>CM052129.1:15246048-15677207 GCA_028454255.1 Halictus ligatus
AATTTGCGATAATATTGTGAAATAGAATTTAAGACTTACTAATTATAAAAACATGTGTACTTAATTGAATTGTGTCTGAATTTACTTTAGAAGCATTTTCAATGCTTTCCTTGTTTTCCTCTGATCCACCTTCACCTTTTCGGTAAGCTCCTTTCAATTATCAACCGAAACACACAGTTTTGGTATCGGATTACCTTGTCATTCAATGAACGTCGTCAACTTTTTTCTGGATTTCTAATTGAAATTTGCTTCTGAACTTTTCAAAAGTTCCTTTTTTTAAAATTGATATTTTTTGCTTTAAATTGGTATTCCTCCGATCGGTGGTCCCTCAGGGGCTCACTCACGGGTGGGGCCCGTGGGTGAGTGTGGGTTTTGGTGAACCCGGGCCACCCCGAAGCGCCTTAGGGCGTTGCGTTCCCAGTTTACTTAGTAGTTTGAAGTTCTGATTTCTACTTTTGTTCAATTCTTGTTGGTTATGCCGCACTCGTGTGCAGGGTTATTAGCTTGGCCCTCGTGAGCTGGTGTTAGGTTTTGCTTAAAGTTGTCATTCCTCCGATCGGAGGTCCCTCCATTTATTATAGGTATATGGTCTGAATTTCTTGTTGATCTAGTTGCAACATTTATCGTTCGTCAGCGTAGAGGGCGTAAGAAATCTAGTTGTTGTTATGTCGGTCGGTTGTCGATGTCGGTATTTCAGATCGTGAGACACGAAATCCCATATGGTGATTGGTCTACTCCTATACCTCGTCTGTGTTGATGCTAACGATGTCGGTATTTCAGATCGTGAAACACGATACCCTATATGGTGAGTGGTCTACTGCTATACCTCGTCTGTGTCTGTGGTTATGGTCTGTGATATTAGTTCCACTATATTAGTTCCAACCAATACGGTAGGATGTGACACAGAAATGGTAAGGGGCTCTGGAGCCCCACGGACGTGAGACAAAGAAATACATTGGGTGTTTCGTCTACTTCTATAACTCGTCTGTGGTATCAGCAATAACTGAATATTCCATATACTTCATTTTTACTCAGCTAAAATCTAGCTTTCTCAGACACACACCTTTTGTGTTGCAATGTCATGTAGTTCACTAGCTGATCGTTCCATTCCGATAGAGTCCGCTATTATACGAGAGCATTTTCTACACGGTCGGTAATTCAAGACCGTAGACAGAAAAATACATTGCATGCAATGTTTGCACTAATCTTAAGTCTGCGCCACCGCCGTGAGTATCTCGTTAGTGTGTAGACAGAAAGACCCATCAGATACAATGTCTGTAAATATTTGTTCCACAATATCAATCCCGGTCGATAACATAGAATGTGACACGGAAATGGTACGAGAGCTTTAGCGACCCCGGAACGTGGGACAGAAAAATACTTTGGGTAATTGTTTTACTCCTATACCTCGTCTGTGGTGGTGGTGTAGCCTTTCCGTTAACCAGTTTCACATTATCTGACCAGATGACACTATAATGCAGAAAATTGTGACGATAGGCACCGTTGGCTCTCGCCGCGGCATCTAGATATAACTCAAGCAAATGTTACTAGTTATAGGACAGTTAGTTTTAAGTGTGTAGGTTGTAATTACAGATTTAAATTTCACGTTTGTCCAAAAACGATGGAGGGTTTAAAAAAAAAACGTTCACTCTGTTCTTGCTAAGCTTAAGAGCAAGTTCGGCGGATATATAACATTCCAAAAGAAGAGCACGGTGTGCTTTATTTTTATATGCGGCCATCTCAAATAAACCAGTCGGTTCCCTACGATATCCTGCAGTGTAGAAATGTCATAATTAGAACTCGTTAATACATACAGACATATTTTACGTTACGATAAGTATTTGATGCCTATTAAAGGGTCTCCCAAAAATGTTGTATATATATTTCCTTGGAAGGGATGATTCCACACACAATTTGAAGTAACTTTTTCCTTTACGCGGTTCTGTTAAGAAGTTATTAGTGAAAATTACAGACAAATCCTAGAACCAATCCCAGAGCCAATGCCAACGTCACGCTCGCCGTCGCCGAGCCGGGATCCCTCTGCTATAGCCGCGCTCTGATTGGTTCGTGGTTTTCCTTAACAACTCCTTAATAAAGTCGTGAAGAACATTTTCGCAAAGGAAAAAGTTGTACCCTGTATAGAATAAATATGCGTCTCTCGTTCGCTGCATTTATTTACATTTTCCAACTTCGAACGATTGTTTTCTTGAATTTGAAAATCTCTCATTCCTATATCTATCGCTAGTGGACACCCGTCTCTAAACGTAACTTATGTAAATCCGATTATATAAATTCGTTAAACGTTGATAAGTAGAGCGAAAGGGAAAGGGTCGAGGATTGTCCCGTATATGTATAGATAAGAGGGTGCATGACACAAGGGTCCGAGGAATCTATGACAATCATTTTCATTCAACGTACGGCCACGCCGACGCGTTATCATACGTACTCTATTATTAATACCGGAGAGAGCGTGTAATATTTCTTCGGGGGTTGATTTACGCGCTTCACCCTGATTTTTTCCCTGTTATTACATTACATGAACGATTATCGTGTGACAGGGGAGAAAATCATCGAGCATGTGATAATCGAATCAGTCTGTCAATCTAATAATTAAACGCTCGCCGGCGTCGATCGAGATTTCAAACGTGAATCTCACCATGCGCTGTCACCTGCTCGCCGATGCGTGTCGCTGCGAACAATTTCGTCGTGGTTGTCCGATGCGAATTCAATCTTTGTAATTTATGCGTCGCACGGCAAATTAATTCGTAGATCTTTATTTATAGCAAACCCCGACGGGGTATCAACCACCCCTTTAAGAAGTTAGTTTCGCGGAGTTTGACTCGTCGGACCTCAACGCATCTCGGGTGAATGACTTTCTGAACACGCCATGTACCCGCTAAAAATATCCCCCGTGTGTAAAAATAATGTTCGTTATTTGTTAAATACTTATGTCCAAGAAGCTAAGTTTTTAATGCTTTTTTCAATGTATTTTAATGTATTTTGACCTATTATATCAAAATCGTTATACAATTACACAATTTCGACAACGCAAAAACCCATGTGTCTAGAAACCTTAACAAAAGGTGCAAAAAGCACCTTAAACAAAAATGTTTAAAAACTTCCGAATAAATCCATAAATCGGTATAAGAATCGTTAATTGTTCAGTCTCAACAAACCGAATAAAAAATGGCTATAATGTGCCTATGGAATGTAACAACTGGGAATATGAAGAATGCACTAAGCAACACGATTTATACGTTCGCCAAAATTGTGAATTTGTGTGAATCTGAGCAACCTGTAATTAGGAAGATTTAGGTTTATTTTTATTGTATGAACATTATTATCTCATTCTTTATTGCAATTCAGTTTAATGCGTACCTTAATTTAAAAAAAATATTCTGTTACTATCGACACCATATGCCGTGTTACAACTGCCCGGAGTAAGCAACGATTGTAATACTTTCCCCGGTTTCCAGTTTTTGTTAATAACTTCAACATTACTTGTTACATATAAAGAACACAAATAGAGAACTAGGTAGTATTTTGGCAGGAAAATTTTTGTTGTAATAATTTTTGCGTAATCGTAGTCCAAAGTTAAATTGTTACTTTCGACCCCCCCCCCCCCCCAATCATCTCGGTTATGAACAGAAAAGTTAAAAGAAAAACAAAAGAGTTTGCAATTGCTGGTTGTAACACGATAAAGGATTTTAACGATTGGCGTCCGGACATCCGTCGGTAATTGGAACGGACCTTTAACCTTTAACCGATCGCGGTCGACCGGCGCGATTTTTCGTGGCCTAAGCAGAGAGTGTATTTGCCCGACATGACGGTTCCTTTCGATCGAGATTCCGATGAAACGTGAGAGCAATCTGGTAAAGGCTACAGCCGGAAGGACAGGAGGTGCACACAGAGGCTGGAAGGCGATGAAGCAGCGCCGGCGAGGGGTGGTTCGTTCACTCGTGGGTGGGAACCGATGCAATTAGGAGAGAACATAAATCCCGCAGTTTAGCACACTTCCTCGTCGTGGCGACAGATCGAAGAATACAAATCAATGGACGTAACGGTCGACTGCGCATTTAATTTCCATTCTGCTTCTGGTCCACAGAGAGAGAGAGAGAGAGAGAGAGAGAGAGAGAGAGAGAGAGAGAGAGAGAGAGAGAGAGAGAGAGAGAGAGAGGCCATGCACGTAAAAGAGGAGGCAGGCGACAGAAAAAAAGGGTTCGTAGTGAGAGAGCTGTCAAAGAGGAGGACGAGGGATGGACGAAAGTGGGTTAAAAGGAAAGGATGAGGGAGTAATTTGCGAACATTGACGCAAAAGAGATTTAGGACACTGAGAATGGATGATTGGGTGGAAGAGAGGGTGAAACACGGCGCGGACCGTGATGCTATTAAATTTGACGTGGAAGAGGGAAATGAGAGGGAATGATGGTGAAAGAGACTCGCGGTGGCCTAGGGACAAATAGGATAAGAAGGAGCAGCAAGACATATTAGAGGATCTAACGAGGATTCCACTAATGAGGCTTAAAAGAAGTAAGTATACGGGAAATGTTAGCGGGTTAGCGGATATTACGAACCCTGGTTTCTCGCACGATTGGTTATGATTCCTATGGAACGTGGAAAATTCGAATTAACCGTCGCTATAAATAAATACTTATTATAATTAGTAAAATGTACACGGCTTCGCTGTTTTTAATGATACAAGAGAACGTGTGAGCAAGAAAAAAGGTTTGTTTCAGCATGGCAATTATGGAGATAAAGATTTTTTTGAGGTCATATTTTCAAATACTTCAAGATCATTGACGCGTTTTTAGATAAGATCATGTTCTTTCATTAGTGTAACATTATAGTACAACATTATAAATATTATTGGTGTAATACTATAATGAACTGACCGCTACGTGGAAACAGTTACGTAGATATGTATGGTTTATGTATTTCATATTATCTGTGAAATGTATAAAAGTAGAATTTTAAAGAGCGTATTTAAAATTGTGGCTGTTAGTATCAAAACATTTTCACGGGTGATAATCCTGCATTCTACAATACGTTGGGGCAAGGTCATCTGAAGGTCAGCATATTATATACGGTTGAATTCTTTCTTTTATTGGCTTTAGCGTTACACTAATGAAAATACTTCATTCTATTTAAAAACGACCTTGAGAAATAATCTTCTACGTCGCAATGAATATAGTGGACGAAATTTTTATAAAAACACTATTGTTTTTAATAAAAATAATGTTGAGTAAATTGATAATACAAGTAACGTATGGTTGTGAAATAATGATAAACGATTGGAAAAAAAAGAAAAATATACTAGGGATCAATAAAACCGTTATGTATTTCTTATTAACTATATAAATACAATAAGTTAGCACAGAGAAAAGTAACAAAATTTGTGTACAGGAACAGTGTATTTAATTATTACAAAAACCAAAAATATTATAATATCAATAACTTGTAGTAGTATGTATTTTATTCCACTTAAGTGTAATCGCTCGTTCGAGTTCTTTTGTAATATTATACTGCTCGCCGTTTTTATGTACGGTTCTTGATCAAATTCCCCATAAGTTTTCGATTGGATTTAAATCAGAGGAGCGAACTGGCCACTTCACAAGTGGCAAATCCTTTGCTGAAACCACTTTTGTCTCTTGTGTCCTTTCAGAAGTGTGCACTCCTGTGTTGTTTTGTTGAAAGCTAACATTTTCGTCATGATGCTTTTCAATAAATACAATTAAACAATCTTCTAATAAGTCTACGTATTTTTCTATGTTAATTTTTACAGTAATTTTATAAATCTACACCATCAAACATCCTCTACCGAATATAAGTACTTATATCAATAATTATAAGTGCAGAAAAATAAAAATTGTCCACCACATTTGCCACAAACGGGAATCAAGCAGTATTTTATTTCTATTTTTAACAGGTTTAATATGTTGAAAATAATGTAACAGTATGTGTAAATTTTTCTCATATATTTATTTTATTCATTATTTGCTCTTTCATTTACTCACTTTTGCCATAAATGCATCAAATCCGCAGTCTACTTATAAGTACATGTGAAATTTCGTACTGCACCGATACGAATTTTATTTCCATTCTTAACAGGTTCACTATGTGGGAAATAATGTAACAGTATGTTAAAATTTTTTCATATTTTAATTTTTCATTTTTGCACTTTTCACTTTTGCCATAAATGTATCAAATCTGCAACCTAGTTATAAGTTCGTATATGTGGAATTTCGTGCTGTGCCAATATTTTTGTCCACCACTGTGTTTAAAAGATAATCGGAAACATAGAGGAAAAAGTGGTAATTAGGCCCCGTTATAATTTTGTATATTAAAACAATAACATTTAGCAGGGAACGGTATAATTAGCGTAACAGAAACGTCTACCGTGTTTATATGTAGGGAAATAAATTTACTCTCGATAATATTGTTTCTATTAATTCGAATCATAAGTAACATAACCTAAAGAAGAAAAGTTTTTCGTGGTCCCATAAAAGATTATTTCTTGCGAATTAAATGAGTTAAACAGTTGTGTGCTGGAATACACTCAATAAAATTTACGTAGATATCAAAATGTTACCAAAAACAATGATTTTATACGAGTTCTGATTTGATGGTGGGGGGGGGGGGGTATATTACCATAACTTCTATAAGAGTTCCCACATGACTTATTTCTATAATACATATTAAATTTAATGAAATTATTTGTCTTTTACTTCCACCTTTTATCTTATTAGTTTAGCTACATTTTAATAAAAAATGCAAATGATTTTAGTTAGAAATGTAAAACCGTGTGGGGGGGGGCGACATTACCATCCGTTCGTATACCAAATTTTCTTTCGTTGTGTTAATTGACCGAACGTTTCGTGAAAATCTTTCAATTTGTGATATTGATTTATCATAAGAACAGCGGTCGAATAGGAGAAAGGACCAATCGACAACCATTTTCGATTCTCCGACGTAACAAAGGCAGGGGAATTCGACGATTCCAACGATTTCCAGCGGTGTCCGCGGCTCTGCGAACGGCACCGGTACATCCGCTCTCGATTCGGAATGTGCTCAATGAATGACACCACGCAAAAAGGATTTGCCGCGTTCCACGATGAATCGGCGATGATTCGATTCGTATTAAGCTCGCGACGAATCGAATTCGCACGCGTCGTTACACGGCCGCGTTTCTCCTCCTGGGAAATGAGCACATTCCGATAATTGCGATTTCGATGCATTGTTTACTCGCACAACAACGATCGACCTGCTCGCTTTCCGGACGTTATTAAGCTCAGATAGCACCGACTGGTAGATTATGCGAAAGACCGCCGACACGCAAGATCCGTTCCAAACACGTGTTTGCTGTTACACAGCGACGATGAAAATTCAGGGGACAGTGTCACGTGAACGCTGTAAAATTTTAAAGCGACGCGATGTTATTTTTACTCTTTTACTATTTTACTCTTATGTTATTTTTTCTTATTGCAATCGATTCAGCTATTCTATCGTTGTGCAGAACAATTTTTCATATAGCTGCAATTATGATTTGTTAACTCCTAATATTGCAGGAAGTTAGGTGATAGGGTCACTGCGTTGATTGGTCTGAAATTAATATATTAAATAGAATAAATGGATTTTAAGTATCGAGGAGTATGTACACGTTTGACTAGTCGGTACCGAATATTCGTTGGATTCTGTTAGGTCGTTGCATATGAAATGTCTAAAATGCCTAGCCGATAAAAGTCCCAGTACTATTCCCACTACCGCGAAGCTCGAGAGTCCTTGGACGCCGAGGAGTGTAAACATAATACGGGTCGGGTACGACGTTCAGAGTGGATCAAAGAATTGTATCTCCTGGACGATATATATCTCTGGGTAGACCCGTGTTCTGGAAACGATATGTCGAGAAAAGACTGTACATGTTTAAAATTGTATGTTTATCGTTCTCGCCTGTACCAGAATAAATTATTTATATATCTTATTAAATCAATTAAATAGCATGTTCCGAAATTTCATTCTTTTCAGAAATATAATTTTGGTGCCTGCAAGAGCTGGTAGGCTGAGGAAAAATAGATTTTTGAAATAGTAAGTAGACACGAATATATTTATTATTGCGGGTGCTACACAATTTAACAAATAAAGTTTTTTTTAAATAGTACTTACATAAAGTAATTCCAGCTATATATTTCAATCTTAACCCTCCTAATTCATGCAAATACTATTTTGGAATGAGTATTTCGTTGAAAAATTTCTACCAGCGTTGCTAGCAGTACAGTATACACAATAGCTTGTCAAAATTTCAGAAAAATCGATCATGTAGTTTTTGAGATTTTATATATGCCAACTGAAAAATGTAGGTTTCGAGAAAAGTGCCTTTAAAGTTGGTTACTGAATTTTCATTTCAGTGAATTTAAGCATCAAATTTTGGGGAAACTATTTTCAACATTTCATAGTTATCAAAATTCAATTAAAAAATCAATCGATTGACCCGTTTACAAGAGACTGTATCCCTGAAGTAAGAGTTCATAACTTTGTTTGTAAGTAGTCAGACACTTATAAATACATTTAAAAACAACTATAGAAAATTAATTTTTCAAATCTGCTGTGCGGGTATGTAATCTTACACTTGTTTTTTAAATTGTAAACTAAACACAAGAACATATTGTATCAACTATTTATTCTAGAAAATAACGTAGTACCTATTGGCACGAGATAATTATGCAACAAATAATTATATAAGAAAATAATAGAATGCTTTTTTGTTTTACGTATTATGAAATTTCAAAATTGCTTAATTAAAAAGAAAACTGCATTCTCGAATTTTGTATAAGCATATCTCGAATTTAATTTCTTTCATGAATTTATTATGTTTTGTTATAGTCTCGATGTTATTCTTGGATGATAGGTTTTATTATCAATTAGTAAATTTTATAAATTTGAAATGTAGATCAGCACATATGTAAAGATATAGTTATATTCAAAGATAAAATGAAGATATTTATTCATAGGTTTATTCAATAATATATATATTTTTTTTTCATTCTGTTCTATTACTTTTTGCCACTTGCGAGGTAACTTATCATGTTATTGAATAAACCTATGAATAAATATCTTCATTTTATCTTTCAACTTTAATTTAAAAACGCTACGAACTTTCGATTTAACCCAATATGTATACCTCATATACAAGACGAGTTTCATCTATTCCAAAAGAGTTCACTTATATGCGGTATACAATATGACAATGTTAACGTCGTTTGTGAAAATGTAGATATGCATATAATTTAAAAAAAAATCCGCGGGAAAACGAATTTACATTTCAGTGTAGAATAAACAAAATGGCATCGAGTTGTTTTACTTTCGAGTCACTCGCAAGATGAAGGTGATTTGTAAACAGGTGGATTTGTAGGTAAAGGGTGAATTTGGATTGAAAAATCTGTTTGTCGATTCGGGGTAGGAAACGGATGAGCGTTCCTAGTAAGTTGATGAATCTATCCGTGCAGGAACAGGATTAAGACGAGCAGCAATCGCAGTTGTCGCAACCGACAGCCAGGCACGGTAACCTACCGCAGCATCGTTTCTTTCACGTCCCTACGTCAATTCTTTTCTGCCATATACATAGGTACTATCTTGGCCAGATGAGTGGGTGGGAGGTGGCCGGAGCAAGGCAGGGCAGAAGGAAGGGGGCAGGTCAAGCGGTAGGTTCGCCGATTCTCGTGTGTACGTCCTGCGAAACCTACGATACATCATTTTCGGCTGGGATGATCTTACGGTAGATTTACCATTTGTACAGTTTATGGGCGTCGGTCTGGGCCATAAACTTGGTTGGCAATGGCGGTAGCGCGGGTCGCCGTCGACTAAGTTGGGTAAGCTCGGCCGAAGCCGGGATACTACGATCACAAGGAGGAAGAGAAGGGAAGAACGGGACGGTCGGAGGGAAATCTCGTGGCCAGAGGAACCTTGCGGGGGTGGAAGTAGTTGGGGAGCATGCAGAGGCAATAATCGTGTCCCCCAGCTCGGTACCGACGAAAGTGCTGTCGATGTATTGGTCCCCGCTAACCTATGTCATGTCGAGCACCATTACTCAAGCCAGCCATTTGGATATGTTTCTCGAGCAAAGATTCTTCCGCCTTCTTTCAGCGAAGTTCGACAAGTTGGCTGTTGAATCTACTTCGTATACACCCACCGCGATAATACTCTTAGGAGAAAATTAATGAGAAGTGTATTCTAGCTAGAATTTTCGTCTTTCTTCGTTCCTTATGAACTGATTTTTACATTGTATAGTAACATTCTATAAAGTTCTACACCTTATGTACGTTTGTATCCAATTACCGATAATCATTTCATCGACAATGTTTTAATCGACAACATTTGGCCGACACTGTTTTACCGACAATGTTTACATCGATAACTGTTTTATCGACAATAAAATCACTTGACGACATTGTTTCTAACCCAGACAACTGTGTCATCACCTAAGATACACGTCGACGATGCACGATACAAAATCATTTGACGAAGTAGTATACGGGGTGTCCCAAAAATGTACTTCTACCACTATCATTATTCGTTAGCTAAAAAATAGATATGGAAGGTGTTGTTAGAGATGAAAGTAGTGATTCTGATTTTTTCTTATAATTCTGAAATATGAAGTTTTTTTACTTGTAGTAAACTTGTAATTCTTGTAGTTCTTTTATTTGTAATTACTTTTTAATTTTTTTTATACTGGAATTCACTTATTGTCAGGAAAGTGTAATGAAGTTTTAGCTAGCAATGGAAAATATTTTCAGTAAAATACGATTTAACCTTTCTTGTGAAATAAACAGGTATTTCTTGCAATACTAACCGGAGCATCGAATATAAAGAAATGTCGATGAGGGAAGAGACATTCTAATATTGCGTACAAGACGGAAACAGAAAGCAGAGATTATGGAAAGGGCTTCAAGTGCAAGGTACGGTTTCAGTTGAGAGGTGTCGTCGACAAAAATCCTTTGGAACATGGTCAGAACGCTCGGCAGAGCATGAAGCACAGAGAAACGAAATGGGGATCAATGTACACAACGATTGGTCGCGAAAATATAGACTGCAGCTTCTGGCAGCTTATCCTTGTTACACTGTGCCCTGGCTATGTAATACTGTCTTAACCGACCAGAATCATTGTGATCTTATTTCCGGCCGGCTCGATTTATTTAGTTATGTAACACCTCCAGCTTAGATGGTTCGATGACCTCACATGTGCTTCAGACGTGAACATTTGAAAATGTTCCGTTACAAAAACGTTCGAAAAAATGTTGTATTTCCTTAAGAGCCAAATATTCCTTTTCCGAATGAGTCCTTTCCCAGCGATAAATATTTTCATATAAGGACGAAAAGATGGGACACGTAAAAGCATTTTTCGCCTATTTTTGTCGGTAAAGTGGTCACTCTATCTTATCGCGAATCTACGGAGTCTGGGGAGTCGTAGATTAAGTGTCTTATTGTTAGTAAGAATCCATGTTTATAAATTATAGATTATTAATTACAAACAGGACGGTTTTAGAGTTTTTTGCTATAACGAGAAATTGCTTTTATAAAACTACTCTTATAGGGGGTGCTTCAATGTAAGAATTTGAAACTAGTTGGTCAACTTTGTTAATCAGTTAATGTCAGTTAATGTCTCGTGGACATACTTTCGGAACTAAATAGTTAAAGATTGTTTCCTGAACATAATAATGACAAATTTTTGATATACCTACGCATACAAAAAAAGTTAAAAAGTTAAAAAGTTAGTTAATATAAATTTTTTGTTTGGCGAACAAATTTCTCGAAATTTAGGAAATTAATGTTGTGACCTGAAGAAAGAGCAGAAAAGATATAAAAAAAAATCGTTCGAGAAGTTCCTTATTAATGCCTGTTATTTTCGAAGTTTTTGTAAAGTTTTTGAAGAAACGTCTAGCCGTGTTACCATCATTTGTGGAGCCATTTCCACCTCTTTTCCTAGAATACCCATTCGGTCCACCGCACGTTGTTACAAAGATTAAAAAAAATTGTGACAAGCAGGTTAGCAGACATTTGCAGCTGATTTTTGACAAAATCCCTTCTATATAGTTTCAACTTAATGCAATAAAAATTTCAAGATGGGATCTTTTGAGACTTTCTACTTCTGCTCTATAAAAAATCTGCTTTTTAAAGTCAACTAACCGGCATAGGAAACTAGTACTTAAAAAATCTCTAAAAATTATTGTAAAGGACTTTATTAACCAACTTCGTGAACATTAATTTAAATATTTACTTATGTTAATATAGAATATCGTGCGTAGAAGCTTAAAGATTCATATTTATTGCTCTGACATAATTTTCTATAGAACAACTATAAACGTACGATTTTGCCGTATTACGGTTCGGAGTTTTTGCGTATTGATTCCGATACTTATGTCACTATTAAAGGAATTATTATGGGTATAATTAATTTCAGTAAACATTCCGGAAAAAGAATATATGAATGTAATATCTATTTTCTGACATGACTTTTTTCTCCTAAAATGGCCATTCGCGACACGGTTCGACTGTATATTCGTGTTTCAATTTCACAGTATCCCAGATACCGGTCGTAAAAATCGATCGATGACGTCGAGAAAGCTCAGCAACCGAACGAACTTCTTTTGTCTGGCAGCCCCCGCGTCGTCTAACAAGTCTGCAAGTAATCGTTAACGTGTCATCATTTACGGGGAGTGTGCGCGTGTTTGTGACGGAACGGTGATCACTATTTCCTCCGGGGGTCGGATGTTAGCGAGCGAACACGTCCCGTTCACGGCTCGCCGCCGGATTTAACTTCCCGATACCCACACCTGTACTTTACCTGCCCGCACGTGTGTGATCAGCTGTACGTAATGGGACAACCCTAACTAAATCCGGCATTGTAAGAAATCCGGCCGGAGTTAATAATAGCGCTCGGGTTTCGCATTTGTGCCGGTCAGCACGCATATTGTGCCGGGACGATCGTAGCTCGTGTGGGATCACGGCCGGATTCGGTGGAATCGGTGTGCCCTCTTACGCTTGCCGAAAGGATGCCGCCGGTTCCTTCCTTCGCCTTTCACGCCCAACGAGTCAGGATTAAAGGAAGTGGTGCAGCCCGGTGGGATCGCTCCCAGGAAAATTGGAAAATTCCTATGCCTGGCTGTGTCTGCTGATTGCGATTGCTTCTCGTCCCGTCACGGATAACTACCTGCATGTCCTAAAAAACCTTGCGTCCGTTGCAACAACAAAAACTGAACGTTGTTGAGAACCGTGTCAACATCATCGGTAGCTTCCGGATTTTTATGCAAAATAAACATCGTGTGCATCGATTTCAGGAAACAGAATCTGTATATTTTATTTATTTACGAGTAGTATAATCGTATTCTTAAATTCTTCTGATATATTCACTATCTTTTAAATATTTCACCTACTCATTTTTGTCGCAAGCAGTAACCGGTGTTGGGCGAAATTAAATAAATTTTTATTGAAACGCAGAAAGTAATTTTCATATCTGGACACCATAATATTTTTACTTTGCCACTTTAGAATTTTGTTTATAATGAACAAAACAACGTACACGGTTAGGTATAACATTGAACGTGCTCTCTCTAGTTAACAATCGTGTGCATTTTATTTACATAATATAAAATGTTTGTTAAGTAATACATTTTAAATGAAATGTATAATGACACTTTATTATTCTGACAATTTTGAAAATTCTGTTTGTTACTTTTAGTACTTACAAAGTGATCTAATAGTTTGTAAGGTGACTTATCTTTTTTCAAGTATTCCATGTTGCACTAGGTTAGAGTTTTGTTCGAGTCAAAGGCTTAAGAAAACTTATACTCAACTGTTATTAATAGAAATTCGAAAATTTCCGGGTGATGATGTGAAACTGTTCGTGCGATTTTATTAGTACCATAATTTTACTTGTTGATTCATGTCAATTAACTTCTTCCATGTTGCCCACACATTTTTTACCGAGTTTAAATCATGACTATTTATCGTGCACTGTTCCGAAATATTTTTTTCTATTTCGAGAGCTTCTTACTGCATTTGATATCAAATTACAATTACTCACCGTTTCGCTCCTGTAGCTCGATTTTCAATTAAATATTTATTTAATGAGAAATATCTTATTCGTTTTCAAATTACATAATACGTACCGGGCAGTGTATGTAGAAAACAATATTCGAGAAATGTATAATGTAGAGACCAGCATAGTACACGTACTTTCTATTGGAAGCGCAACTTATGAGGTATGTCTACAGCTCCCCATATTGCAAAATATTAGAAAAATAGAGCATTAACAATAACAACTCTATCTGTTAAACTCTATCTGTTAGCTGTTCAGGAACCTTAAAATAAGGGTCAGAACTGAGTTGGACAGGTTAGTATGTAAAAACAATGATGTAGTACGATTTTTGTTCGGGGGCCATATTCCCCTAACTTTTTTACGAGTTTCAAAAAAGGCTCATTTCCCCAATAAAAGTTAATCCTTAACGGACCAATGCCGTCATATAAGCGGCATGGCACTTTTACTTACTGGATCCAATGAAAAAATCATTTTATTATTTTTATCACTGTTATTGTTGTCATATTTAGATAATGAACTATAAATATTTTCCTTTCTATACCTGATATAAAAATGTTGAGTCCACAGTTTCTCTTCGTATAAAAATAGCTTGGACCTGGTGGCAAGTAAACTTGAAATACTTCCGGACCGTTAAGGGTTAAATCTAATGAAGTTGTCAAATTTTAGGAAGAAATATGAAACTGGGAGAGGGGGCACGTACCACCCCTTGCTCTATTATACGGCATTATTGTGGCAGAATAATGAAGAATCGGTTACATTGCGTGCAACCGCCCGCGGAGGTCTTCTGTTCAGTCATCCCGAGAACAGATCATCCGTGGGGAGCCTTAGGGAGTGCCATAGAAGTATTTCGTAGCTGATCGTGTTCATCCCATGAATCTGGAGCTGGTCGCGAGCCCGTGGACTATTATCAGCCGCAGTCCTTCACCTGCATCCCGTGCATCCCTTTTTCCTGGCGAGATGGCAGAAAAAGCGACGAGGAGCATCGACACGAAATGAAAGTAAAGGCACGAGTGGGGTTCCTCGTTGGCGTAGAGCGGCAGCATCTGGTGCCATCCTATCCTCCGCTTCCTCTTTCCTTATTCACTGTTCATCTCTTACCGACGTGCCGCACGCCGTTTTTATCCCTGTTCAGTGTATTGCCCCGTCTTGCTTCCCTCCGTCTCTCTCTCTCTCTCTCTTGCTCCCTGTTTATCTCTCTCTCTCCCTCTCTCTGATTCTCTGTCGCTGTTGGTATCCGCGCGCGTCCCTCTTTCTCTGCCGCTCACCCTGTCCTCGCTGGCGTTCAGGCCGCTGCCGTTGTCCCGACGTTACTTCCGTGACGATGAGCTTCAATACGCGCCGATAGTCGCGGCGGGAAACCAACGAGCCTACCCAAAGTCGTCCATGGTTTCCACGCATCCAACCCAACCCAAACCCAAGCCTAGCTCAACCTGGGACGCGACCGACACGTATACACACGCGAGAGCCTCGGCCGCACATCGAAAACGTAGACCTCGGGTACAGCCGCGACGGTAACGGTGTGTAGGTATAAACACACGTTGCGGGACGCGGCGGGGTTCGGTGGTGTGGGGGATGGGGGGGCGACAAGGGTGAAGGGGTGGGGGGGGGGGGGGGGGGGGGGGGGGGGGGGGAGAGGGTGAAGAGAGCGAGAGAGAGATAGAGAAGGGCGGTTGCGCCCGCGCGCAACCATCCGTTCCTTGCTCCTCTGAAATAATAATAGAAGAATGAAAATGAAAGAAAAGGAAAAAGTAATAATCTCGGGGATCTTTTAAAATCCATCGAAGCAGACGAAGCCGCCGGATTGTGTTGTGTGTTAAGGCAATCTCGCCGCCGCTGCCTCCGCAGCGTGGTATATCCTACCCTCGCAGCAGCCTATCACGTCTAGTTCTGCCTCTTTTCCGCCTCCACGTCGACCACGGTGTCCTCGGTTTTCCTCGTCGTGTCGTCGAACGAACGCACGCCCCTGTGAAAGAAGCCGGGACATCATCGTCGTCCTCGTCGTCGTCGTCTTCCTCTTCGTGGCCGTGGTCGCGAGCTTTAGATAGCCCGAGATACGATGCAAGAGCCGGACGCCGAGTGAGCCAGATATATACCCGACCTGACAATACGTATGTATCGGGCCGTGTGTGCAAGACGACGTTTATCTCTCCACTCGTTCCTCCTTTTTCTTCCCTGTCCTCCATCTGCTGAGAGCCAGAGTCCGCTCCTGCCTAGGGTAGACCGTTATCGGATTGGCTGATAGCTTCCGGTGTCCCGGACTCTCGTTACACGCTGCACGTATCTTTGTTCCTGTTAATCGTCGCTTTTACGCGGACCGCTAGTTCTCTGCCCTGCTCTGTCCCGGCGGTTGGAGCGTGGGGGCGGGGGGAGGTCGTGTTTGTTTACACCGGTGATTATGGTCGCCCCTTAGGCGAAGCAGCGACGCCATTTGAATATTTATCGCGGCGAAAAAAATTCGTTGCGTAACGAGCGCCGGGGACCTTTGGCGAAAACATTGCGGAGCTGTTACGTTCATTATCCGAAGAGACAACAGCGAAGACGCGTGGTAAAAGGAAATCTCCGCTTCTTTGGTTTGGATGTAATGGGATGTCCTGATATGTGGATACAGTAGCGCACAGTGATCCTGATCGAGGAATTAGCTGTTCATTTGATAAAAAAGCAACTTGCTCTTATCGATGTTTATCGAGTGTATAAACAAAATCTAGCCTTCCTTCTTAAATATTCATGACATTAGAAAACGGTGAAATTAACGAAATTTAGTAAAAATCGTGGTTAGAACAAACCTTTAAAAATCAACATTTATGAATCCTATGTTTCATCGAAAAAGTTACCTCGTTTCTTATTGATATCCTGGAGAATCTATTTAATATTATGGGTCCACTTTTATTTCATCAATATTTGTCCATATTGAGAGTATATCTTGTCTACTAACTTTTGATATTTATAATTTATAGAAATAACAATACTCAGTGAACTAAAGAGAATCTTTAAAGTTTTCTATCATTGGTAAAGGGTATCTTTTGAGCTCCATATAGTTCCGCATTGTATCAAAGTACATTATTTTCAGTGCACTTTTCTCTATGAAATCATGAAAGATTCACATTCCATTCGTTCCTGGCACAAAAGTTATTATTGTTTTAAGCGCCTCTGTGACTGAAAATGAAAATCTGTGAACTCTGTGAAAATTACTACGTGTCTTAGAGGAACAGTATGTATTCTTTTGAAGAATATTGAACAAAGCAACAATGATTTGGTTTCTTAATAATGAAATAAAAGCGAAAATGGTAACCAAGCACGGATTTAAAAAATTGGCTCCATATGTAAGACCCAGTATGTTTGTTAACTTTGTTTTTGTCTTTTCTCACATATTGGGCACACGAAGTGTCTACGTCTTCAGCCTCGCAATTTCCGTGAGCCCACCTGTAACATTCCACACATGTAACTCATTGTTCATTATGTACATCTGGAGAGTAAAGACTTGTGCAAATCAAGCACAGATTATACCGTCAATGATGTAAGAAATTACACATGTACGTCACAACAGAGAGTTCACATCGTACAGAAGCTAATGAGTGTGTTTACGTTTTTGAAAAGGGTGAAAATAAAAGTAATTATGGTTATTTACGTTGACGATATTATACTAGCTTCTAGGAATTTAAATGAATAAAACAAGGTGAAGAATTTACCGAAATCAGGATAAGTAAATAATTCTGATAATAATTATTTAATAATTTATTTATTATGCGTTGCAAACAGTGATTATTGACATATTTAGAGAATTCACTGTACCTACCTTCTCCCGAATCTGAAAAATAGGTTGAAAAAAATTAGAGTATAAGTAATGATTTTGAGCTTTGTGCTACTGATAAACCTATGGGGAGAGAGCGTGAAAGGGCGCGAGCGAGGAAGGAGTTAGTCCTTTAGGGAGAGTTGAGGTGCAGAGGTACCCCTAGCGACAGAAGTACAGTGACTCCAACAAATATTGGCACACTCTTAAAAATCGCATAACATTGTCAATATTGGAGTATACCACTTGAATTTTTTTAAGAAGTTGGAACAATTGGATAGCTTACATAACGATTGGTTGAAATTGCAGAGAAAGTACTAACAGTTGTATTTTACAATTTTTTTATGCGGGCTTATATTAAACACTTAAAAAGTACGTTTTTTACATCTGTATCAATTATATATATTCTAAACATTTCATCTAAATCGGTCTACATTGAACTGAGCTACAAACGTTTAACGATGAAAGCTTAAGGGCGAAAGTCACAGAACTTTAGCCTTCTCAGGGAATTGCGCCCTTATGTGATCATTTTGAAACACCTGTAGCTCATTTCAACGTTGACCGATTTTGAGGAAATTCTCAGAATATCTATAGTTCATACAGATGTACAAAACGTACTTTTTAAATGTTCAATATAAGCCCGCATCAAAAAGTTGCAAAATACAACTGTTAGTACTTCCTCTGCAATTTCGACCAATTGTAATTTTAATAAAACATTTTTTTCACGTTATGTAAGCAAACCAATTGTTCCAACTTCTCAAAAAATTTAAGCAGTGTACTTCAATATTGACAGTGTTATGCGATTTTTAAGAGCGTGCCAATATTAGTTGGAGTCACTGTATAAATCTGCCACTGTTCACAATATGCTTTCTCAAGATGCTTATTTGATTCAACGCAAATGCGCAGATAACACTAACAAATGCTTAGTTACGGAACAAAACAGCATCATGCATTCAAGAGTTCTGTATCCGAGATGAGCAGAGGTCTCATATTAGGAGAGGTCTTTTATTAGGCTACTTTACCCTAACTTTCCAGGAAGTTGTTTGGACGGTATCGGTAGGAGTGAGAAGTAGGCCGTGCGAGAGAGAGAGAGAGAGAGAGAGAGAGCTTCCAACAGTTGATGGGGATAACTCGTGGCCATATATCCGAACAGAAATGCGGTCACAAATCTGGACATCCCTGTGCATCCCTAGTTTTCAAAATATTGGCATGTAAAATAGTGAGGTGTTGGGAAACTTTGACATTGAAAGGCGAAATTGAACATTCATTTGCTTGAATAGGTTGGGACAGGTTTCCAATTATGCACACTTTTAGTTTATAATATTCCTCGGAACGTGAATCTAAACGTTGAACTAAATTATTGATTTAAATCACTGTTTTGAGAAAACTAAAGCACAAACTTGCAGAAATTACATTGAATTGCTTAAACTTCCTCCATTTTTAAAATATCGAATTTTTTACATAATTTTAGGTTAATATTCTTACAATTGTCAAATAAATTGAAAAAAACGTTATTAGTCCGTTCAAAATAATTACCAGAGACACTACAACCGGCGGCGCCGTTTTGCTCCTCGAAAAAGACTATTTACGATGCCGTTCTATTTCTTTGGTATTTACCATACTTTTTTTGTCACATCACCGTTGAAACTTCGAAACGATTAGCGCATTAATGCCTTGCGAGAAGTTTCTAAAAAAATTGATAAAAAGATAAGTCGCATATAGGGACTTTCCCTCCCTGAATTTCATTGATTTTGAAAGAAATTGAAAATTCGATGTTTTCCCGTGTTTAGATGATTTCGGACCAGTGTATCCTAGGTAGTGTATGTAGGTGTCTCGTCTCTAGAATCTTCGATCCGGACCGTTTCCGCGGCATCTTCGTTCGCCTGTGTCTAGCCAGCTCAGCAAATTGGCTCTCGAACGGTGGTTTCCAGCTGTTTAGGGCGCGAGGCTCGCGGATGCCGCGCATTTGACGCATTAACACGGTCGGAACGGCGAAAGGGGACTCGATGTTCGGTGGAAAACAGGGACGCCGGGGAATTTCGGCCGGTTGACAGGAGGCAAATATGTGGGAATAAGACAGAACGCTGGACAAGGAGGGATCGAAGGGCCGAGGGCACGGGGCGAAGGGCGAGGAGGGGACAAACCGAGAGAGGTGGAAAGGAGAGAGGGGGTCTAGATAGAGTGAGTCCGAGAGAGAGAGAGAGAGAGCGACTGGGTTTCGTTTCGGGCTGAGTCGGGGAAGGGGGAGGGGAGGCACAGGATTTCACGGGAGGCTGATCACGAATGGACGCGTCTCCCGCAGCTCTGCCGCTGACAGCCAGGAATTGGAATTGCATCGGCGTCGCTCGATAGCCAACCATCCCGCCAGTCAGCCAGTCAGGCAGCCAAACGGCCTAACATAGCACGCCTACCCTGCTTGGGTGCCTGCTCTGCTGCCCGTCTATTCCCGCTCGTACCTGCTTGCCCGTCTATGCGCTCTGCCTGGCCTGCTTACACGTCCGACCACGCACCGACCGAATCTACTCACGCTTTCCTCGTCCGAACCCTCGGAGACCGATGCGATCCTCGTCTACGTCTACGGACGGGGCCGCCGATCCACAGATATGCTACCGTATGTATGTAGGTAGCTACGCGGTACGGTACGCCCAAGACGTATAGATGGACCAGGTGCCGATCCAACGTCCCATAAAGGTAGACACACACGCTCCAGGCTACCGACACATACGTACAGCGACCAGCTGTGTTCGCGATTCGACGATCCGGGCCTCGAGATTATGCCGTCCGGAGGATGGAAGGAGCCGACCCGGGGTTACTATGGTAAATTTATCGAGGATGTTTGGAGTCGAGGGCGATTCTCCGGCATTTGCGAGTTAATTGGTGGAGGGTATTTTGAATCTACGAAGGAGGTTAACTATTATTATCTAAGGAAACAGATCCTGGCCGTGCTAACACCTTACGGGATGGTCGCGTGTATACACTGTGATACGAAACTATACCAGCACTAAAATCTTCGAAAGTTTTGAATAAATTTAGTGTCACGCGAAAAGAGTTAAAGAGGAATGCTACAGCCGGCGGCAAAATTAAGTGGATACCCGTTGAAAATTGATAACTTTTTAAAATTGGACCAAACGACGAATTATCGCTCAGAATTTTGAAGAAAACAGTGAAGCTCAAGATTTGTAACTTTTTCATCTGTGCCTATAATGAAAATTTAAAATACGCCTTTTGTTGATTATTGATGTCGATCAATGCGTAAAATAGCAACAAGCAACGAACGATATATGAATCTTTGAATTTTGAGCTTAAGTTTTCATCTTGAAACGTTTGTAGCACATTGCAACGTTGACCGATTTCGATGAAATTTTCAATATGAATATAAGTTACCGAAATCTACAAAATGTATTTTTTAAATTATCGTTATAGGATCAAATAAAAAGTTGAAAAATCATTATTTCTTAATTTTTTTGTCATTCCAACCAATTACAATCTAAAGAAATTTTTATTTACACATTGTCTAGCAAACTACTAAGTTATGCGATTTTTAGGCGTGTCCACTTAATATCCGACAGTAATGTCAGGCGCTCAATTTTATCAATGTCTAAAATTAGCTTACATGATTCCAATCATCATGTGGGGGTTCATGTGTTCATGAATGCACTCAAGTCTGAATGTTTTATAACGTTTTAGAAGTGTAGGTGCAGGTATCAATTTTAATACTGGAATTGCGTTTGAGAGCACGTTGAACTTAAAACAGATTACAATAATGTAACCACCACGTGACATTATATATTAACTAACGAATAACTAATGATTTTCGTTCAGCAAAAATAGAAAATGAAAATCTTTTTGTATAAAAAGTGTTTTAATCGATCGAAATTTCTGGGTTCGATGAAATTTCTGAAACCTGAAGTTAGAATAGACCCCAGTGCAAAGGATTAATTCCTGTTGGAATTAATTGAAAATCCTACGAACCCTCGATTGTCACACCTTATCCACGAATCTCGGTTGTCACATTGGTTTATTCAGACCCAGTTCAATTTTCAAGCAGTTGCTGTTCAAGAATGGACAATAAAAGTTAGTTAATTATTTTAGTTTATTTTCAGCCTCAGTGAACCTGAAAAGAACTCGGTTTTTAATTCCATTGCACTTGATTGCATTCTACATGTTTATACTATACAGAGTGTTTCATTTATCTTTTCCATCCTAAGTAACTTTGTTATTCATACAGACACAAAGTTGCTTGGGATGAACGTTATCGTATTTAGAGGGGAACATAAGCCTCTGTGAGTAAAGGTCATCTCAAGTTCGTATTTTTTGAGATCTTACGAACAGTAATGTTTTTTTACATGAAATGATATGACTTTTTACTTACATTTTCATAGAGCGTTTCAAGACGATTACAATGATCTATTACGAATGTCATTGAAGGTCACTCAAGGACAGTCGCGATAGAAAACAAATTAGCTCAAAGCACTCTTCGAATACTTTCGTGTTTCCTCTGGTTTTTAATACATACATCGCTGTATTCATGCTCAAGGTCGTCATTATGAGCACTTGAAATCGAAATCGTTTGACCAGTGTCCCCAAACTAATGTATTTCCCATTGTAGTTGCCCTTGCGTGACCTTGAATGACTTTCATAATAGGTCGTTGTATTCGTCTTGGAACGCTCTATCAAAATGTGTATGAAAAACTGTACCTTACTGTATCTTACTGTTCGTAAGATCTCGAAAAACATGACCTTGAGATGACCCACACTTACATCAAATGCGATAACTTTCTCCCCAAAAATTGTTTTGTATCTGTATAAATAACAAAGATATTAGAGATTGGGTTAGTTTGAACGTCATGGAATATATTTTGATAACAAAAAGTTAACGAACGACGTCGCTTGAAATGGAAAAATTATTAGGTGAGTTAATATCCCTTTTCAAGGGAAAACTGCGGGTCACGCGGACCGATAGTGACAGCCGAGGGTTAACCCTTAGCACTCGAAAACACGCCACTAAAAACTGCTGTGTCATTATTCAAAGTATTTTTTACATTCTCAATGTCTTTTACATTATATTGTATGTAAACACTTCAGTATTGTACGAGTAAATTGCAACATTTTCGTATGTGTAGCATGAAAAAGAAATATATAGAAGGGAAATATTCTAGGTCGGAAGAAGTGTTTAGTTTTGGAGTTAAAATAGCTTCGAGTGCAAATAGATTTCCGGTAGAACAAGTGTTAAAGCTGTTTCACCATTCTCGGTCGCCGTGGAACCTTTCTAAGTCGTTTCGAAACAAACTTCAATAAATGAAGACATCGTCACCGGCTATGGAACATTATCGTACGCTTACGCGTTCACCGACCGTGAAGACAGCTCGATTTACCAGGATTGGGGGCGGCGCGGCGCGTTGCGACGGGGGTCGAAAAGGATGGCGGCCCGTTTGTCGGCGTTCCCTGGGAGCTCGTTATTTGGGCTATCGAATAGATAGAGGTGTGTGGGCGGCGGCGGTCGCGGCCGTACGTTGACACGTACCATGTGCAGATACGTTACGAGCACGTATAACTCGGATTGATGCCGGTGCACGGCAGCTCCGCGAAATATCGGATACCCGGCTGCCTCCCCGGGTATTGTCAGACTCGTGTTTTCGAGGGAATTGGATTTTTTTTTTATTTAAAGGACGACGCCTGTCCCACAATCCGCGATCGACAGCCGATCCCATCGCGTCGTTCGCTGCCGTCCGCTAGCTGCCTCTGCCGAATTTACCGCTTAAAAACAGACGTTATCCCGCGATTACGTTCCCTAAACATACGAGAATCCTCGCGTAACAGATCCACGTAACACGCGTTCACGCTTACCACCGTGAAAACGAATCGTGTTTGTAATCGGTGATACGATGTGTGCTCAAATAGTTCGGAGACTGTGTTCGTCACTATTCTATTTTTTGTTACACGCGTAAGTATGCGATTACATTCAGTCCCATAATTCGTGGCACATACTTTAGATCAGAATAACTTTTTTATAAATACACCAAACGACATTCTGAATGTTTTACTTTTCAAATAATGTTCTAGAGATCTGAAAAGATGATAGTCAGAGGGAGTAATATCCAGTGAGTACGGGGGTGCGGTAAAACTTCCCATTGCAATTCTATGATTTTTTCCTGAGTAAATTTCGCTGTATGGGGCCGGGCTTTGTCAATTTGCATTATTACACCTTTTCTGTGGACTAAAGATGCCACCTTTTTCAATAGTTCTGGATACAGCCGCTGCAATTGCTGACAATACAACTCAGCAGTAACTGTTTCTCCAACTTTCAACAACTCAAGTGAATTATGCAACGACAGTCCCACCAAATGCACAGTATCACCTTTCTAAGTGATAAGCTGGCTTTAGGGGTTGATATTGCGGTTTGATTTCCAGCCATAGCTTGGAACGCTTTATGTCATCATAAAGAATCCATTTTTCAGCTCCGGTAAAGATTCTGTTAAGAAATGGATCTCTACGAAATCTGGATAGTGATGAAGTGCAAAGTGATCGACGAATATTCTTGCTGGCGTCAAATAATTGATGCGGTACCCATATTCTTTGTCTATATGCCTTTTCCATTTCGTGTAGGTGTCTTTGTATAGTTGACCATGTGGACCCAAGGCTTCTCGATAATTCTTGTATACTTAATTTTGGGTCAACATCCACTAGAGATTTTAGAGTGTCATTATCAAATTCAACTGGTCGTCCACTTTGAGACCTGTCAGAGAGATCATAATCACCAGCAGCAAACCTTCTGAACCAACGTTGATACTTGTTGACCTTCAACACATTTCCATAAACATTGCAAACTTTGTTGTTACCGTTACATGAAATCCCGCATGAAAATGAAAAAGTATGCAATGACGAATATGATCCTCGGACGGTACGGACGTCGCCACTTTATTACAGGGTTGTAAAAAAAATTATACTGTTTAGGATATTTTGAACACAGGCCGCTTTACCGAAAACTGTAAAAGAATACGTGATTCCTCTTCAACGATCGGTACAGAACTAAAGGCAAAACAAATTCTTTGCAAATAATTGATTACATTATAATCCTCGTGCGACTCCTACTTCTATATTCCACAGTATTGTATAAATATTTCCGAAACACAGAGAAAGACATTAGTTCGAGGAACGTTTACATTCGCCACCAGCCGTTACCCGGCAAGATTCCGCGGGTCTCGCCCATCGCGGCGCACAAATTCGAAAGGCAAACAGCCCGACGAAGTTACGAGGAGCATCGAGCGTCGCGAACACGCTCGGTAGGGCAAGCGGCTGTAGGGCGGAGGGGGTTAGGGGGGAAGTGAGAGAGGAGGAGCGCGATAATCGTGAAGGTATTCAAAGGTTGGCGGGCCCGCGGCCACCCCCATGGATCGATTCGTCCGCCGCGCTGTCGGGAATCGGCCGAAGAAATTGGCTAGAAACTTTATCTCGTTTCCCCGTCGATAAAATGTCGTATTGCCTAGCGCGGAAATAATCCCCGGGAAGCAGGATAGCGTCTGCGTTGCCGATTCATGCGGAAGATAGTGATCTTTACCGAAGCCCGGTACCGCATAAATGGCGTAATGCGCGCCTCCGTTCAGGCATTTGCAGGTATATAAAGACCGAGGACAGGGCGACGATGGTGTGGCTCTCTCTCTCTCTCCCTCTCGCTCACGCACATATACTCTCTCCTATCTCTGGAGAGCAGCTCGCGTTCTTCTGCATGTATACCGTTTTCCAGCGCACACAAGAGGACAAGAGCGTGCACGTGCAGGTGGGGATGCATAGGAACCCACGCGCCCGCGCGCGCGCGCGAGCACGTTCTCTTAGAGAGTCGCGCGGAAGGAAAGAAAGGTGGATAGAACGGGCCAAAGGGCGGAGATTAAGGGTCGCCGAGGAGATGAGTTTGTTAAAAAGGCAGAAGCGGGCCAGCAGCACGCATCACGGACATCAAAGAGACAAGACGAAATGAAATCCAACCGCTGCCCGTCGCCACCCCGCCTCGAGACTCTCTTCTCTCCTCTCTTCAACCATTCCCCGTAACCAACCCCCTCTCACCCCACGCCGAACCACCCCGCGTTCCTTTATCCACTCTCCTTTCTTAGCCCCGACTTCCTGCCACGCTGTGTCTGCGCCACTTCTTTCCTCCTCTTTGCCTTCCGTACAGTCTTCGGTACTCCACATCCGCTTCGACCCTCTCTCTCTCTCTCTCTCTCTCTCTGTTTCTCGCTCGCTCTTTCCTTCTTGCTTTTTTTCTAATTTTCCCTCCCTCTCTACCTTTCCTCCGGCTCTCCGTTTCCTCCTTTACCCTGGTACTGTAACCAGTGGTCGGAGAAAGAGCAAACCGGAGGAAAACACAGGGGACAAAGAGAGATGGAATCGTGGAAGAGGGCACGCGAACCCTTTACCTGGCTCGGTCTGAGCGTACTACTGTTGCTCCCGCAATTCCCGCTGCGTCCCGCTCGGCCCTTTGCACGTCGGTGTTAAACGCAATTTTTAAGAACCGGCCCGAGTAATTGCTTTGTGCCCGCCGCTCTGGGGACACGTGTAACATTTGCAAGGCTCCGCCTGCGAGGGTCTGACGTGCCAATGGTTTTCACCAACCCTCTCCAAGATCCGTGTCTGTTTTTCCTCCTGTTCTTTTTCCTCCCGTAGCGAATGTAGTCGCAACGTTTTCAAACCTTTTCATATAATTCTGTCCTTTGAGCTGCGACGTAGCCGTCGCCGTCGACGTCGCATCGTCTTCATTTGGGTAGCGCGTAAGTGGCCGTTTGTGGAACCAGTTTCAAAGTTTCGGTGAACACATTCATGTCATCTTTTGTGGGAGAGAATAGTCGAACAAATCGAGGACCCTGTGATTCAGTTTTCATTTGACGCCAAAGAAACGACTTGCTTGTGACAGTGTTTCGAGGTCACTTTGGATGTGACGTTTATTGTGCTAGCTAGGTATACATGTGAATCTATTCACCGACTCGAAATTTTTAAATTTACAATTATTAAAGGTGCAAGGACGTGCTTGTGAAGAATTGTTCAATAGATTCATTTCTTTGAGCACATATTACAATAAAAATGGCTTAAAATCTAAATAAATACAATTTTGTTATTTTTACAAGGCAATGTAAAGTCAGTTTTAGTGCTCCATAAACCTAGTGTTAATTTTATGACTTTAATCCAGAACAAACAATTGGAAATGTATTGTTCGGCTCGTTCGGTACTTTAGTCCTCTGTGTAGGGTTTCGAATGTCACAGTAGAATAGCCTGTCATAAGCCAGACGTCAACTGCAGTTACCGTAACTGTGCTACACGAAAGATGGAGCTAGTTTAGTAATATTTGAACAATTTTTTTAATTCTTCTATAAATAAAAACAAAGACTTTAGAAATTTCTTATTAAAAAATAAGACGTTCGAAAGGAGACAAAATTACATGTTTAACAACAATAAGAAAGAATGTTAATGTTTCGTATTTAAATCAGTTTTATAGTTAATAACCGATTGAAAATGTTACAATAGCACCATGGCAATGATCAGAGCTCGGTAAAATAGTATTTTAAATAGTAAATTCTAAATAATCCTATGCATTTTAAAGTATGCGTACGACTTTGACAATAAAATATTTTACTCAAGGCAATACGTTTTTAAAATAGTATCCGAACATAATATTTTATTTGAAGAATATTGAAAACATGTGGACTTAAATTTGAAGTATTTTATTTATTTTAATATTTTTTATTGCAAATACTTTTGCTGAAAATAATGGTACAATCTCAACGGTGAAATCCCCTACAGCAATTATTTATTAATTTTTGAAAATCTATCAATTGTAAGCAAACAAGTGAACCCCAGTAACGTAATCTAATAATTTTATTTCTAGTACAGCACTATTTCTGAAAAGCCTATTAATAGGCTTTCGGCAGAGAAAGTGTGTTCATGAAATTAAAATACAGTGAATTCTCGATATGTGTCTCGATATGTCAACAACACAGGTATTGCCGGTGTCGTATATCGTCCAGGAGACATACCCGAGCCGTGTTATGTTTACACTCTTCGGCGTCCGAGGGATCTCGAGCTTCGTGGCTCTTCATGAGGTATACTCTGCGGTAGTGGGGATAATTCCACGACGTTTATCATCCAGGTCTTGGCGATATATATCGAGAAATCACTGTGCACGGATTAAGATTCGGTTATTACACGTGTACACATGAATAACTACACGTGAAGTAGGGACCTCTATTGCACATCCTATTTAGAATACTATCTTTTAGACCCAATAAAATCTAAAATATTAAATAGTATTTGAAACATTTATTTCACCAAATGTTGCCCAAATCTGGCAATTATCGCAACTTTTAAAAACACCGGTGCCGTCGAACGCAAGGTTGCAATACAGTGTTTACTCGATCATTGTCAAAAACACGGATCCACCCAGGGACATATATCGGCCAGGAGATAATATTCGTTGATCCACGCCGAACGTAGAAAAGGACAGTGAAGTCCTAGAGGCCTGAGTACATGGCTCTTATGGGGTATTATGGGGTATACTCCACGGGAGTGGGGTTAGTTCTGGGGCTTTTATCGACTAGTCATTTGGGACATATATGGAGTAAACACTACTTCGTTCGACCAAGTCCCGCGCATCGCTGGTGAATCGCACGCGGCACGGGATCAGAATTTTGCAAAAATTACCATAGGTTTCCGCGTCGTTTCACCCGGAACGACTCGAAAGTGACAAAACGAATTCGAGATGTTCCAAGCTGTTCGCAGCCGCGTTTAGGTTTCACCGTCTGCCAGCTGTTATTGATCGTCTTCGCTAGATCGCCTGTAGAGGATGGTTCCATTTGGCTCGTTTGCTCACCGCGTGCAAACTGCCGCAGGAAGAACCGAATAGTCTTCTTGGCCACGGCGAGCGACACAATGGCCCATGACGACATCGAAACACGCGGAACCGGAACGCGATCTTGAAGAGGAACTGCGGCACACCGAAGCGAACACATGGTAGAGGGCGACGAGCCGCGTGAATTAGGATGCTGCCACCATACTTCACACGTTTCATTGATGAATCGATGTCTTTGTATGATAAGAACTCTCATGTGAGTCTAACAAATAGTATCCAGGACAACCATGTGCAGTAATGTTGCGACATACAGGGTGTCCCGTATACTGTGGACAACCGATAGGAAAGTAATTCGACACGCAAAAGCCAGTCGAAACTGATATAAAACAATTATAAAGCGTTTATCAAATGATGTATAACGAAATGGTGAACTTATCACATATCATGTTTGATGAAACATTTTTCCAAGAACTCTAATTTCGTATTAATGTCCTATGTTGTCCTACTCAGATCAGCTCACGTTTATATATTATTCTCTAACGTCTCTTTCGTATGCTGTAAATAATTCCGATTTAGTATGCTCACTTTAGAGGATGAATTGAATAAATAGTATGCGCAGAATGTACTAGAATATACTAGAATCTAATAGAATATACCAGAATGTACTAGAATATACTAGAATATACTAGAACATACTAGAATATACTATAATATAATAGAATACACTAGAATATACTAGAGTATACTAGAATATACTAGAATATACGAAAATATAGTAGAATATACTAAAATATACTCGAATATACTTGAATATACTAGAATATACTGGAATGTACTACAATATACCAAAACATACTAGAATATACTAGAATATACTAGAATATACTAGAATATACTAGAATATACTATAATATACTAGAATATAATAGAATATACTAGAATAAATTAGAATATACTAGAATATACTAGAATATTCTAGAATATTCTAGAATATTCTAGAATATACTAAAATATAATAGAATATACTAAAATATACTCGAATTTACTCAAATATGCTCGAATATAGTAGAATATAGTAGAATATACTAGAATATACTAAAATATACTTTATTATACTAGAATATATTAGAATATACTAGAGTATCTAGTAATCCTCCCTTTCAAAACAAAGTCTCAGCACTCTCAACTTGTTCGTTTGATTTTTTAAATTCGCTCTTGATTTAACAAAAACTAATGACAACTGTTAACAAGTGCGACGTTCGTTTAAGGTGCGGTACAAACACTCATACAACTATTCGAATGATTCTTTATCGAACACAATAGCTAATTGACTTTATTGGTTTGCATGCAAGCGTACCAAGCCTTAAAATTTCCTTATCTCTCCATATAAATGCGTCACTATTATAGAAAATGTATCAGAATACTCTTACACGCGTGCATGAATGTCTGAAATAAAAGATGCTTAGAGGTCAAGAGTCTTTCCCGTAGAAATAATTTTTGTCAGGTTATTTTGAAAACGGGACCATTACCGAGCTTTATTACTTGGTAACGATCGGGCTCGCCGAGTAGAACGTCGTTTGCGGAAAAGGGTACATCCGCATTGTGCTCGCGAAGATTAAGTGGTCCCTTTTGTGAAGCGTCCCCTTGGCCCCTCGTTGTCGATGATCGTCGGTTGGCCGGCGTCGTTCGTAGCTATTACGCGGGAAAGGGGGCCGGGCATTTTAACACGAGCGCAATTATGCCGCGGAACGACAGTGTCTACGAACATAAGTCATGGCTCGGAGAGGAGGCGACGGAAAAAGAGGGGGGTGGGGAAGTTATGCAAAACGGGGCATCGCACGCGGACGATGGGCACGCGTGTTTAAGCGCTCGTGCCGCCGGTATCTCGCAGCCCCAATTGCGAGCACAATTTTATCGGAAACGCGCCAGTTTGAACGATTAGGTCCAATAGCAGAAGAAAGTAAACTGACGCGGGAACGTTTTTTTAAATTAAGCATAGATACTACAGTCAAACCTGTTTTTGTGCGGCAGATAGGGACCGCATAAAAAAGAACCGCACAAAACAAAATATTCAGAAACTTCACAAATAGCTATAACGAATAATTTTTTACAACATGTTAAAGAACGTCTCATTTAAAAAATACGTATGTAAAAGATTTACGAAATAGCGAGAAAGTGCTTTCCAAACAAAATAAATAATTAAATTACACATGGAAACATGTAAAAAATTTAATTTTTCATTTTACACGTGGAGAAATTTTCAAAATGTACATAATTCAATACTACTTGTCGTAGCCCAAAACGCGCATCTTCTTGTGATGAGAACATTACAAGGGTGTTATAATGTCAACACTGTTGGCATTCATACACCGCATAAAAAAAATCGCATAGAAAAGGACCGCACAAAAACAGGTTTGACTATATATAAATAGAAGAAAATTTTGAAATTTTGTATTTATTAATTCTAAATTGTTTATCAAACGGTATTGTAATGTATTTCCATGAATGACACGCTTTCCATGACATTATTTTTTTATGTATTGTCAAATAACCAAAATCCTCCAATCTCGCCATATTGGGAATCGAGTGACCCCAATATAGGGACGTAAGTGCCTTCAATTTGGGACAATGTTTTATAATGATAAAGTCTTAAGTTTTCTTATTTTTATACTTCTTTGTTTGAAAATTTGTATTTTAAATTGAATTTTACATAATTCCTGGCCACATTCATTTGGTCGGGATTCATTTTGATAAGGATATTTTTTGTTCTTAGAAGAAGGTCTTCCTGTTAAAGGTTCCTCTTAACATTCTTACAATTCCAAGCGATCCCAACAATGACCAAAGAGCACCCTCCTATGCGACAATCCTCCTATAACATGATATGCTACGAGGGTGTCAGATAAATACAAGGTAATCCAGTATTAATGGCACAATCGTGGAGGAGGATAGCTGTATCTGAGAAAATAATTCGAAAATATGAAATAAAGTTTATTCATTTGATGCCTTGTTTTCGAGAAAATCGAGTTTGAAAATTCGACGATCACACGTACTACTGAAAAGGAATCGTCTGACACGTCTGTTCATAATCTACCGGATCTACTTCTCACAATCAATCTCTGAAATGAAAAAAATTGACTGACTTATTTTCTCATGAAGAATCACCCACTTTACGATTGTATCATCAACACGGGGATACGAAAGTCGTGGCGTTTTAAAATTAAAATTCAAAGATAAAATTAAGATATGTACTCATAGGTTTGTTCAATAATACAATAAGTTACGTCAAAATTGCCAGGAAATAATGGAGCAGAATGGAAAATATGTTATTGAATAAATCTATGAGTGAATATCGTAACTTTTATTTATGAATTTTAATTTAAAAACGCTATAAACTGATTTCCCGAAATTTGTTTCCTGGTCGTGTATAGTCCGGGAAACATACCCAAGCCACGTTATGTTTACACTCCTCGGCGTCCGAGGCCTCTCGAGCGTCATGGCCGCTCACGGGGTATGCCCCGCGGTAGTGGGGATAATTCTGCGACGTTTATCATCCAGGTTTTGGCGACATATATCGAGAAATCACTGTTTATGGTTTAAAGATTTATACGGGAAATAAGACAGGCATCGAAATATCCGTCGCTCGGAATCAAATAACTTTGCCTTGGAACAACTATCTTCATCCATAAAAATAATCGAGATATTAAGAAGTACAAAATCAGAGAATATCCCTACAGAGTACCTTTGTTCCGAGGACTTTGTCACAAGACCATAGATAACAAATATATGTTCTGTGTTTCCATTTAACCCTTACGTCAATATTCGAAATTGTCTAAAACATTCGATAACATAGTAGTTGGTTTTTCTAGTTCCAGCGTATACTTTTATACTACAAATTTAAATTTAATTTACTAAAAGGTGTCCCAAAATGACCTGACATTTTAATTTATTAACAAAAACGTATTTTTTTTAAATTATGAATGTTTTTATTTTAATATAACGTACAAACATGCAGGTTATGTGTGTAACATAAGATCTGATAAATGGCCGCCTCATTCCTGTTTGAAAACGTCCACACAATTTTCGATAACAGACCAATTGCTTCCTTGAGCTCCGGAATGGTCTGTGGATCATTGGCATACACTTTTCCTTTCAGAAACCCCAAAGAAGAAAGTCCAATGGCGTCAAATCGCACGATTTTGGTGCCAATTCACATCAATGCAGTAACTGCATTGTTTCGCCCGCAGTGTGGCATCTTGTCGGAAGTATATGATTTCCAACTACATGCCGTTCAATTGATTCCATAGAAAGTTGGTTATCATGTCACGATATCGAACACCAGTGACGGTAACCGCATTTCCAGCAGCATTCTCGGAAAAGTACGGCCTAATCACTCCTCCAACAGAGAATCCGCACCAAACAGTGACTCGTGGTGGATTTTCGGTCCCCCAAATTCGACAGTTTTGTTTACTTACGTAGCCACTAAGTTGAAAATGCGCCTCATCGATGAAAATGATGTTGCGAGATGATGCGTTATGATGTCCAAAAGCCGTGCGGAATTTTCGAACCGTTTCTGCAAAGTTTTTACCATTTTTGTAGTGAATTTTCACAATTTCTATGCGTTGCTTGATCGTGTAATTCTCCATGACTAAACCTCAATACTTTCTAATGCCAGCTGTAAAAGATTAGCACTATATGTTCGCTACAAAAATATGGCGCGCAATTTAAAATGTCAGGTTATTTTGGGACACCCTTTATTATCCAAGAGCTATTTGAGTTTAATCCGGTTCATATGCAATGAAACAAACCATACACAATTGAAATATTCCAGGTCGGAAGAAATGTGTGGTGTTAGAGTTAAAATAGCTCCGAGCGCAAGGGGTTAAAAACAAATCGAAAACAGGTATTGATATAGGGGTTAAATGGTTCAGCCTGTGGTTTAATGATTCTCGAATATTTTCGAGTAGCACAGTCAAGGCGTTTTAAGTTGAAGAACTCATTGTTCCTCGGCGAGTCACAAAGAAGGACAGGCCGAGTATGGCGAACGTCGAGTAAGGGGGGATGCTGGCCCCCTGAAATACCCTAACATTCCATTCAATTGACATGGTTCGCGTGGGAGCAACCGCTTGCGGTCCGTGCTATCATCGGCCGCGTTATTAGTACGGAGGTGAGAGCGTTTTCTAGGAGCGTCGATATGGCCACGGTGGCAGGGGGTTGCTCACTGTCAAGGGGTTGTGTGGGGTTGGAGGGTGTACGTGGGAGGTGCGGGTACATGGGGTTCGGCTTGGCTGAAGCGTGGCCGGTTCCACGCGCGACGGGGGTCCTTGTTAGGGCGAGGAACGACGACACGCACTTCGTCCCTGGGGTCCCTTTTCTTCGCCGATGACTATAACCTCATGCTCGTTACCACATTTACCACCTTCCTCGGCTTTCTATTTTGTCGCATTTGCATTTATCTCGTCCCACCGCGACGTTTCTTTCTGCCTTTCCGCTAGGTTGACTATATTTTTAATATCAATGGATCCTTCTCCCGGGGGTCCTGCACGAGGAATCCAGACTCCCGTAACGTTTCAAAGCGCCACCCCTCGCCGAGATCGACGTATTGTTACGTCCCAGACGGGTAAAAATTTATGACGCGACGCGCAGGCGAATTCTTCCCGGCCTCTTATCTATTGGTGTTTAATGATACCTTATTGCCTAACTAGGGTTATTAGCCGTTCGATGGGGGACCGCGTGGAGAATCCCTGAATGGGTCGTGATCAAGTGCTGTATTTAACACATCAGATACACCCCATGACAAAGATACAACACATTATAAGGAAATAAATGAAAAGTGTATTCTAGGAAGAACTTTCTTCTTCCTTTGTTCCTGTTATCGTTTACAACGTATAGCAAAATTTTAACAGTTTCATGCCTCACTCGAAGCTAGTTCGAAGAATTTCAATAAGAAATGGAAATACGGTCTTGTCGCTGCGACAAAATTATAAGACAGTGTCTATTAATAATTCTCTATTATCATCGTCATCATTATAGGTATTACACTATACAGTTACACTATACATTACACTATTCGTTGTGACAATTATTGACAATTATTGTGGCGGAGAAGTTTTTTTCTGTAAGTCATTTCCCAATATTTCAAGGTCATCGTCGTTTTTTAATAAGGAACGACGTATTTTGATTAGTGTAACATCATAGCTAATGAAAAGACAAATTCAGCCGTTTATAATATGGTGACCTTCAAATGACCTTCGAAGGAATTATTTTTAAGAAAGCATAAATTAACGTGCGAACACTACGTACACGCTTACCGTACTCTACCGTATTGTACTAGGGTAATTTATAATAATAACGTCGAGAATTTGAAAACGTACGTGGAAGAAAAATGGAAATCTATGAAGCAAAAAACAAAGCAATAAAAGATGTATACAAATCATTCCGGAAAAGAATGCTGGACGTAAACAGTAAACAGGAAAGCCCATCAAAATAAACAGAGTACACGATAAATTCGGATGATAACCTTTTTCGTTTTGCCACTGAAGTGTTCTTATTGTCCTTCCACGTCATATTCAACAATCAATTATCTCCCCAAACCGTTATCTTATAAAAAAAAAAAATATTTCGAGCATAACTTACTTAATTTCGACGAGGATATTTTGTGTTAACCGAAAATGCCGTAATCTAGAACGTGAACGTGAACGTGAACGTGTACGTGCCTCCAAGATTTCAAGGTGATACTGGATTTTATAAAATGGAAGTATGTATATGTTTTTACATAGGCAGATAATGTAATTTATTCTGTAACGAATTCATACTATCCGAGCTTGCAATGTTATTCGAAAGTGTTCCTTATCTCTTGTATTCACACAGATGGCCTTGGACTTAGATGCCCGTGAATAAATCACTTGAAGCTAATTTATTTTATGATATTCCCACTCCAAATACATCTTTAAATTATTTCTCTTGGAATTTTGTGACAGATTCAATTTATTAGTAAGAACCCGCTACTCTGAATAATACATATGAAGAATCAAACAATTTTTCAGGTAAAGTTGACCGACCTTGTAACTGATTGCGAGTTTGCTTGAGTGAATACAGACAAAGTAAAACTAAAGAAAGTATACTAGGGTCTTATTTACTCTTGACGAAAATTTGTTTCAAAATTTTGTTTACGCCCCCAACCTTCCCCCTCTGGATTGAAAATTAAAAAAAGTAAGTTCGGCAAGTTAAAAAAATTCCCATTTTTTCGGTAATGTTTATTGATAATAGATAAAGAAAATATATTACAATTTTCAAATTTAAAAAATAATTTTTAAGTTTTGGTCTGATATTTTTTCAATTTTTTCGAAAGCCGTTCGTTTTGTGAAAGAAAGTAATACAACGTGAAAGACACAACCTGTCCAGATGTACAAGTTTTGTTCAACATATTTTTCGATACAGTCAATAATTTAGAAAGTACAGTTTTTACTCGATATATGTCCCAAATATCTAGCTGATAATAGTCCCAGAACTATCCCCACTGCTTCGGTCGCCGCGGAGTGTAAACATAATACGGGTATCAATGGATAGTATCTTCTAGCCGATATATGTCCGTGGGTAGACCCGTGTTGGGGATATGTATCGAATAAACAAAGTATTCGAGAAAAACGATTTTATGATAATTGAATTAACCCATTAGCGCCTATTGTACTCGCTTGCGTACAGGATAACAAGATTATATTTGTTTGCTTCTAGCGCCATCTACGATTGACTAGATGATTTGTCCATTGTTTGCTAAAATTAAAAAAAAAATTCTTAGACGTTAATGGATTAATTATTTTAATGTTTAAGAGCCCGGGGGCATGTTTTCCCGTTATCCACGGGTGCTCTTCTGCGCAGATTTTTTAATTAATTTGAACAATCTTAGGGAAGGGGGAGGGGCGGACATAAACGAAATTCAAAAGGCGGGAAAATGCGCCACCCTAATGGGACATCCTATATACACGCGAAAAAAAAAATGTCGAGATTGAAGCAGAGAAATTGCAGTTAATTAATAAATTAGTAGTACAAGTTTTCTATCACTTTTATTTACATTAAATACACAAATTCATGTTTACACGAAATACATTCATATTTTTTATAATTTCTGAGAGTTTGTATCGTTGAAGAATTTTCACGAGATCAAATAAAATTATGCGAACAAATAAAAAATGTATTTCGAAGAACCTGTCAATTTATAATCACTCTCGCCGAGAATCGTTTTAAAAATCTTTGTGAGATTGGTTATTACTAGGCATCAGATCTTTATACAAAATTAACATTGTCTACCTGAATTGCAAGAAACTGGAGTGAAATAGAAAATTATGTTCTTCCTTAGTATGTTCGATAGATTGGAAATAATATAACGGAATTTTAAAATTCTCCTAATGTTTTTACTGTTCTAAATTACCCCTATTCGTTTTTGTCATAAATTCATACTGTCAAGTAATTACGAAAGATCTTTCAAAATTTGTGCTAACGATTTACCTTTCGTTTCAGGAATTAATATGTACACAAACAAAGTTCCCACTGCAGATATTCCAGAAAATATCCAGAACGTAACGGCAATACCTACCGCTCCTTTCAAATCTGTATAAAATTTGGTTACAAGGAAAGCCATTAACCAGTTCATAAGACCAGCGCTACTCGCGGCTACACCTTTCACTTCCGGTGCAAAAATCTCGCCCAACATCATCCATGAAATTGGGCCCACACCGAAAGAAAACATGAACATAAAGAAACACACAGCTAATAGAGGCAACCAAGTAAATGAACTCACATCTACCAGAATTTCCTGAAGGTAGAAGTAAACACCAAGAACGAACGCTGCCAATAACATACTTCCTATCGATGATAATAGCAATATTCTTCTACCTAAACGATCCACGATGAAAGTACTAAGAATAACGGACACCAAGCCAATTATACCAATAATAATCATACAGATGCCAGGTGACAAGTCACTGCCAGCTTGAGCGAAGATACTGCTACCGTAAAGTACAATAATCTTCACACCGCTTAATTGTTGGAAAATCATGAGACCGTAACCAATTATAAAACCTTTTATAGTTATTTTAGATTTGATCATAGTCGAAAAGAAAACTTTATTGTTTCGCTTTTCTTCGATGGCTACCAATTGACTGTGTAACGCACCGTCTATATCATACTGCGCGCCATACAGTTGAATTAAACTTTTTCTGGCGGCGTCCTCATTTCCCTTTCTCAAATAATACGTTGGAGATTCTGGCATAAATAGAAAAATCACAAAGAAGACTAGAGGAGCAATGGCAGATATGATGGACAGTGTAAACATATTTACCCAATTGCCCAATACGTACGATGTCAAAGTTCCTACTGAAAGAAACAATTGGAAGAAAGATCCAAGAGATCCGCGAATTGAACTTTCAGATATTTCTGCCGTGTATATCGGCGCAGCTACGCAAAAGGCACCGGATGCAAGACCAGTGATGAATCGACCAACGTAAAACATGTACACGGAATTGGAGAAAATTATGATCAGCCAGCCCACGGTGAAAGGAACCACCATCAACAACATCGAAGTCTTTCTTCCAATTAAATCCGCCATAATCCCAATTGGCACGCACATCGCTCCAGCACCCAATGTACATAGCGATCCCATCCATGAAAATTCAGTGGCAGAAATGGGGAAACCATACTCGAACGCTAGGTCTATTCCGTCAGTGCCGGCAGAAGAAGACCATGCTAAGACCATGCCGGCTGCTAAAGCGCCCAGAGTTGAAGACAAACTGGCTATGTATTGCGGTAATTTCTTGGCTGGCGCAGAATGGTTCTCCCCATTCATAACCAACACGTTCTGCGAAATTCCAAGGCTTTTCTCCTTCATGTTGCACAAATTTCTTCAGCGTAGAACCTGGAAACATATATATTAAATTTAATTATAACCAGAACCTCTCTTTTGTGATTAATTTAATTTTCCGTTTATTCCTAGTTTAATTGTATGTTTACTTTTCGTTTCATTTTTTAGGTGAAGATATACAGTGACGAGCAAACGTATAAACACACTTCGCTAGTTTTACATAACGCGTGATAATACAACCTATTTTTCAATTGAATGATAAAGCTTAGGTAACAATAATTATATGGTGAATGTGATAAACAAAATATAACAGCTTATGTTAGATAGTATTAATAATATATATGATATTTTTCAAAAATAAGGATTTGAAGCAATGTTTACGATTTTGCACCAATTATCAGAAGCGGTTAAGATAGTACACAAATGCTAAGGAAATGAAATTGTCAACAAACACTGATAGCCAACTGTAGTAAGACACGTTTAGATTGGTATTTGAAAGTTAGTTGACACGCGTAAGTCAAGATGAAACCTCTTAGTGCAGATAAAAGAAATAGTATCATTTGATTGTGCGATAGAAGTTTTTCACTACGACAAATCCCAGTATTCTCATACATATAAAGAGTGGACAACAGAAGATTGGAAAAGAGTTGTACGGTCTGACGAAACAAAAATTAATACATTTGAATCTGAGGGTAGAGGTCTTGGTACTGGACTTCATCCGAAAATAGTAATCCAGCAAGTAGCATAAAACAAACTATGAAGTTCGGGGTGGTTCGATTATGTTTTAGGGTTGTTTAATTCATTGTTAGTCCCTTAGTTCTTATAGAAGGTATCATGTGCAGAGAGCATTATTTAAATATTTCGCATAATAGTTTACTTTCTGATGTTAATTCTATTGAATTTGCTGAAGATTAAGTAGTATTTCAACAAGACGGAGACCCTGAGCATACTACAAAGATAGTAAAAACCTGGCTAGGAAGTTGTCTGTGATGAAGATGCCAGCACAAAGTCCAGATATGAACCCAATGGAAAATTTGTGGTCAATGGTGAAAAGAAGGCTAGCAATATATGGCAATCCACCTTTATTTTTTCATGAATTGTAGAAAAGGACAGAACAAGAATGATTTAATAGATAGTATGCCACGCAGGCACGAAGCAGTACACAAAAGTAAAGGAAAATGGTCGTAATATTAAGTTAAAGCTTCTTTTTGACGAACACAATTAAAGTGAAAAACTGTAAAAATTGTCTTCAATTCCTATTTTCGATAAATATTCCGTATATTGTTAATATTAACGAAAATAAACTGATGTGTTTTGTTTATGCTGTTCAGTTTGTAATTATTAGTACCTAATCTTTACCATTCAATTGAAAAATAGGTTGTATTATCACGTTTTATGTAAAACTAGCGAAGTGTGTTTACACTATTGTATTCACAGTACGTATAGACTAAGTAGATGTTAAGTAGATCTAGAAATGTGAATTAAAATTAGAAAGTAAGATAATTGTAAAATAGAAGTAAGATTATGGTAAGACCGGCACGGGGAAGGAAGGGTGAGAATAGTTAAATTGTAACTCTAAGGGGAAAAACTAAAGTACTATTTTAATACTTAATGAATCGAAAATAATGTAACAGTATCATTCAATCGTTCTTATGTCTTTTCAATTTTGTACTTGACGTGTTCATACTTATTATAACTGCATAAAATCCGCAGTCTAATTGTAACGTTAAGGTGTACGTCATTGTTGTTATTACTCACCATGTGATTTTGTGTTACAGTCATACGCAAACGTAGTTTAAATTTTTATATCAGGAGAAATCGTCCAATGCGCTAAGTCTGGATGCACTATCAGAAACACAATGCTTATGACAGTCAAGTGTAGTCACAGAATACAATCCTAGATCAGAATACAGAATTAACAATCAAATTTTCTTATCTACTCGATAAGTCTTCATGATTAGATGTTCTTAACACGTGTTTCAAATATAGACGATAGCTCTGTTCCATTGTCAAATCTTCTTTATTGTGTCTTCGCTTTTATACATCATTTTAAAAGTAATAGTCTTTATAGTATGCAACTGCTTTGCTTTTCTTTGTTTAAGAAACAAATTATGTAAACTCTGAGAAACCATATAAATAATGAAATCATTTTAAAGCTATATTGTAAAAATACAATTGAACACACACATGGTACTTTAACATTTCTAGCTGTTTCATCTCGTTTTCTATATCAGGAATGAGTTCTTTTATATTTGGTAAATTTTGTTTACATTTACCTAGTTAATTTCCTGTACTTTTTCATTGATTTTTTACTCATTTCATTGTACTATCAGTTCGTTTTAATACCCGTGGTTTCTCAAAACAGTTAGGTCAGATTTTTTCAATCGATTGATAAGATAAAGACCTTCGCAAGCGGATTGATTTTTATCCGTTGATCAGACATACGTTTGGGAATTACGACTTTTCTGTTGTGTCATTCTTTCGGATTTTTTTAAATTTTCGTTAAAGAGATTTGGTTTAGAGTTCCATGTTATGAACTTATATTTTTTGTATTTTTCTTAGATAAGAAAGTTACATTTTCATTTTATGTATTTCAATTTTCTTGTACAAGTTGTACTTCAATTATATTGTCGCTGTTGCATGTTAATGAAAGTTCTAAAAATATAGAATTACAATTTTACTTACCTTCTATTCCCAAGACAAACTTTCATCTTGCACAGAATTCAAATTTTCTTTTAATATTCCTTTTTCTGTACCGTTTTGTATCTCAATTTTTTGTGTCTATAATATATTCGTTCTTTTTTTATACAATTTTTGTCTTCCAATTTTCAAGTTTTTGTTGAAGAAAAAGTATGATCTTATTCTATGTGATCGTATCCAATGCACATTCCAATTTAAAATTCTTTTTTCCATTATCATAATTTCTTTATCTAGAACGATTCATTCTATTAATTGTGATTCTGTTTGTTGACTTAATAAAACCATGAAAACTTGTTGTTGCGTTCAAGATTATATTTTTTGAATATTTTGTGAAAGATCCCGAATAGTTTTTTCTAACTTAATAATAAGCTTTAAATTTTGTGGACCCAAATTTTCACCAACATGTTGTGTAATCTGAAATTACTTACTTATGAATTATTTTATACGAAATTGGGAACATAAAAAGAAATATAATATATGTAGTTACACAACCTGTTCAATAAGTTTATTTATTTCTAAAAGTTTCTATTGTTTTCGTTCAATTGTTACTTCATGTTGTCTCAACTATTTGCTTTTCCCTTTCCTTTTTTATAAATATCTTTAAATTGTTTCTTTTGGTTTTCAAGGATATTTGTAAATTTATTAACTTCCATAAAACTATTTCCGTATCAATTTTTTGTATGAGTAAGCGAAACTTCCTGTTCCAATACAGCGTTTTTTGTATTTCATAATAATGACAATAATAATTCGATAATAAATCGTATTTTTTTTTTAATAATTCGTTTACATATTGCGCGGCTTTAACAGATATAATTTTTTCTTCTAACTTTTTAAATATTTTCTTCTCTAAATTTAGTTTTTCCCCAACTATAATTTCTAATTTCATGTTTACTTGTTCCTCTGTATACAAACAATTCTGGTATTTTGGAAAACCACTCATTTTATAACGATAATAATCAAAAAGTAAATACTTCTTGCAACATTTAAAAATGTTACGTGCAGTAAAAATAGAATCATAATCGAATTGATTATGTTTTTAATAAATCTAAACTTTTTCATTATACATCATTACTATTTTCGAAATAACACTAATAACATTCTCTAAACGTAATGATAAAGATACCAAGTGTTCATTGACCTCCAGCTCCTTTTTCGATTCTTTTTTAACTTTCTGTACTTCTAGGAAAAGGGTATTGCATGACTTATGAGCTTCTCTCATAAATACATTCTACATTATAATGTAGAACTAAGTTAAACTATACCTCAGGAAACAACAGATTTTTAACTTTTCTTTATGTAATCCTGTAGATTTTGGCAAGAAAATATCGAAAATCCAAGTTTCAATCATGGGAGATCATTAGTTCAACAGTTATGCGCTTAGAAAGATGTGCGATTTTCGTCTAATTTTTCAGTAACTGAAAGACAAATAGAAAGCTGAAGCAGCAGTAACTTGTAGCGTTAGGATAGTTCAAAAGGCAATAAAGAATTGTGGCTATCTAAAGAGACGTAAAATGTTTAAGAAACTACCACTAACAAGTCGCCATAAAGAGGCCCAATTGTGGCGTAGAAAAGGACAGCAGTGAGATATCAGAGGAAGATAAACTAGGTTTAGTTAGGTTTGTTTTATGCAAAATGTACATTAACAACATGTCGTTCATAAATTCATGTCGGCATTAAATTTGTATAACATTCGTTTAACAAGTGGATTCCTCTTAAACAAACTAGTACGTATTAAAAATTTGTTGCACTTCCTCTATTATCTTCCAATCTACCATTGTTAGATGCGTTAATGTATGGATCAGACAGATGGTTACCCAAAAAGTTAGTAAGTTTAGGGTCGTAGGAATTGTACGTACAATTAACCCGAAGACTATTTTGAAACTAACGGAACGATATTGTAATCTTTAAGAGGGGGCTGTTTTTACGGCTCATAAAAGGATTTATTGTTTCTCGTTAAGTTGATATTGGGAGGTTCGGATGGGAGTTGCCATCGTGTACCGTTCCCATAGAATAGGAATTACTTCAAAAATTTTTATGTCATGGAATAGTTTAGAACTACGTCTTTCCGAGAGCCAATGCCGTGACTGCGATAGTCTGAACAGGACATAAAATTATGTATATCTGATCCCATTTGTTACATAAATCGTCTTAGTATTAAGTGGCTACATACACCTAGGAGGCATGTAAAACTACCGTGAATACAATTTATTTTTGGTGCGAAAGAACCTAGTTTTAGAACTGTTACATACATGCGAACGTATGAACTTTTAAATATAAATTGTGAAATTTTAATGGAAAAATTAGGAACAGGAAAGATTTTCCAGCCTTTCCCGTGCGAGGCTCTTTCGGAAAACAGCTTTTGCGGTAACCACTGTAACTTTCACGATTTTTTTATTCAGAAACCAAAAAGTAAAAGATAAAACTAGGGCAAATGTTTGCAAAAGGGAACCCAGCTCCGATGACCCAGCCCTTGAAATATGTTGTTAAGGATGATATTCTGAGAAACTTTTCCCTATACATGTTCCCGTAGATCGGTCTTAGTCTCCAAGATGAAGTCTCTACTCGATAAATGTTCCAAATACCTAGCCTATAACTGTCCCAGTAGTATCACCATTATTGCGGGGTGTACCCCGTGAGGAGCTCCAAAACTTGAGACGCTTCGGTTGCTGAGGAGTGTAAACATAATACGGCCATCAATGGGTAGTATCTTCTAGCCGATATATGTCCCAGGGTAGACCCACGTTGTGGACATGTATCGAGTAAACACTGTATTCGAGAAAAACGATTTTATGACAATTTAATAAATTATTTTAATGTTTAAGAGCCCGGGGGCATGTTTTCCCGTTATCCACGAGTGCTCAAATTTTGCACAGATTTTTTTTTATTAATTATAACAATCCTAGGGAAAGGGGAGGGGTGGACATAAACGAAATACAAAAGTCGAAAAAAAGAGCCACCCTAATGGGACATTCAATATAAACGCGAAAAACATTTCTAGATTGAAGCAGAGAAATCAAAATTAATTACACATAGTTAATTAATAAATAAGTAGTACAAATTTTCTATCAATTTTATTTACATTAAATACACGAATTCATATTCACACGAAATACAGCCATATTTTTAATAATTTCTGACGGTTTGTATCTTTGAGGAGTTTTTACAAATAACAATAATTACACGTTGTTAAGTATTGAAATAGTAGTACAATTTTTTTTATCAATTTCATTAATATTAAATACACAAATTCATGTACACACGAAGTATTAGTTATAACAATATTTTGTATAATTTCTGACGGTTTGTATCGTTGAAGAGTTCTTACGCGATCAAATTTATACATTTATAATCAGTCTCATGGAGAATCGTTTTAAAAATCTTTATGAGATTGGTTGTTACTAGGCATCAGATCTTTATGCAAAATCAAAATTGTCTGCCTGAATTGCAAGAAACTGGAGTGAAATAGAAAATTATGTTCTTCCTTAGTATGTTCGATAGATTGGAAATAATATAACGGAATCTTAAAATTCTCCTAATGTTTTTACTGTTTTAAATTACACCAATTCGTTTTTGTCATACATTCATACTGTCAAGTAATTACGAAAGATCTTTCAAAATTTGTTCTAAAGATTTACCTTTCGTTTCAGGAACTAATATGTATACAAACAAAGTTCCGATTGCAGATATTCCAGAAAATATCCAGAACGTAACGGCAACACCTACCGCTCCTTTCAAATCTGTATAAAATTTGGTTACAAGGAAAGCCATTAACCAGTTCATAAGACCAGAGCTACTCGCGGCTACACCTTTTACTTCCGGTGCAAAAATCTCGCCCAACATCATCCATGGAATTGGGCCCAAACCGAAAGAAAACATGAAAATAAATAAACATACAGCTAATAGAGGCAACCAAGTAAATGAACTCACATCTACCAGACTTTCCTGAAGGTAGAAGTAAACACCAAGAACGAGCGTTGCCAATAACAAACTTACTATCGATGCTAATAGCAATATTCTTCTACCTAAACGATCCACGATCAAAGTACTGAGAATAACAGACACTAAGCCAATTATACCAATAATAACCATACAGATGCCAGGCGACAAGTCACTGCCAGCTTGAGCGAAGATGCTGCTACCGTAAAGCACGATAACGTTGACACCACTTAATTGTTGGAAAATCATGAGACCGTAACCAATTATAAAACCTTTTACAGTTATTTTAGATTTGATCATAGTCGAAAAGGAAACTTTATTGTTTCGCTTTTCTTCGATGGCTACCAATTGACTGTGTAACGCACCGTCTATATCATACTGCGCGCCATACAGTTGAATTAAACTTTTTCTGGCGGCATCCTCATTTCCCTTTCTCAAATAATACGTTGGTGATTCTGGCATAAATAGAAAAATCACGAAGAAGACCAGAGGAGCAATGGCAGATATGATGGACAGTGTAAACATATTTACCCAATTGCCCAATGCGTACGACACCAAAGTTCCTACTGAAATAAACAATTGGAAGAAAAATCCAAGAGATCCGCGAATTGAACTTTCAGATATTTCTGCCGTGTATATCGGCGCAGCTACGCAAAAGGCACCGGATGCAAGACCAGTGATGAATCGACCAACGTAAAACATGTACACGGAATTGGAGAAAATTATGATCAGCCAGCCCACGGTGAAAGGAACCACCATCAACAACATCGAAGTCTTTCTTCCAATTAAATCCGCCATAATCCCAATTGGCACGCACATCGCTCCAGCACCCAATGTACATAGCGATCCCATCCATGAAAATTCAGTGGCAGAAATGGGGAAACCATACTCGAACGCTAGGTCTATTCCGTCAGTGCCGGCAGAAGAAGACCATGCTAAGACCATGCCGGCTGCTAAAGCGCCCAGAGTTGAAGACAAACTGGCTATGTATTGTGGTAATTTCTTGGCTGGCACAGAATGGTTCTCCCCATTCATAACCAACTCGTTCTGCGAAATTCCAAGGCTTTTCTCGTTCATGTTGCACAAATTTCTTCAGCGTAGAACCTGGACACATATATATTAAATTTAATTAGAAACAGAACCTCTCTTTTGTGTTTAATTTAATTTTGCGTTTATTCCTAGTTTAATTGTATGTTTACTTTTCGTTTCATTTTTTAGGTGAAGATATACAGTGACGAGCAAACGTATAAACACACTTCGCTAGTTTTACATAACGCGTGATAATACAACCTATTTTTCAATTGAATGATGAAGCTTAGGTAACAATAATTATATGATGAATGTGATAAACAAAAGATAACAGCTGATGTTAGATAGTATTAACAATATATATGATATTTTTCAAAAATAAGGATTTGAAGCAATGTTTACGATTTTGCACCAATTATCAGAAGCGGTTAAGGTAGTACACAAATGCTAGGGAAAGGAAATTGTCAACAAACACTGATAGCCAACTGTAGTAAGACACGTTTAGATTGGTGTTTCCACAGTTTTTCTCCTATTTGAAAGTTAGTTGACACGCGTAAGTCAAGATGAAACCTCTTAGTGCAGATAAAAGAAATAGTATCATTTGATTGTGCGATAGAAGTTTTTCACTACGACAAATTCCAGTAAAATGTGGTGTAAGTCATACGATGGCAGCAAGAATAGAGAAAACCTATGTCAACTTCTTCAAGGCACGGTAGACCGCAACTTGTTTCTGACAGAGCTGAACGTGAAATTGCACATAGTCTTTGGTCTGAAAGTCATAAAAACTCCAAAAATCGTGGCTCAAGACCTTGGATTAAATGCAAGTGAATACACCATCCGCCGCTCCTTAAAGAAAATCGGATTAAAAGCGAAGGAAAAGAAACACAATCCAGCTCTTTCAGACAAAAAAATTAAACTACGAACAAAATTTGTTCATACATACAAAGAGTGGACAACAGTAGATTGGAAAAGAGTTATATGGTCTGACGAAACCAAGAGACGAAACTAAGAGCATTATTTAAATATTTCGCATAATAGTTTACTTTCTGATTTTAATTCTATTGGATTTGCTGAAGATTAAGTAGTATTTCAACAAGACGGGGACCCTAAGCATACTACAAATATAGTAAAAAGGTGGCTAGGAAGTTGTCTGTGACGAAGTGGCCAGCACAAAGTCCAGATATGAACCCAATGGAAAATTTGTGGTCAATGGTGAAAAGAAGGCTAGCAATATATGGCAATCCACCTTTATTTTTTCATGAATCGTGGAAAAGGACAGAACACGAATGATTTAATAGATAGTATGCCACGCAGGCAAGAAACAGTACACAAAAGTAAAGGAAAATGGACAAAATATTAATTTAAAGCTTTATTTCGACAAACACAATTAAAGTGAGAAACTGTAAAAATTGTCTTCAATCCCAATTTTCGATAAATATTCCGTATATTGTTAATATTAACGAAAATAAACTGATGTTTTTTGTTTCGTTATTTATTTATCATTGCTTTAAATCAAGTGGTTTATTTAGCAAGTACAATATTTTGACATGTAGTTTATCTTTGTTAATAATTTAATTGTTATAACTAGACTGTGGATTTTTATGCAAAATAGAATATGTCCATGTCTATTGTAAGAGATTGAAGTGAAAAAATTACATTTTCTTATATTTTTTCTCTTAATGACCTTAATAAATCGAAAACAGTGTAACAATATCATTAAATTGTTCTGATGTCTTTTCAATTTTGTATTTGACGTGTTCATATTTGTTATAAATGCATAAAATCCGCAGTCTAATTGTAACATTAAGGTGTACATTGTTGTTGTTATTACTTACCGTGTGATGTTGTGTTACTGTCATACGCAAACGTACTTTAAATTTGTATGTCCAGAGAAATCGTCCAGTGGGCTAAGTCTGGGTGCACTATCAGAAACAGAATACTTATGAGAGTCAAATGTCGTCTCAGAATACATCAAATTAAAAGTCAAATTCTCTTATCTGCTCGATAATACTTTAATGTATATTATACTTATCTTTAATCAGACATATAAATATGACGAATATAGCTGATAAATTCGTAACTAATAAATTGATCAAAGTCCAGGGACATTATTTTTGACTATTTTCACTCCAGAAATATTTTGTTTGAACTAATCAAAACGCCATGATTAACTGTTTCTAACACGTGTTTCAAATATTGACGATAGCTCTGTTCCATTGTTAAATTTTCTTTATTGTGTCTTCACTTTTATACATCATTTTAGAATTACTAGTTTTTACATTATGCAACTGCTTTGCTTTTTTTGTTTAAGAAACAAATTATGTAAACTCTGACAAACCATATGAATAATGAAATCATTTTAGTTATATTGTAAAAATACAATTGATCATACACATGGTATTTTAACATTTCCAGCTGTTTAATCTCGTTTTCTATATCAGGAATGAGTTCTTTTATATTTGGTAAATTTTGTTTACCTTCACCTAGTTAATTTCCTGTACTTTTTAATTGATTTTTTACTCATTTTATTGTACTATCAGTTTGTTTTAATACCCGTGGTTTCTGAAAACAGTTAGGTCGGATTTTTTCAATCGATTGATAAGATAATGTGATTTTTATCAGAATAGTTTTTTCTAACTTAATAATAAGCTTTCAATTTAGTGGACCCAAATCTTCACCAACAGGAGGTGTAATCTGAAATTACTTACTTATGAATTATTTTATACGAAATTGGGAAAATAGAAAAAAATATAATATATGTAGTTATACAACCTGTTGAATAATTTTATTTATTTCTAGAAGTTTCTGATGTTTTCGTTCAATTGTTACTTCATGTTTGCTCAACTATTTGCCTTTCCTTTTCCGTATTTATTATTATTATTATTTTTTTTTTAGAAATATCTTTAAATTCTTTCTTGTGGGTTTCAGAGATATTTGTTGTTACGTATGGAGACGTTTCTCTTTGATTCATTTTCGTTTAGACATTCTAATCTCTCTTCTGAGAACGAAAAGCGTCCCAACAGGCCCCTTTGTTTAATGACCCTACTCCGGCTGGACGCAACTGGCACAGAGCATGGGCATCACCGTACGATTTCCTAATATGGAAATCCTCAAAACATTCCCTTCTGGAATATTTTGTCAAGATAGTTCTCGATAGGAAACATCCTGGCTAACCCTTCGTTTTTACCCCTTTAAACAAAGATCCAGCTGCAAACCTTAAACTCACCAGAAACGTCAATACGAGTACGCGATCGTACAATAATACATACACATTGCTCCCTCATTTTTGGGGTATATAAACCCGTTCATTTTCATTCTCTTTGGTTCAGTCGAGACGCGGTTCTGTTGAGAACAAGAAGTGGTCCGGTCGCGCGGTATCAATCGTGAAGTCACGTCGCGTTACTAGTATCGGGCTAAATTCTGGTGAGATCGGGTTCAAGTCCCTTTTGGATAAAACGTTAACTTATACAAGCCGTTAGTTAGTGTAATTTCTATTTCGCCGTCAACAACTGCTCTCCGACCCCGCATTGCCAGTGCGTCAACACCGTGCAACATAGGTAATCAATTTCTATAATTGTACATTTATTACCTTTCACTCGCGACACAACAATCACAATTGTAACCTATTCGAATCCAGAATAAATTGTCTTGTTTGTTAACTCGCGTAAATTACAACCCTTAATCATTGTCAAACATCCTAATCTAATAATTGAACGTTCCCACACGATACAATCTTACCGCTCGGATTGTATCAATTAAATTATATAAGTTACGAGGCTTGCTAATGTTAAATTCAGATTAACAAAGATTTCCAATTTTGAATCCATATTCTTGGGGTAACAACCCCTCGCCGGCCTCTCGCGTTGCTCGCAGCCCTGGCTCGTAACATTGTAAATCTAGTTCCAAAAAACTATTTTCGCATAAATTTTCTGTACATGTAAACGAAACTTCCTGTTCCAAAACAGCGTTTTGGTATTTAATAATAATAATAATACGATAATAATTCATAATTTTTTTTAATAATTCGTTTACATATTGCGTGGCTTTAACAGATATAATTTTTTCTTTTAAAATGATAACAAATATGATATAATTCCGATGATATACTTAGACGTTTCTATGTTCGTCAGCGAATCAAAGAACAGTATCTTCTAGCCCTAGCCGATAATTGTATTCGCGAAAAACTTTAAATAAATCGAGATTTAGGGTAAAGTTCATTATGCAAGTTTTAATACAGGATAGTCAAAAATAAAATGTTAATAGCTTGAATCAATTGTTCAATGGTTAAATTGTGTTGGTTATTTAAGTCGGCGAGGGCCATACATAAAAAATCCATGCGAAATGCGGAACATAGGGCCGACCCTCTCTACCCCTTGACGAACCTAAACTCAACCAACTTAGACTCTATCTTCTTTTTGAAATATTGTTTATATGATTCTGTACATTCTAATTACTGGTCAGTGTCAGCTTGTTTATGAATAAAGTGTGCTTGTAATCTAAATTTAACGAAAGCTGTTTAGAATGTTGACCTTGACCACATATTTCAAGGTCAAGGTAATCGGAGCTAGGTCCCTTATCGTAAACATTTACCAAAACCAATTTTTAACTTAGCGAATTTCTGTTTTAATTTTTGGTAGTAATTCCGTAATAATTGGTAGAGAGTTGCTTAACGAGTTGACAGAATAGGGCGTGATGCAATTAATAATAATTTAATAATAATATTAATGCTTCAGTTCAAATTTCGATTTCTTTTTTGTATTTTAAGGTTATCTATTTAAAAATTCGTTTAGGCATGTAAAACTCAGAATTAGTAAAAATCGTAACTTTTGTTAACATTAACTGTTTAGCACTTCCATAGGACATTAATTGCTTGAAAGCACATTCGAAATCGACCATTAATGTTTCAGTTTTTTAAATTGAAGCATCCCCTACAAGGGTAGTTTTATAAAGACAGTTTCTCATTGTAGCAAACAAGTAATACTGTAATTAAAATCTCCGACCCCGAAAGCCCTAAAACCATCCTGTTTTTTTAATTAATAATGTGTGATTAACAGAAACATGAATTTTGTCCAGCTTTTCCGGATTTTGGCCCACTGCGGGACGCATGAACTCTCTAATTCGATTGCCCTGAAAAGTCATTCGACCTTTGGAAAATGAAAAATTATTTTAAACCGTTCCGCGGTCGTGCCAATAAATCTCCATAGTCAAAAGACGACGGCGAGAATCGCGGAGAAGCGGCTTCCGCTTCGCGGGCCAACTCGAATTTCCGGGGCGGGAATGATCAGATCATAAATATGTATCCCGGTGGTAACCTGCTGGATCCGCGGAACTTCTTTAATTGAGTTATTTTGGTTTTCCAGCGTGCAATCGGAGGGGAGCTCAACGCCTCCGTAAAATCCTTGTGGGAAGTGTGCAGCCTCGGAAATCTTCTTGGAACACCGGCTTGCGGCAAGTAGAATTCCCCGGCACTCGGTAACCGTGTGATTACGTCGTTGCACGCGTGCCCCCATCTTTTTCTAATGAAAATCCCGCGGTAAGTGGCCACGCCGAGAATGGAAAAACTTAACTGCATTTACGCGAGACACGCGAGGATAAAACTGTCGGTTTAACGAACACCTGCCCCGGCTGAACCCTTCGCATCTTGCGTGCCCGCGCTTGCTCGCAGATTATGCGATAATTAAAATGTAAAGAACGGTTAAATTCTGTTTCCACCACTTTCGCGCGAGGAGATGACGAATGGATACCGGAATCCCATTTTTTTTCTTTGCGCCGCGCCGAGGTATGTAAAATTGCTTGTGGAAGATTATCCGAGCTCAAGTTTTACCAGTTCTAGTTAGAAAGTAGGCAAGTCATACGCGGGATAAGCTAACGTTAAAGAAAAAGAAGAGTCGTCAGGTACAACGCCATGGCAATAATATATAATTTCTTCATATCACTCTTAATAAAATATTATACAGGATATTTCATCTAACTCGAGCATCTAAAATATCTCGCTTGTTTTTTATGATAGAAAAAGATTGCAGAGGAAAAGTTTAGTTGGTTCAAAGGGGCAAATATTATGACAGGCAAAAAAATTTGTTCAAGATTATATTTTTTGAGATTCCAATGTTATCGAAGTTTTTTAAATCTAATGATATATTTTTATTATCGCTATATGACAGCTGGGGTCAAGACGAATCTAACGACCTGTAATATTACGACCTTCACTAATCATAAATCAATAATTAATTTTTTAATAAATTAAGAACAATATTCTTCTGTAAACCTAAAACTATCGACGGCCACGCGCGGCCCAGGCCTTGCAACACCGTGAAAGGTAAGAAACACCGTGTACAGTGTTCACTACATATAGCCAGCGACATATATTGGCCAGGAGACACTAATATTTTATCCACACCGAACGTAGAAGAGGACAACGAACCTCTAGAGACCTCGGTTCATGGCTCCTCGCAGTGTTTACCCGGCAGCAGTGGGGATAGTCCTGGGACTTTTATCAGCTGGGCATTTGGGACATACAGTGACGGCCATATACTTACGTACAGTTAATAAAATTAAATATTATTTTCTGCACACTTATACATTAAAGAAGCATACGAAAATCAATTATAATTTTATAAGTTTACAAGATGTACAATAAGATATCGAAATAGCTTTCCTTAATTTACTGTAATTAAAAAGTTTTTTATATTTTCATATTGAAATGTCAAATTTTCTGCGGACATATAGTTAAGTACACATCGAAACACCTATATTTTCATATGTTTCTTTAACTCATAATTATAATACATTAATATTTCGTATGTGGACCTTTAATTTTGATAACTGCAGCACACCTTCGCGGCATGAATTCGATAAGTCTGGCCTATCTGCTAGCAGGTGTCGAATTCCGTGCTTCCTGTACAATAGTGTACAATTCATCAATATTTTTCGGTTTTTTTATTTTTATATGTTTGTCGACATCAACCCACAGTATCTCGTTTTCGGGTACCCGCACACCCCTAGTAAATATTGTTTACATTCGGCTTATTGTTAGCTGTGCGATACAGCAGCGTACGTAAGTAGTTGTCCGCTACAAAACCCGACAGATCGGAACAAAATATTTATAAAATAATTATCTTCTTGAAATAAGTCAAAGTAACATTGAAATATCAACTGCAGATATGTACATCAGGATCTAACACACTTAGAAATAAATTGTTGATACTACTATCTGAGTTCCGTAGGAATAAGTCAGATTCTAAAGTTAAAATATGAAGTGTACGTAACTATATGGCCGCCACTGTATATAAAGTAAAAATACTGTATAAAAATTCATGTATAAGATTATATAGTCCATGGCGTTCCAGGTGGATGGTCAGGTGGGCGGCACGGAGGGGGGAGGTTAGGAACGAATTCGAAAGGTATCGCAACCGTCCCCGGCATTTTAATATCAGCGGAGGTTACGGCTGGTCGCGCGTACATAAGTGTCGATAGAGGGGTGAGAGTTAGGTGCGCCGGCACTTCGGGTACGGGGTACGGGTCGAAAGGTGGACGCAGGGGTGGATGGCGGAGGGTGAAAACAGGAGGAGAGTCGGACCAGTCAGCTGTCTAATGACTGGTTACCGGGAGAGCTCGTAACGAGGCCACCGATAAGTGACAGGCAGGTATTCCGTCCCCACGTGACTAAGCTTGAAGAGGGTCGGCCGAGGTGGCCGCGCTCTCGCTCAGGGTGCACAGCCAGCCAAAGAGAGAGAGAGAGAGAGAGAGAGATTGCTTATACGTGTATACCTACGGTTCTGCATGTCACTGGCACTTGCCACCGCTTGCGGTCGATGCCGTTGCGGAGGAGGGCGCCGGAGGGGCACAGGATCAAAGCAGTAATTAATGTTTCAATCTCGAGCAATGATCTCGTCGCTGGAATACGCTTTTAAGAAATGGATACGGTAATTGGACGAGGCGCGGAGTTTTCGCCGGCCTCGGAACTACAAATTACGTGGAACGGAACCAGAAGTGCTGCGAACGAATCGACGCACGCGGCCATGAAGAAGTCGGTGAAGATTGCGGCGCGGCGCGCCAGCCGAGATGATTCATTTACCGGGGGATAATGCGCGCAGCGTGTTCAGCAAAGTTGAACGATAGCAGTTTCGAGTGCTCCGCCGTACGCTCCGCTGGTTACGAGATCTGCTGCAGAAACATTGGCCCAGAAATTGATTGTTCGGGAAACAGGAGTTACATTACACGCGAAGATGATCTCCTTCGAATTACGAATTATACCGATGACTAGACTGCGCATTTCTATGCATTTGTGACTTGTGATTTTTCGAAATACATCAGAATATAAAATTCGATAGAATTTAGTACTATTTTTACTTATATTGGATCGACAGAGGCTGTGACCACTGCCCAAATATAAAAATCCGTTTATGCGGATAAACATCCGCAGTTTACCGATGAACTAAACTGAGGTTATTTACTCCAATTCTATACTTTTTTCTTTTTAAACGTAGAACGAAATAAAAGGTTCAGCAATTCTTGGTTGAAGCAATTATTAAGCTCACATATTATCACTTAATCGACATATTATCGTCAACTTATTCAAACGAATAAAGAAGTAAATTTTTGTTTCATTCGAATATCGTGCAATTAGTGTATACAATTTTTATTTTTCAAAAAGATTCGCAGTCTAGTAATAACGATAAATATGTGATATAAATTAATTCACAATGAAATGAATGTTGTTGTACGTTACATAGAACCTAATTAATAATATACAGTCAATTAATTCCACTAATAGTACTGCGAATTATATACATACATGTTTATGCGATATATGCAAATATACATATACACGACTAGACCAAATCCAAAGCAGCATATATAATCAATATACGGCATTAACGACGCAGCAAGTATTTTTCCATCCCTCTCCCCTAGTTTTAAGGGTGTCGTCTGTTTTTTTTTCATGTAGTGGAAAACTGGAATGGTGTTCGGCAAGCGGTCTAGAAAATAAGTACAGAATGTTGGTAAAAAAAAATAGAAAAATAGCTAATGGGCTTTGTGCTTTGTGCGGATTTGAAACGAATGTGTACTGAGTTGTTTAAAAGGTCCGCAATAGCGAGTACGAAGCATATCTGCATTATGGATCCGCACGAAGACCGTACGAAGATCGCGGTGCCGAGGGAGGGTTTCATTCGTTCCCTCGCTCGGGGTTCCATAAATACAACTTGATCCTCCTCAGGAAGAAAGTATACCCACCCGCGATTTTAAATAGCTCGCCACGCATTAGCGTATTTATATAGGTCACCTTTAACCCTTCGATCGCTAATTGCGCGTGATAATTTGAATAGAACTTAAATCGCGTTATAATTAATCATCGGCTCTGCAGGTATCGCGCGTTTCATAAGTATATGCTTGAAGACGAAGAGCCCCATGGACGTGCAGGAAACGTATTCGCTTAGCTACCATTTCCGAATTGTTCAAAGTTTACGGGGTAGGGGGAGGGGGGGGGGGGGGAGGGGGGTTTGTTAAACTATATGTTTTAGAAGTGTAGAACCTTAGAAATGCTTTCCCAAAATTTTATACTGAAATTCATTGAAATGACAAAGTTATGTCATTGGATGAGTTTTATGGATGAAATCGAGAGTAGCGCGCGCTAGAAAATATCTCGAGCTACAAATTGAGCTATATTTTGTCTTGATTCTCCGCGAAATAAAGCCAAAAACTTGAAGAACGTTTCTGGCGTCAGAATTCATAATATCGATAATACAGTGCAAAAAAATGTGACTTTAGTTACAGACTTAAGAATCGTCGGATCAAGACCAAGACGCATCTTAAGTCAGTGGCTAAAGGTTGTGAACGGAAATTATACAGCAATTACCGATCTGCTGATTCTGCAAAAGTCACGTGACTACCCTTGGCTTTTAAAAACGTAACACTTGTCCAATTTTCGTAGTTTTTGTTATGTCTATATGTATAATGCTTTCAGAAAGGCTTCGCAAAGTTTTAGGGTGGAAATCCAGTTTCGCTATAACGTGCACGAAATTGCTAAAGAGAATCTCGTTGCAATCTACACTTCCGCCACTACTACATACAAACAACGACGAGGACATAGGATACACAGGTGAAACTCATACACACGGCCAAATGGAACACAAGCAACAATCAAACAGTCAACGCTTAGACACGCAGGACACTTGTAGCACACACACGTCACATTTGTTCCAACTGTTAGTGTTTACTTGTGCTACTTGTGTACACGCAACTAGGTACATTAGACGCAGACTCGCGTTACGTAACACCTACCGCCAACTAGCATCGGGATGGTAATTCACTAACGAACATTCGCGTGTACGAATTATTTGTTGCCGCCAGGAATGCTTGTAACTGGACTACGAAATTTCATGCGAAACAGTAATTGTTCGCATTAATTGCAGGACACGGAATCTAGACAGACATTTGTTTTTTGCCTTGGTAACTTTCACAAGTTGACGATAATTCACAGTATCTTTAAATCCTTGAATTCTTTCTACCCTTTAGAATACTCACTTTTGTTATACATATATAAAATCTGTAGCCTCTTTATAAGAGATCAAGTTTCGCATATCTTTACATGCGCATAACTTTCAAACTAATGATCTCCTATGATTGAAACTGGGATTTCGGCATTTTCTCGTGAAAATCTACAGGATCACATAAGAAAAAGTTAAAAATCTCTGGTTTCCTGAGGTAAATCAATTCGTATATAAATCGATTAAACGGCTTATGCAATTAGCTATTAAAATAGGAGATTTTAAATAATTTTGTCACCTCGTGTTGTCAAGCTATTATTCCACACACTATAGCTAAGTTTCTGTATTTCCTATGATTACGTTTCTGAAACATTGGTTTCCCTATGAGTTACGATTTCAAAACGAATGCTGTGGCATAGCTCCCTCTTGCAGTGGACTCCTCAAAACGTCAACATACTTGGATATATTAGGGGAACCTATAAGTAATCAATTATTTCGAAATCTAAAACAAACTTTGTCGTAAATTCAAGTTTTTATTTCTTAATTTATTACGTAATCTCCATCATTATCAAGGACAGTTTGCCATCTTTCAATCCCCCTCTTATAGAAATTCAGGGTTCGTGAAGCAAAATATGACTCAAGGTGCCCCCTTACATCTTCTACAGAAGTGAATGTTTTATTTTTTAAATAATACTCCAGAGATCCGAAAAGATGATAGTCAGAGGGAGCAATATCCGGTGAGTACGGGGGGTGCGGCAAAACTTCCCATTGCAATTCTTTGATGTTTTCCTGAGTGAGTTTCGCTGCATGGAGCCGGACATTGTCAATTTGCAGTATTACACTATTTCTGTGGACTAAAGATATGCCCTCCTTTTCAATAGTTCTGAATACAGCCATTGTAATTGCTGACAATACAACTCAGCAGTAACTGTTTCTCCAGATTTCAACAACTCAAGGTGAGTTATGCCACGACAGTCCCACCAAATGCACAGTAACACCTTTCTAACTCATAAGCTAGGTTTAGGGGTTGGTATTGCGGTTTAATTTGCAGAAAGCCATTGCTTGGAACGCTTTATGTCATCATAAAGAATCCATTTTTCATCTCCAGTAACGATTCTGCTAAGAAATGGATCTCTACGAAATCTGGATAGCAATGAAGTGCAAATTGATCGACAAATATTCTTATTGTTCTCATAATTGATGCGGTAACGATATTCCTTGCCTATATGCTTTTCCCATTTCGTGTAGTAGCCTTTGAATAGTTGACCATGTGGATCCAACGCTCCTCGATAATTCTTGTACACTTAATTTTGGATCAGCTTCCATTAGAGATTTTAGGGTGTGATTATCAAATTGAATTGGTCGTCCACTTCGAGGCTTGTCAGAGAGATTATAATCACCAGCAGCAAACCTTCTGAACCAACGTTGATACTTGTTGACCTCCAATACATCTCCATAAACGTCGCAAATTTTCTTTGTTCTTGCCGTTGCATTAAATCCCGCATGAAAATGAACAAGTATGCAGTGACGAATATGATCCTCGGACGATACACACGCCACCATTTTATTACAGGGTTGTAAAAAAAAATTATACTTTTTTTGCTGCTTTACCGAAAACTGTAAAAGAATACGTATTTTCTCTTCAAGGATCGGTACAGAACTAAAGGCAAAATAAATTCTTCGTAAATAATTGATTACTTATGTTTCGTTTGCTACGTAAGTGACACAAAAAGGCTAAAAGAGTAGGCATTATGACAAATCCTGGCTGGCCAGGCTCTTGTGCCGCTAAATAAATGAAGACGATCTCGCGAGACTCTTTGTAGCCGATAGACCGGCGTAGCTCGACAGCGAAACTGAATTTAAAGAAACCGATCGAAAACGAGAAAGAGTCTGTGTCGAAATGTCGATAGTGGCATCGACTCTAATCCCATTTGCCGGTACCTCCACCCTCCAGTTGCGTCCAGGGAGAGAATATCCCTCTTTCTTACCACCGAAACTCACCCCCCCCTCTCTTTCTGTCCGTTCCTCTTTCAGTCTCTTCCTCTCCCACCGCCATTATGTTCCTTTTGCTGGATGGTTACGCGTCTCTATAGCAACCCGCCACTGAGGGCAGACAAGAGAACGCCGGCTACCTACGTACACACCCACCCCATCGAGGGGGTAGCAGGAGCATGCGTGCGCTCACGTGCTGGGCATCGCGTACGGAGTGACCCATTTTAAAAAAAAGGAAGAAATCGTCGCACGAAAAAAAAAAGAACTGAAAAGCAAAAGAGAAAAAGAAAAAGAAAGACAGCCTAGAGGGGGCGGGTGGGGGTGGGGGAAGAGAGTGAGAAGGCGGGGTCGGTATTTTTCGCCGACAAGAAGGAACGCCGGCGAGCTCGGTTAATTAGGTTGAGTACTTAGCGGCGAGGAAGTAAGTGGATTACTCGCGAAGTGTCGCGCGAAATATTTTTCTTTTCCTTTTTCTCTCTCCCTGTTTTCCTTAACTCCGTTCGGCGCGCGAAGGACACCGGCACAGCCTGGCACAGAGCTCGGCTTAAAAACTGTGTTCCAGAAAATATTGGACGTCACGCGCTTGTTCCTAACTCGTAATTGGATTCCTCCTCCTCCTCCTCCTCTCCCCTCCCCCACGGAAGAACTACGATGAAAAAGTAGACCGGACGCGGACAACAGACTACAATTACGCTTTGCTCTTTGACCAAGATGAATTCTTTCGGCGTTGTGTTATCAACACTTTTTTCCCCGGTTGCTTTCGCGAACTCTTGTTTATGCGGACCAATCGGAGATAACAAGTGTCTTGCGTTGAGAACGATAATTGCTATTCCGCTAAACGGCGCGACGAAACGCTCGAGACCTCTAATTTTTTTTTGTACACAGTGAATATTTTTATGTTAACGGGTGTGTACTGGCAGATTTTCCGACACTCATAGGTAATGAGATTACTAGTTTTGCAATTCGATTACGGTAGAGGCAATTATGCGGACCTCGATCAACCGAACCAGTCTGTTGCATCATCGCTATCCCCACCACATGCATCAGAAAATGTTGCATGAGTAGACTATCCGATTTTAGCCATTTATAGCAAAAATGGGCGAGTATAATTTCAAATAGTGGAAGGATTCAAAGAATATTAAAACGTTTTTTATGACCTGATAAAACCATTAAAGACGGAAATGGATTTCTATTTGGTATCCACGTCTTGCAATTAACACCGACAATTTTTATGTCGCATAAAGATCCACAGTCTATGCATTAGAAACCACAATAGCATGATCCGAGCAACAGTCGGAATAAAATACTGTGTATGTACAGGGTGTTTCCGATATTCTGGTATAAGCGGCCGGGTGATGATTCCACATGTGGGAACAAGTCCAGAACAAGGGCTAACATTTTTTCGTTCAACGCTTCGTTCTGGAGTAGATCAAGTTTGAAAAGGCAGCAAATGTAGTTGGAATCGACTGACGCGTTTGTTCATGACTTGTCGGTTTTGCTTCCTGCAAATACTGGAACCCACAAGCTCGACAGATAATCAAACTAATTTTTCTTAAAAACAAGGGAAACAAAAAAATGTTATTTCTTTTTCCCGATTTTATTCAATATGTAGAAGCACCACCCGGCCGCTTGCATGATTCCGATAAGTCACCCTGAACGTTTGCAGCTCAAATATCTTTGTTGTTTTTAAAGACACGTCAAATGTCACAAATACAAGGTGAATAGTTCAGTGAAGCTCATACGCATATTTGTTTTTGTTATTTATTTATTTTTTTCAATAATCTCCAGGTCACCTTCATTTACTTAAATGGGACCACTCCCTTTTAAACATTTACGCTGATAACCCTTTTCATTAGGAATTCAGTCACACCCAGAGAAAACGTATAAGATTTAAAATATAAGAGCAGAATACCTGCATTTCAATAATAATTCAACACCTAATTATATAAGAAAATAATATAATGTTGTTTTGTTTCATGTATGATGAAAGGAATTGTATTGCAAAATTATTTCCTTACGGAAGTTAAAATTGTCCAATTAAAAAGAAAACTTATACATTTGCGAGATTTTTATAAGTACTTCTCGAATTGAATTTCGTTCAGGAATTTATTATATTGGTTATAATTTTGATTTTACTTTTTTATTTACTTTCTAAAATAATATTTACTAATAAAAATCATATCCAATTAATTTTATAGTAAAATTACCGTTATAATTAATGTAATCCTAACCCGCATTAGAATATCACTAAAAATTTCTTCTAATATAATATTTACTAATGAAAATCATGCTCAATTAATTTGACTATAAAATTACCTTTATAATTAATTTGGATGTTAACCAAATCGCTGACCAGTTAGCGTATTTTATACATTTTTAACTTAGGTATGCAAATGCGTACATAGAAGAGATGGTTATCAAATTTCAGACAATGTAGTCACTCATCCCTTAATTTTTCAAATACTTCTGGACAATATAAAAGACAAATTGTCCTTAAAAAATTAATTTAAATATTTTTACATTTATATTGTTTCGTTCGAAAATTGTATCGTGTCTGTATATTCATTTATTATGCTTTCTATTTTCCCTATGATAACTACATTTTAATAAACATTAGTTTTGTTGAGAAGTAGTCATGTTTTTGTAGCATAAATGTGATTAGTGTCCGGACCCTTACAGACGGGATTGTACAGGATTGTCCCTTATAGGGTAAGGGAACCAATTACTGTAGGGGTACAAATTACCGTGCCTATATCAATTATGTTTATATTTAAAGCATAATCAATATAAAAAAATATCAATATCAATATTAACTATTTTTAAGGTTCAATTCCTTTAAAAAATACAATAAGAATATCGATTTTTTGACCCGTCCATATGGGACTGCCCCCTTTAACGGCTACAGGGGTCGAAGGGGGATAACCCATCGGTGTTATTTAAGGAAACACCAGGGCGAAACTAATACGCTGTCAATTGCGAAATTGGCCTGGTAATACCAGCAAGTTGTACAAAATGCCTTGTGCCCGTAACACCCGTAAATGACGTGGGTGCGGATCGAGGCACGTTCAGAGGCAAGGCCCCTTGATGAATTGTCCGCACGTGCCTGCCCACGTACCGCACCTAATTACATGCTGATCGCAACGAGTACCTATATTGTCCTTTGAAATGCGAAATTGCCTATTGTCAACGTTTTCGCGGTCGAAACAACCGGCAGCCTGCAATCGAAATTTACCTCCTGATACATTTTCAATGGGGTGCGACGCTAGTTCTTTCGCGCTGCAGCGAACGCCATATTTTATTTCGTTCGTCTTATAAAATGCAGATTTATTTGCCAGTGATTTGTCATAGACGATTACAATTATATTCATCAATAGAATGATTTTCTTTTCCGAGGATGCAGTAGATCATCGATGGTCCGAATCGATCGACAGGACATGGACATAAATCGTGTTGTACGTGGAACGTATTACACTGAACTATTGACATATGCGAGATGTGCTCGGGTAATCATGGTTCTACTCTATATTCATTAACTTTTTGTTGTAGCGAAATTTCTTGCCTGTTGTGATTCGTTGAACGATGTCCGACAAATTGAAGTGTTTTTCTTTTGGTAATTTTACTAAAAAAAGTCATATTCAATTAGTTTTACTATGAAATTACCTTTATAATTAATTTCATCCTAACCTCCCATTGATATTTATTAAGAATTTCTATTGAGATAATATTTAATAATAAAAATCATACTCAATTAATTTTACTATTAAATTAATAATATTAAATCAGTATTAAATTTTTCATGTTCATTAATAGATACAAATACTTTACGTTTGGTAATTTTATAACCCGTATTTTGTGATACTGTCAAAAATGAGAGATTTCATGTGCAGCATCCTAATACGATCAGTGATGTACATGGCGCCACATATTATATAGACTTCATTAGCCCAGAAGTAATCGCAAATAAGAAATGACGAACGACAAATGAGGAATAAAGGTTCTCCCAAATAAATAAGAAATATTGGAGACAATCGAACAACCAGCAATTATTTATTCGTGACTTTTACATAAATAAAATTTGATTCGAATAATGCCGAACACTGATGTATAGTCAGCAGAGGGTGTTTCTGTCGATCGAGAAGCATTGTCATTCGCGGTCCGTCACGGTGGAAAATTTCTCTGGTTTGCCCGGTGGGGGGGGGGGGGGGGGGGGGGTGGCTGCCGTTCCTGACGTGCCGCCGATCAACATTTATTTTTTTCCCATCCTTAAAATTGTCCATCGTGGCGTGAGTCGTGGATTGATGTGTTTGCTGGAGCCGTTGATAGATGGAGGCGCCCGCGTTGTCGGCGCCCTTTCTACCCCCTTAACATAGACAAATGCTTCCTACCCACCCCAACAAATATCTCTCAGATTTATTATGCGAAACCGCCCCGGCCTCGCCACGCGGCAACGGCGCGGCGACGGCGACTACGTTCCTGAAAGTTTCGAGAGCAAAAAATTGCCGTTCTTTTATGCGCAGCCGTGCGTGCCGACGGGAGAAGACACGGACGAAGAAAAGCACTCCTCCCGATCCGTTGAAACCGGGACGAGCCCTTTTAATAAGTTTGATTTCAAGATCAACGTCTTATGCTGTATTAAGTAGAATGAAAACGGAAACGCGGCGAACAGAAACTTTCCTCTCGACTCTTTTTTCCCCCAGTTTCAGATTCATTACGGCCTCGCCTTTAAGCTTGACCATTCCTTGCTAATTACACTCCCGGCACTCTAATTGAATGTCTCTTCACCGACAACACGGGCTAGAATTATTTCAACATCGATGACTGGCGTCATTGGTCGCGTTCCCTGCGGACGGCGTTATAAGTGAGTCTCTGAAGTATCCCTTTCAGGCACGGGCCTATAGAATTATAATATAAAACCATGAATTTTTTACTGATAGACAAAAATTTTACCGATAATCTTTGACAGAAGTACGAAGCATCGTTTCATTTCACTCGTGGCCTGTTTAGTTGTTGCAACATTTTTCGATGCGTGTATATTTAATAATGTGTTTGTTCCAAGAACAAACAATTTATATGTTCCAATCCTTGAGATTATCTATTGACTATGAAGTATTAACTTTGAGTTCTAGCCCTACGCCGGAGTTTTTTCTGACTTACAACGATATTTCACCACTGCAGTTTTATTCCGATATAAGACGTATTTCGGATGAGGGTACCTATGTGGCTTGACTCTGCTGAGAATTATATCTTATGTCGCTCGAGTTTATCCCCATCGTTATCGCGACGGGTCACGAATGACTCCGGCACAGCATACGGAGGGTTAAGTAGGTCGTGGCCGATGTCAGAATACAAATTTTGTGAAGTGTTTTAACCTCTCAGCCATTTGCATTATAGAGAAATATGAAAAGAAGGCCTTTATCGCCAAACTTTTTTTTTATTATATTTAAGTACAAAAATGACTACAAGTAAAAGACTTTAATATTTCAGCATTATAAGAAAAAATAAATTGAACAGATATATGCATATACGCTAATGATGCAAATGGATTAAGCACTGTACGCCACTATAGTGATTTCCGTGGAAAGCATCAGTTTGAACGATAACGCCACTATAGCGGCTTTTGTGTCATCCAGAGTTGCGGACGAGCGCGCCGTACCTGGGAGATGGAGATACGGACGAGCGAGCCGTGTTTAAGAGGTTAATCAAGAAATACTATTTATAATCTAAAGGTTTTTTTATACAAATATAATCTTTTTGTCCTATCCTCGGTTTCTATTTAAACATCCAACTTTACTTTTAAATAAAGTTTATTTCAGCATCGCTCGACGTGAGTGTCGTGTATTCTTTTTATACGAGTGACGGAAAAAATACATTATGTGATGTTTAGTCGAAATGTGGTGGTAAATGAGCGCAGTGTTACATAGTGATAGAACAAACTCAACAATGTAGATCAAAATCTCATAAATGAAGAACGTCAGTGATAACAAAATTCAATTTTTACCATAATCGAGAAGCTCGTCACTTGTTGACAGAATATGACTTAGAGTGCTGAGTGTTGACTTTAATCAATAAATATCATTTCGAGAGAAGTTATGTATTTGTTTTTAAGTTACTTTCATGAATCGGTTTTTCCAAATGAAGCAACCCAATTCACACAAGCATAAAGAATTACGGAACTTTTTGGTAGGTTCTATTAGAAACATGGGCCATAAAACTTCTTTAAATAAATGTTCTCGATTGACATTTCTTTAAATAAAAATTTCATAGCTACAGATCGTGTTCTCCTAAAACGACGTATGTATAAATTTGAACTGCTTTCAAAACAAAAGATAACTGTAAAACTCCGATCTCGCTTACGAGAAGTAGAATTGGCAAGTCATGATCAGACGTGCCAGCCGATTCCTACACAACAGTACGCGTGCTTGACAAATCTTCAAATTCGATTTCCACGAACATGAAACCCTAGATAACAAAATTGCATTTCACGTTTCCAACTTATTTAAATCAGCATGTGTTCAAAATATTCTAAGAAGTATATTTTTTTTTATAAAACTGTAACAAAATGGCGGTGTCCGCACCTTCCGAGGATCATATTCGTCACTGCATACTTTTTCATTTTCATGCGGGATTTAATGCAACGGTAAGAACAAAGAAAATTTGCGACGTTTATGGTGATGTATTGGAGATCAACAAGTATCAACGTTGGTTCAGAAGGTTTGCTGCTGGTGATTATGATCTCTCTGACAGGCCTCGAAGTGGCCGACTAGTTCAATTTGATAATGACACCCTAAAATCTCTAGTGGAAGCTGATCCAAAATTAAGTATACAAGAATTATCGAGGAGCGTTGGATCCACATGGTCAACTATTCAAAGGCTACTACACGAAATGGGAAAAGCATATAGGCAAGGAATATCGTTACCGCATCAATTATCTGAGACCAATAAGAATATTCGTCGATCAATTTGCACTTCATTGCTATCCAGATTTCGTAGAGATCCATTTCTTAGCAGAATCGTTACTGGAGATGAAAAATGGATTCTTTATGATGACATAAAGCGTTCCAAGCAATGGCTTTCTGCAAATTAAACCGCAATATCAACCCCTAAACCTAGCTTATGAGTTAGAAAGGTGTTACTGTGCATTTGGTGGGACTGTCGTGGCATAATTCACTTTGAGTTGTTGAAATCTGGAGAAACAGTTACTGCTGAGTTGTATTGTCAGCAATTACAACGGCTGTATTCCGAACTATTGAAAAAGAGGGCATCTGTAGTCCACAGAAAAGGTGTAATACTGCAAATTGACAATGCTCGGCCCCATATAGCGAAACTTACTCAGGAAAAAATCAAGGAATTGCAATGGGAGGTTTTACCGCACCCCACGCACTCACCGGATATTGCTCCTATTGACTATTCAGATTTCTGGAGCATTATGTAAGAAATAAAACATTCACTTCTGTAGAAGACGTAAGGAGGCACCTTGAATCATATTTTGCATCGCGAATCCTGAATTTCTATAAGAGGAGGATTGAAAATTCGCGGAAAAAATGGCATACTGTCCTTGATAATGATGGAGATTACATAATAAATTAAGAAATGAAAACTTGAATTTACTGCAAAGTTCGTTTCAGATTTCAAAATAATAGATTACTTATGGATCCCCCTAAAATATTTGTGTAGAGGAAACGTACTACGGAGTCCATACATTCATTTTCACCCAGTTTCTCGACACTTGCTTGAAAGGTATCCATTCTTGAGATCGTTTCAGAACTCTTCGATTAACGGTGACGCAGTTACCAACCTCAAAATCGCCAACAGGACATCCGATTCCCGATCGATGAGCTCCAGTCATTGAGCCGGATAATCCCGTCCTTCTGTCTGGAATGGACAACAGAAACCGCGGAATGAGGAGGGGGAGGGCTGGGGACAGTAAAAAAAGGTAGAAAATAAAAATCTCGCGACATAAAAAACAGGAATAGTGGTAAAAAGTGGCGGGAGGGGATGGGGAGGGGAACAGAGAAAGATAGAGACAGGTGCGTATAAATCACCTATCGCCCAGTGGGCCGCGGTTCATTATCATTACTCGCGGTTCACGTGACACGCCACGGCAAACATAGCGGCGGCGGATGACGTTGGTGTGCCTGGACGCCGACACACACACACTCTCTCTCTCTCTCTCTCTCTCTACCCCGCAAATTATTGTGGATATAAAAGCGCCGCGAAATAACGCCGCCGAACGAATGTACGAACGAACGAACGAATAACCGAGCGTGCGTACGGGCCCGCGCTCACGTAAGTGCAAACGTACGTGCGGCCGAACAAAACGCGTCAGCCGATCTCGTCGCATATTTGTGGCTCCGCTATCCGGTCGTAAATAAAGTCCCTCCGAAAACAAAAACACAACGAAATAACGAACAAATGTACCCATCACTTCTGGTACATAAACCCCTGCACCCGTGTGCAAACCCCTGTCCTCCTCCTCGTTCTCGTCCTCCTCCTCCCTATGCGACCATTTCTCCGACCACCGGCGACGCCGATGACGGTGATAGTGGTCGTGAGCGAAGCCACCGACACACATTGATGATTGCAGCCAGGGGTGACAGGAAGATTCGGTGAAACACCATCCGACCGATCGCTGCAAACAGTCGATCCCCATGCGCCCGGTCGTCGATACAACCTTCCCTTTCGCAGTTTCAGATCGATGCTTGTTCGCCAGCGAGGATCTAATATTTGCAGCGTAGCGTTTCTGTCTGATTTTTTATATATCGGCGAACGAAAAACGGCAATTGGATCGCGACGAATCGGAACACAGAGAATGGAAAGTGAATCTCCGGAGAACAAGTTTCGGCAATTATTTGCAAATTGATACTCCTCTTCGATTTTGATGACCTTGAAATGACTTTTGATGACATTGATGTTGTCAGGGACATGGTTCTGAACAACTGTCCCTATATGTGTTCACCGTCGATTGGTTTCGTGACTAAACTCGTGCTTTAAGGCGGGAGGGAGCTCGACCTGCCTTACCCCTTCCAAAAGACCTATCTCAGACTTAACCAAAATTTGTTCAAAATGGCGGAATCCGTTGTAGTGGGCACAATTTTGTCTGGGTTAGATTTCTTGAGATGAAGATGCAGAGGGAGGGATGGTGCACCTCCCCAGCTCTAGAGGACTAATTTGGTCATTGGGAGTTTGCTATAGTCATCCTAACAGTTTTTTTGGGGAATGTCTCAGAAACGAAAGCCGAGCGACATTTTTAACAAAGAAAACAATTGTTCAAAATGTGGAGCTGTACAAACATATTTTGAGGTCATCAAAATCGGGGAGATAACCGAAACGAAAGTCCCTCCATCAATATTGGTTACCTAGTAACCAAAAGGAAACTCGAATCGTCGATAATGGTTATGGTAACTAAAAGAATAATTCCAAAAAGCCAGAGTTGAGCAAAACGTAATTTCAATTACAATCACAAATACTTACCAATTACTGTAATTTGAAATTGCAGAAATAAAATTACAATTACATGTCATTGTTAATTGAAATTACTTGATGAATCACTGTAAATGTAATTGTGGTCCACAATTACAACCACTGGTTGGGCCAAATTAATTGCATGCAATTTGTACGGAGCTAGGAAAAATGATTGTACACTTTTTAGTCCGTCTTAAAAACGTGGTATATTAAAAGTTTTTCTTTATGTAAATAATTTTTTGGTCCGCGGTTAACAAGATCACTTTTAACGTTCAAGTTGAGAACGAACTGAAATCTGTTATCTACCTGTCGCTGTTGTGCTCCGCAATGATTCCTCAGATCCCGGGGAGTATGGCCGGCCAATAAAACAAGATTCTTTCGGATCGGCACAGGAAAAGATAAATTGCGGTATTCTTGGGTACCGCGGACGCAATATCGGTGTATATTTACGAGGCGGTGGAATGGGGGCGGGCAAGAGGGACAGGAGGCACACGATCCTGGGGTAGTCGAGACGAGGATCGAGGATAGCGGTGGGTAGTTTGGGGTGGAGGTTTCTGGCGTTTCTTGCGAGACGGGGACCCCCGGGCTGTACCGCTCAAAAAACATTCAAATTAATTCCAGCCGGGTTGCTCCAATGATGGCGGCCAATGTTGTGCAACATAAGATGAGCCCTCTGGCCCCGCGCGCTCCTCCAGGAATACATAGTATACGTGCACACGAGTCTATCAACTCATAAATACGTGCATACAGACACGTACGAATCTAAATACATGAACATGTAGACTCGGATGTACAGGGTGTTCCATTTCAAGCGAACCGCTCGAATATCTCTGAAATCATTAGCGATATCGAAAAATGTTTCGAACAAAAGTTACGTGGTTTCAAAGGAAACGTAAGTCTATGCTAGTGGTTTTTTTGTGAGTGGAGAAATAGACAGCGTATCACCTACATTTTTTTAAACGGAGCTATATATAGCAAATTCTCGATATATGTCAACAACACGGGTCTTGCCAGTGTCAAGTATCGTCCAGGAGACATATCCGAGTCGTGTTATGTTTATACTCCTCGGCGTCCGAGACCTCTCGTGTTTCGTGGCCCATCACGGAGTATACCCCGCGGTAGTGGGGATAATTACGCGACGTTTATTATCCAGGCCTTGGCGAAATATATAGAGAAATCACTGTATTTTTAAATACACCAATTGTTGTCGTCTAATATTCTCCAGAAAAATGATTTAATTACCAAGATTGAATTATCGGGAAATCATTAGTTTACGATATATCTCAGTTCTAAGACTATGAAATAGCACTAGGGGTACAATATTTTATTTTCTGCAATCGATGCTCAAAATATCTTCAGCTTGAATATACAGGTTTACTCGATTTTTTAATGACCCGTCAGTTGGATTTTTCTTTACAAGTCTGTTGGCATTCTTGACGAATTCTTTAGGTCGTTCGAATTGCTTGGCTTTTACTGATAAACTTCTTCTTTCTATTGTAGTGTTCCATGGCAATAATCTTACCCGCGAATTTTGAAGCAATTCGTTACACATTGTTAAAACACTACCGAGGCAGTGGCTAATTACCGAACGATCTAACGTATCTAATACCGTTTTTTTTTTTTTTTTTTGGAAACACGTAAAAAAGCACAAAACGCTCATGGATCCTAGCCAACTGCAGCGTCCTCACTTCATGCGCACAAGCTACACTATTATTGAGTACCATCTCGTAATATTAGAATTTAAATATCTCCTAAACTAATGATTTTGCTATATAAGATGGTTAATATTTGTTATGGACAATAATGAACTGCACCGATTGGCGAATTTCAAAATCCATATTTCCATTAAAAAAGCTGAAAGTGACCTTCGTATGCCCTCTATTCGTCCACCCACAAAAAACCATTCACATAGAAGTATGCCTCCCTCGAAACCATACAAATTTCGTTTGAAACATTCTTCGATATCATTACTAATTTAGGAGATGCTTGAGCCTCAATTAGGACACCCTGTACACACGTGACAGGTTTTCATACTTAAAACTTTTAAATGTAAAAATATCCAAAGATAACGATTCATTCAATTATTTGTAACTTTCCATCATAAGTTAATCGTAAACGTAATCATTTCGCATTGATTTTGGAGCAATACAAATTCATTTATTCTCCATCTATGCGTAGGGTGAAAAACCCAATTACTGTGGGGTGCCAATTACTGTGCTTATATTAATTATTAGACTGTGGATCTTTATGCAAAATAAAATTGTTCTACATCAGTTGCAAGAGACAGGAGCAAAGTAAAAATTTCTTTCTTCTCTTAATCATCTTAAAAAATTGGAAATAATTTACGGACGTTCTTAAATTCTGTTAATCTTTTTACTCGTCCAAATAGCACCCACTCAATGTGATCACAAATGCATAAAATCCGCAGTTTATTAATTATACTTATTTTTAAAGCATAATGAAGATTAAATAAGAAATACATATATATTCACTGATTTTAATGAAAAAAATGTAATATGTCTTCTTTACTATTCGTTATGCTTCAAGAATAACTATAATTAATATAAACATAGTAATTGGGTCCCGTACCCTATTTAGAGCATCAGACGAAATGGAATGGTACACGTTTCAGTCTGAAACCTCGGAATTAAATGGCAAGTCAAGGGGTCAACAAAAGAGGAAAGAATTTCATGTTGGCTTTAGATCCGCAGTATCGTCTAACACAGATAAAACTGACTACGTTAATACGTTTGCATCCTAACGGACCGAACGCATTAATGCAGCGTAACGACGACAAAATAATCGCCGCGTGAGAAACTAGGGGAGACCGTTCAATACGGTCACCGCAGCGCGAAGACAAGACGGAGCTCCCACGCTCCTTCGGACTTTTAAATATTTAAAAATGCACAATTTTCCACTCGATTTTGCCGCGGAAGACATGCTCTGCCGCGTCTTGTCCTCGCTCGGCGCGAGGAGATCGCCGTCTTCAGAGACACCCTTTACACAGCCGAGCGGCACGCTTATGCAGTCACGTTTTTATGTACAACAGTCACCCCCGCTCGCGCGCGTTCATGTACCTGTCGGTCTACATATCCGTAAGGTACATGCCGAAGACCACCCTCTAACCCCTTTTCACGGAGGCATCGGTCCTGTCTCTCTCCCCCTCAGGTGATCCTCCTTTTTCCCGTATCCGTCGAGCCATCTCTCGCTGCCTCGTGCGCGAGGAGAAAACTCGAGCGTGTTGGTAACAACGCTCGGAAAGGAGCTTCGGAAAAAGGAACATTTCGCGGATATTCCGTGCAGCCGTCCTTCTCTCTCTCTCTCTCTCTCTCTCTCTCTCTCTCTCTCCGCCGGCTATCGGTCTCCCCTCGGACTACGCTGTCCTCCTTTAAACGTTCCTCTCGGCCACTCTTTTTGCGTGGCCCTACTCCGAACCCCTGCCGACTCCTTCTGCTTTGCATGTCTCTGCGGAACGGCAGGAGGGGGCAAGCTGGTGAAGAGCCGTGGGATGAGCTTTCTTACAGGATACAGCGGAAAGAAGCGGAGGCCATCGAAGAAAGGACGAAAGGGAGGAACCGGCGAAAAGGAGACAGCCCGAGAGAGAGAGAGAGAGAGAGAGAGAGAGAGAGAGGAGGCGGCAGCTGTGCGAGGGGTGAACGGAACGGAAAGAGAGAGAAATGATAATCCATTGGACGGTCATAACGCAGCGCGGCACCGTAAAGCTCACCAGACAAGAAATACGGCCAACCGACTACCCTCCCCGTTTCGTTCTACGCTTTCGTCGTCTCTCTATCTGTTTTCATCTTTCTCTCCGTTCCCCCAGTCCGAAAGCTCGCTGCGAACTTACCCCTGGTTATATGCAAACCGCCACCGTTCCCCCGGGCCAGTCATAAACTTACTGAATTATATTACGCGGACCCGCTGTCCCTCTGTCCGACCACCCGCCCCCTTACCGACCCCCTTTCGCAGCCCGAAACCCAGCCGCCTTTTTGCTCCCGCTTCTCCAGCCACGGACCGTTTTCGTGCGGATTTTTTTTAAATTACGAAACAAGCCGCCCGCGTGTCTCCTCGCTCCTCGAACCCTTCGAATTAACCAGCCAGGACTTCCGTAGGTAGTATTACCTCGTTTGTCGGTTGTTCGCAGGATTACCGGGGGTGCACCTCCTCCGATTGTGAGACTAGTTTGTCAGAGAGTAGTAGAGAGTAGATTGTCAGAGAGTAGTTGCTGGCATGTAGGAGGGCCAGTCACATATAGTCTCTACTCGATAAATGTCCTGAATATCTAGCCTATAATTGTCCCATAACTATCCCCACTATCGCGGGGTACACTCCGTGAGGGGCCATGAAGCTCGAATAGTCTCGGTCGCCGAGGATATTGATGTGAGACTACTACTAATCCAATAACAAAACTTCTTTATTTTTTATTATCCTTTTATGGGACTTCTACTAACATAATTGAATTATGTTTATACTCCTGAGCGACCGAGGCTTTTTGAGCTTTGCTGTCCTTTCTTTATGTTCAGCAGTAGATCAAAGAATAGTATCTTCTAACCGATAACTGTCCCTGGCCAGACCCGTGTTGTAGACAATTATCGAGTAGACACTGTTCAGTCGGCGAAATTTCCGTAATACCACGTGCAATTTCTTTGTAATTTCGACGTAATTATCCTCGCTATGTTAAACTGACTACATATATATCTGAATAGTTTCAAAATGAAACATTTTCTCTTTTAAACGATTAATTTAAAATGTATATATTTCTGATAAAGGAGTGTGTAAAATTTCTATTGTTCCAGTTAGTAAATAACAGTTAATTTACTCTATAAAGTCAAAATGTTGATGATTTATGTTAGTACAGTATATTACTACTATTTTCCAAATTAACTTGAAACTTGATTCGGTTATTCATGCTTGGGTCATTCGAAATCGCAAAATCGGACACTTTTTCAGAGTACTGTTTTGGGTTTCGTTCAAATTTGGATATATTTGGACATATATCTACGAATTTATCGAAATCTTAAAAATCGCTACTTTTAATAAACCGATGAAAATGAGTTTTTAGGTGCTTATAGCGAAAACATAAGAGTATCTATTCAAAATTATTTCAGTTGAAAACAAATTATTTTACACCATTTATTTTGCAATTTTAAAACATTCTCTTCAAATAATTTTCATTTCGTCAATTTATAGTGTCTGCATTTGTAAACACGGGTCCGTAAAGGAACCACTTGGGGCTATATCCTATTTTTTCAATATCCTCTAGTCATGAAAACATTACATTTGTTCAAAATACTTACAAAATGAATGAACGTTTATTTAAAAAAGGCCTTAACTTCACTTTGGCAATTCAGAAATTTTTAATTTTTTACTATTCAATTCTGTACATCTTGACGAGAGAATGCCATAAATCGAAGTTTTAAGGCGAGGAATTCCCTGGTTCAAAAGTTATGCGTGTTTAATATTTAGTGATTACACTTTGTTCTGGGACAAGTTGTCATCGAACAGTAATTAAAATATAAAGAATCATATACGGGATCTCACAGACGCCAGGACGATCGAAACACAATGCATCAAGACAAGCGTCACAAGAAACCATTCAAATCATTTGGAAGTTGATTGAACAGCCATTTGAACACAAGAAAAAAAAACTGCATTGGACTATGTGCTGTTTAACATCCCATTTATTGTTCAAGTTCACACTCTGATTAACATTAGTTTGGAGCATTGGAAAATTAAAGAACAAGAAATTAAACACAAGAACAAGAAAGAAATAACACAAGAAATTAAAGAAATGACAGAGCTTTGTTATACGAGAAAAGTCGTTATTTCATATCAATTTTTTAGTTCAAGATAAACACAAAGTGATACTATAGTAGGTCATTTTATCCGTCTTTAAATTGCCTATAAAATTGTGCAGCTCGATAGTTCCATTTAAGCTGACCTTGACTTTTCATTGAAATGAAATTCTTTATCAAATTCCTAATGGCGCAATTTGTAAACTATTAAAAATTGATTAACTTTGGTTCGAAAAATTTTTTTGTCAGAGTATTTGTTCACCACCCTGTATGATACTATATAATTTATCAACAATGTCGAAATATGCACTTTCGTACAAACGTTTTGATGAATGTGATGGAAAAAGTATTTTACAATATTGAACGAATTTGTCTCTATAACAACTAAAAAATATACGTGAAAAAATTGACTTATCTATAAAAAACTGAATTTCGTCTTCAAAACTTCGTAAAATAGCTACAGTTGTAAAAAGTATTTTTGCATCCTTTAAAAACAAATAACTTTTTTAAAATTGGACCAAACGACTCGAGTGTTTCTTTTATTTTTTTGAGATGTTAAAACGATTAATTTACTAGGTAATGCGTAGTATTTTTTTAAATTGCTATTGATTGTAATTGAATGAAAATCTTAAAAATCGCGACCTTTACTCCTCATATCTTAATAAAGCTGAAACCGTTTCATCCACATTTAAACACGTTATTTATTTCTGTACGAATACTTTTTACACTGACTGTATAATCGTTTTGAAAACCTATCTGAATCGTCTTATTAGAAATATATAAAACATAACATAAACTAACAACTGTTTGTACAAAAAGATTGATTTTCAGACTTAAATAAATAAATAATCCCCCATAGGAAAGTCATACTAGTAAAAATATCAACTAACAAGATTTCCTGAAAATAAAATTTAAATATCACGACATGGGAAACTCTTCTTTTCTATTAAATTTTATTCGTGGACTAAAAATGCACAATAAAACTTTCTTAAATGTAAATCAAACGATTTCAGTCTATTCAAGAATTCACCTAGAAGAATTAGTTCATTACACACCGTGAGAATAAGTTTTTGAGAGAATCGTAATTGGTACGAATTGCGAAGGAAAGAGGTAGTTACTGCTTTCACTTTCAATTCATGTAATGAAAATCTTGGAAATAAGTTGTATAGAAAAGTAGAGAGAAGAAAAAAAACAAACAGATTATATAGATTGTATTGTTGGTTATGTCGAACGAAATCAATCGTACAAATCATAGAAACTCAATCTTGTTAAAGCCAAGCCCTCTAACATCTCAATCAAATTCAAGCGGTAGCAGTAAATGTTAGAAACGTCATTTCGTTTCGAAGTGCGCACGAAAGCTGGTCTGATTGACTGGTGAATTGTTTCTGTAGAGATTAGGTCGCGGAAATCGTTGCTCAGCGTCATCCCAGCGGGATATCTGTCGATCGACAAGAGGATCGACACGAGGGGCTTCTCGTAATCTCGCGGGCGTCACGTGAAGAAGATTTTCATAGATTTACCCCCACGGTTCGAGTACCCATTCGATGCATCGATCGGTGCATTTTCAATATCGTTGCCGGCAACGACCAGTCACCGACATGCCGGGTCATTACTAAATGCAAATCGTAGCGAAACTAGGATCGATGAGTTTGCACGATGTACCGCAGGAGCGAGCGAGTAGAGCAGTGCGAGCAGAGCAGATTGGAGCAGAGCGGAGCGGAACAGAGCGGAGCTGAGCGGACAAGCAAGCAAGCAAGCAAGCAAGCAGCGTGCGTAACGCTGTTTAACCGTTTAGGGGTCCGGGAAACGTTAACGGGGTGAGAATCGGCCGTCGCACGGCTCGACACGCGCCTCATTGCACGGCGTTCAGCTTTTTTTCCTGCTCGTCGAATTTTAATAACCTCGTCCCCCGCTCGCTCCCTCTGCCGATCCACGTGGGCGTTACCGGGGCTTATCAGCGTCGTTACCGATCGAAAAAGTCACACGCGGCCCTCTTGATTTCTCAATTTCGTCGGACGCCACCGCCGCCCCTGCCCTGTTCCACGACGAGGGCAATTTGCTCCGACAGATTGCTCGTGAGAAAGGGAAATGAATTTGCAATTATAAAATGCTACTTGATCTACGGTGCTCTGAATATTTATAAACTCAAGCGCATTTTCTTTATTATTCCTTTTTCAATACTTTCAAGAAACCACCGATCACACCTCGTTCATTCATAAGACAAGTGGCAGAGCACAGAATATATTTATACAAAAAAATTATAATAATAAATATAGACAGTGACTCCCACTAATATTCAGACGCTCTTAAAACTCACATAACTTTGTCAATATTGGACTGTACTACTTGAATTTTTTTGAGAAGTTAGAACAATTGGTTCGCTACGTAACGTGAAGAAAATGTTTGACTAAAATTACAATTGGTCGAAGTTGCAGAGAAAGTACTAAAAGTCGTATTTTGCGATTTTTTATGCGGGCTTATATTAAAAGTTTAAAAAGTACGTTTTTTACATCTGTATCAATTATACATAATCTGAATATTTCATCTAAATCGGTCAACCTTACAATGAGCTACAAACGTTTAAAGATGAAAACTTAAGGGTGGAAGTCGCAGAATTTTGGCCTTCTCAGGAAATTTCGCTCTCATGTGATCATTTTGGAACATCTGTAGCTAATTGCAACGTTGACCGATTTTGATGAAATTCTCAAAATATGTATAATTCATACAGATCTACAAAACGTACTTTCTAAATTTTCAATATAAGTCCACATAAAAATGTTGCAAAATACAACTTTTAGTATTTTCTCTGCAATTTCGACCAATTACTATATTTCTAAAAAATTTTTCCACTTTATGTAACAAACCAATTGTGCTAACTTCTTATAAAAATAATCCAAGTCGAATGGTCTAACATTAACAAAGTTATACGATTTTTAAAAGCGTCCGAATATTAGTTTGAGTCACTATAAGTTCCGGTGTACTTTACAACAGTATCTAAATAACAGCATATTATTTTACATTTCTAAGTTGGTTAGATACAATTAAAAAATTGGCAATTTTAAGTCATTTTTAAATGGCTCCCTGTGAAATTTTCTTTTCTTTTGGCTCATCTCACGTTTGTTATGAAAGTACGACCTGTATGTCTGCCGTCTAATGCATAAGTGGTCTAGGTCAATGTTTATTCGGTTTGGATTAACACCGCATCCAAAGGGTTGTATTATTAAGTAAAATAATTGTGACATAGTTTTAAACATAATAATGACGGTATCGTGTTTCGCAGAACTTTTACTTAATTCCTTATTATCCAATGGTTACCTATTTTGACTTGCACCTTGTTTGCATTTAAACGACTTATTGTGATAAGGAAGAATTGTAAGAAGAATTTGAAATAGTTGGCGATAAAATACAGAAAACTGAAATATTTCCAAAGTGTTTACAATTCGTAGCTGAATCTTTAAACACTTTTTTCTAACGGTTGTCACGATATTTTAAGCTCTAGTTGAAATTTTTAGAAAATCTTCAACACATACGCGAGTTATCTTTTAAAAAATCTTTAAAAATCAGTCAAGCTTATTATTATTTTTTCTTCTTTTTTCCTAATTATTCTGTAAATAATCAACACTTTTATTTACTTTTCGTTTGAACCATAGCTACAGTCGTGAACAACTTAATTTTCTTGTTTTGGATCAGTAGAAAGATTAAAAGTATATCCTATAAAAATGTATATGTAACTCACGTAATTTCGATTATTTTTACGTTTAAAAATAAGTGTGAATGAACTTAAGTATCAATAAATATCTATGAAAAATTTCCAACACAAAAGGTTCGCTAATTTTTCTGAAAAAAATTCCGAAAAATTAGTGCGAAAACGGCCTCGAAACCAAAAGGCCCGGCTAACGTGTACGATGCTATTTGCGATATTTGATACTCGGTGTTTTAGTTGGGTCGCAAATGCTATTTCCGAAGTTAACTGGGCCCAACGGGAACGATAGAAGGGAATTTCTCAGCGAGAAAATCAGAGCGGATTGAGTCGTCATCGTGTGTCACAGAGACGCGTATCAAATCGCGCATTATAATTGGAACGTGGACGCGCACGTACGCGCAGCACGTGCCGGCACTGGGTCGCCGTTCGATTCACAGTAAGACCTGCTCGTATATTATTCCTATGGAATCATAACTCTAATTCTCGATATCGAATCGAATTACACGGCGATTGTTATGGGAGACGCTCGACCGACGAGTGCACGATCTGGAAGGGTGACTGCGTCTGAGCAAATATACCAGTTATTAGAGCGTGGTAACAGGATGTGCTCCATGTCTGACACTTGTTTGATAGAGAGCAATATTTTCCGTGTGACGAACGAGCAGCGCTTCCGCAAATATAATAAGCTTTTATACATACAGAGAATAATATCAATACGAAACAATTCCAGAAAAAATGGAATCGTACCAACAAGAACTCCGTAGAGTGCGGATCTTTATGCAAAATAAAATTTTTATACGTCAATTGCAATCTATAGGAGCTAAGTAAAAATTTATTTTGCTCATTAATAATTTTTATATGTTACAAGTGGTATATCGACATTGTTAAACTCTTCTAATCTTTTTACTGTTTTGAATTATACCTAATCAGTTTTCTAGTGATCATTTATCTAGTAATCAGTTACAAAAGTCTCTCCATCCATCCAAATTTTTAGCCATTCTGATTAGAATTGTATACCCAAAGAAATAAAGTCGAATAATTTCTCATGAATGCATCTTCACAATCTCAATAATCGTAAATTCAAAATATTAGACTATAAAAACTAACAAACTGAAAAAGAATATTAAAACCCATCGTTTTGAAAGGAAGTTTCGAAACGAAGATGCACAGAGATCTGCGACGATCAATAAACTGCGCATTTTATGTATTTATGACAAAATTGAGTAGTTGGAATTTCAAGCACCAGAAAGATTCAAAGAATAGAGTAACTTATGGTAATAGGGTAATAGGGTAAGATTTCGCTTTAAAAATAGATATAATTAATATAAGCAAAGTAATTGGTATTCCCACAGTAACTGGGACCCTTTCATTAAAATTCATAATGGAAGAAAGAAATCACTATTTGGTTTCCACTTCTTTTAATTGATCCAGAGAATGTGTATTTTGCATGAAGAATTATTTACTTGTTGACAATACCTACGTACACACTACTTCCAGTTTTCAATTCTTCCGCACTAGTTAAACTTGTTGCATATGCTTCTCGAATTTATAAACGTCGAAGGATGACTTCATCCAACAACACGAGGGGGCTCCTCGAAAAGGACTACTGAATCCATATGCATCCCTTTAGGTACACAACTTGAACAAACATAAAGTCCAAAGCCCTCCAAAAAGAGATTTCGAGTCTGTGTTCACCCCTGCTCGCAACTGAATCTATTAGCCTCGAATACCCGCCTTCATGACTGTCAAAACCAAACTCCAATCTATACATTACAGTACATACATACAATTTATCTTTCACAGAGTACATTCAACGTAAGCTCGTAATAATCATAAATACGTTCTATGCTTATACACGAACTGACCACTTCATTTACCTCTCCATTTATCATGTAACATATTGTTAAATAAGTATAATAAGTATACAATAAATTTGTATACTTATTTTTGATATGCTCATTTTTACAATTCTATCCCACAGTAAACTATATCGGTGTCAATGCTTGTATTTATAAATATTTCGAATCCAGGAATTGTTAAATTCAGTGATGAATTTTACTACTTTAAAAATTTGTTTTGACAATTATTTTGTCATTTACCTCTTCACTTATTATATAGCACATTGATTTTCGAACCTACTGTACAGGTTATGTAAACTTGTATACTTATTTTTTATATGCTCATTTTTATAATCCTATCCCAAAGTAAACTATATCGGTATCAATGATTGGTTTTATAAATATTTCGAATCCAAGAATTGTTAAATTCATAAACAGGAGTGAGGTAAAACTATCTTCGTTGATGTATTTCCAATTATGAACTCGTACAACGAAAAAGCACCAGCTTTTAACTTTTCACTACCTATTTTTAATTTCATGTAAATAACAGAATGTTGAAGCAATTGAAAGTTGCACACTATATACATACAGTCAGTCCAATAAGTATCCGTACGCTCTTAAAAGTCGCATAACTTTGTCAATATTGGACTACACTACTTCAATTTTTTTTAGAAGTTAACACAATTGGATCACTACATAACGTGAGAAAAATGTTTGATTGAAATTGCAATTGGTCGAAATTACAAAGAAAGTACTGAAAGGTGTATTTTGCAACTTTTTTTATGCAAGCTTATATTAAAAATTTAAAAAGTACGTTTTATACATCTGTATCAATTATACATATTCTGAATATTTCATCTAAATCGGTCAACAAACACTTAACCATGAAAACTTAAGGGCGAAAGTCGCAGAATTTTGGCCTTCTCAGGGAATTTTGCCCTTATGTGATCATTTTGGAACATCTGCAGCTCATTGCAACGTTCACCGATTTTTAGGAAATTCTCAGAAAATGTATAATTCATACCGATCTACACGTCGTACTTTCTACATTCTCAATGTAAGTCCACATAAAAAAGTTGCAAAATACAACTTGTAGTATTTTCTCTGCACTTTCGACCAATCGCAATTTTTGTAAAAAATTTTTTTCACTTTATGTAGTAATTCAATTGTAATAACTTCTCAAAAAATTCAAGTATTATAGTCCAATATTGACAAAGTTATGCGATTTTTAAGAGCGTACGGATACTTATTGGAGTGACTGTATATTAGGCCCGGCAACTTCTTCCCCGCTGTCGCTCCACGAATTCCGCTACCAGTGTACCGGTTCCCCCCTGTCAACTGTTTCATGCTTTTCCTCGCGTGACTGCGAATATATGCGTGTACATATACACTCCAAAGGAGTTTGGTGGGGGGATCCAGGAGAGGAGAGAGGAGAAGGAGAGGAGTCGTCTGTGGTCCGCGAGCCGCAAGTTGCCCAGGCCTGATATTGTATATTACTGACATAAACGTAATTTTCTGTTGCTGCATTACGCATTACACGTGCGAATTATCGACTTCAACTCATTTCTTGGCAGAAAATCGCACGAGTTTTTTCTGGTGCCTACTAAATAAGACGTGCTCGTATTCACTTCTTCTTCTCGGGCGAGTCGGAGCGCGGTAGTGGGGGTAGCGGCTCGAGCGTCTACATCTCGTGAGTGCAGTGATTTCTCTATATACGTCGCCAAAGCCTGGATGATGAAAGTCGCAGAATTATCTCCACTACCACGGAGTATACCCCGAGAAGGGGCACGAAGCTCGAGAGGCCTCGGACACCGAGGAATGTAGACATAACACGGCTCGGGTGTGTTTCCTGGACGATACTGAATTCACTAATTTCGATCGTGAATTCACTGTAGTCAGTTCTCCAGGCCTGTGCAAATATATATTTCAATTTTTTTTCTTATATTTGTCCAATGGGCACTTCGGTTCCTCTGCGATCTTAGAGAAGGAACTTTGACTCAGTACTTCTTTCATGGCCAATGTAACCCATTGATCGGATGGCGCGCGGCGCGATGCGGCGTGCTGGTTCTCTCTCCGAGTTCCTTCGGTCATAATACATGGACAGCGCAATCAGAATTTACACTCGTCTAAATCGCGTATCAATCATCCCACACCCGGCGTGGCCCACCCTCGGCCGGGACGTACCCAAAGGGAAGCACGCGTGCCCCCTCCTCAAATGCCCCCTGCCCTCCCGCCGGAGAAACTATAATGCATTTCGCGCCAGCGAGCGTCGATCCTTCGGACGATCATCCGACGATCGTCCGTCCACACGTCCGCCCGATTCTGCGTGTCCGTATAAGCTCGTTCGTTTTATGGGTCGCCCTCCTGCAGCGGCACGAGCAGTCACGTGCCCGAGGCGCCCACCTCCCCTCAAACGGCCTCCCTCGACCCTCAATCCTCCCCTGTGTCACCAAGCCGCCCACTTTAGACGCCCCTGAGAGGGAACGAGAGGAAGGAAGAAAGAAAGAACAGTCCCGGCGCGACCTACCCTCGTCACCTCCGCAACGAGCTCACCCGCTTTCATTTCCCCCCTACCCCCTGCTTTCGACGTCTCCCACTCTTCTTCCTTTCTTTCTCTCTTCCTCTTTCTCGACACCAATTCGCTCGGCCCTCGCTCGCGCACGCGATCCGCCGTTCGCCGCTTTAATAAAAAGCTACTTACTTTTTGGACGCTGTCAACAAGAACGCCAACGCCTCTCGTGCCTTCCACGCCGCCCAGGGATGGAATTATTGCGACTGATAAAGGACGATTAACGCCGGTTTGACAGGGTGGCGGCTTCCGCGATCGGGAAATAAGGAACAAGAGGATCTTGATGATCCGAGCAACGAAATGAAGAGTGACCGGCCGGTGCATTTGGTGTTCCTTTTGAATGAAGATAGTACGGTCTTAACCTCTTAACTCGGTTCGATGTATACGACCACATAAGCTCATTCCCTATTAAGTTGTCATATTAATATCTTGTGTTTCATTAACATTAAACCTACTACAATTTCGTACATACAACATGATCACATCGCTATTTGTCTTAACGACTTTTCTTAAAGTATGTATACAATGTACTTTTCATTATTTATTTCTCGTTTTATCTTTTTTTCCAAGAAATATTTGTAGCCTGTCCTATCCGTCATTTTATGGAAGTTGTTCATCAGTTAATTCATTGAGTAATAAATTGACTATTATCGATTTTTAATTATATTGACGATAACTTTTTTTTAAGAACCGGTCATTTTGACCGGGCATGATAGGAATAGGTATACAAGAAGTGTCGGTAGGCTTAGTGTTAATAGACCTACAAAAGTTAACCCTTAGCACTCGAATGGCGACTGTAAGGCGCCATTAAAAATTGCTGTATCATTATTCACAATATTTTTTACATTATTAAATTTACAAACATTTCAGTATTGTACGAATAAATTGCACCATTTTCGAATGTTTAACATGAAAAAATATATATAAAAGGGAAATATTCTAGGTCGAAAGAAATATTTCGGTTCAGAGTTAAAATAGCTTTGAGTGCAAAAGGTTAATCGGTCAAGTGGTATTCGTTTTATGTAATTTTAAAGAAATCGCAACAAAAAGTACTGAACTCCCCCAAATTCATTACCGCCTGAGCCAATTGCTAATCTGTGGTATATTATCGGCTTGTGATGTTAATATTCGAAAAATTTCTTCAGGTAGGCTCGCGTGTATCTAGATTCAACATGCTGACGGAGGAAGACGAGTTCAATCATGCTGTGTACAGTAATGCCTCTATACCATTAGTTACTTACAAAATTGAGCGTACAGAAGCTATGAAAGTTTTATTCGTTCAATTAACAAATTGGAAATAAAATTGTTTTTTAAAATCTCAAATTATACATACAAAATTTTTTAAATTGTTTCTTTCTCGTTAATCGACCAAACGAAGCTTTTATAGCTTGTGTACACTCAATTTTGTGAATAACTATTTGTGAAAACTGTAAGACCTGAAATGTCAGTTGCATCGTGTACAGACTGTCACAGACACGTGACGTTCATAATCTCACAGTGCACTTCAATATAGTCAAATTAATTGAATTCACTTTGTTGTTTAAAGTCATAATACGCAGCATAATACGCAGAAAATCCATGAATTTCTTTTACTAAATTATTTTAATATTCCATGAAGAAGGTACATGAACATTTGTCGGATGAAAATTTCAGCAAAGAAGGTAAACAGCGAAACGTGTTAAATTTTTATTATCGAACGCAAAAAAGAATAGCGAGTAAACAAAATACCGACAAGAGTATATCGGCGGCAAAATGCCAATGTTAAATCCTTTTTATTTTTAATTACTTCTTTCTTGTGAAACTGTTTACCAACATGTTCTTGATGCTTTCCTGATTGAAATCACACCCGACATGGTACAGTTTGGATTCTATTTTCTTGTTTAATTCCCAATTCGTAGAGCTTCGATTATCATTACTATTGTTATTATTTTTATTTTCTTATAGTCCCCGGAAAGCCGGACGATTTACCGGACGTTTATAGAACAATTATCCAGCTACAGTGTTAGATTAAATCTTTACTAATTGAGTTCCGTATCATATTCATTTTCACAATTATCGCACCCTTTGCAATAAAATCGTTTTTTCACCAAAATGCCCGAGATTTTCTCCCAGCTTGCAAAACCTTGGGAGACAATTGTGAAAAATGGTAGTGACCACATAATTAATTAATAAAACTGTTATTTTAAAATGTAACCGCTTATGTTATATTATACAAGAACTTTTATAATCATTGTTAGATGAAGATCATTGTTGGAGTAGTATGCTACAAGATAAATAAATCATTTTTTAGCACATCGCAATTTGTCAGAGCTGGAAGACAAACTATACAGGGTGTGTGAAAAATCGTAGTACAACCGGCCAGGGGACGGAAATTCTATGTAAAAAAAAATGAGAATAATATACAATTTTTTCATCCATTGCTTCGTTTTCAAGAAAATCGAATTTGAAGTTTGCTCAACTACGCAATGCGATTTATTTGTCGTGTGTGCTATTGCCGTTTCATAACATTGCTCAACTAAGGCAACAAAATTCTTCAAATATTTCAAAAACTATAAAATGATAAAATTCGTTCTGTTGTCTTTAATTCGCCGAGCACAGTTATGTATGCAACAACGAGGAGGTAATTTCCAATAGTGCTTGCAAAGTGATAAACTATTTTGAAAGTAACACACTTAAAATTCGATTTTCTGGAAAACGACGTCATAGATGAAGAAATTGTATGGCATATTTTCCTGGCGGTTATGACGTTTTTAGCTGGTTATGACGTTCATGGCTAAAAGATCGGCCTGATTTTTCAACATGTTTTTTTATACCCTTCTTTACCGAACAAAAATATTTGATTAGATTCGAAGCTGGCATTTAGTCTTTGAGAACGTAAATTGGCATAACGATGGGCAGCAAAGTGGTCAGAATCCTTGAAGAAGTACCTTGTCAGAAGTACTTGCTGGAACAAAAGACAATCGCAAGCTCCCACACTGGAAGGAATCTTTTTAATATCATTATCTTAACAACACTGTAAGCAGCCGCGCAGAACGTACACATTTTTCATATTCTCTCGCGATATTTACAGAGTAAGTTAATTTTTTCTTCTCCCGCAACCTCCTTGAACCCAGCGGCCATCGCCGCATTAAAAGCTTGCTAGTTTTAGAGCGAAATCTCGTAATTAATTTCCTGGTGTAGTACCTACTAGTTGTAAGTAAGTTTACGGACTCTGATTGAATATTTATTTATTAAAATACGTTGAAAAACGTACTGGACGATATATTTGCACGTACAGTCTGTTACAGTAATATTGGGACACTTTTTTTAAATAATGGATCATATGATCTGGATTTTCTTTGAGAAGTTTAAGCTGAAACATGATTATTTTTGCTGAAGGTCATGTCAAGGTCAAAAAGATAGTATCCATCGAATTTAGTTTTTTATTATCTAATATGATATCGTAAAGAAAATATACTCTTCCATTTAAAAGAATATCGGTGACCTCGAAATCTTATTTAAAAAATAACCTAAGAAAACTTTTTGTTTGCCATTATATTTGCTCCTTAAAATAGTGTAAATTTTCCCGAAAGAGATTTTCATAGGACCGTAAATACGGAAGATATTTATGTGTTCCCACTTATACGGTCCACTCTGTACATTTATATTGTTAGAATATAAATTATTTAATTCGTTCACGTCATATTTGGCCTCCTGCGTTGTGGTAGGGCAGAATGTCAACAAGCGTATCTTCAGGAATTTCAACTTCATCTTTGAAGATGTTAGTGGTCAAGTAATTTCAATTATGAATATCGATTCTGCGCGCAATTTTACCGAGTTCTTTCCAGCACACAACAATTTAACTCATTTATGTGGCAAGAAATAGTTCCTTTTCAAAAAGATGAAAAACTTTTAGGTTATGTTGCTTATGCTTCTCATTAGCAGAAACAATACATCATCTAGAGTAAGTTTGTTTTCCAGCATACAAATCTAGTAGACACAACAAATTATACCGTTCTCAGCTAAATATCTTCTAATATCAAAAATTACAAAGGGGACGTATTAGGGGCCACATTGCCACCCCTTCCTCTATAATGAGTTCGGTAAATTGATCACTCTGACAATGCTGGTTCGGATAAATGGGGTCCCACTGTAACTTCATGCGTGAAACACAGGAATCGGAAATCTGAGATTAAGCGAGTCCGCTACCGGGAATTTCTAGCACCCCTGGAATTAGATTCTAAAATTAGAAAAACGGCGCGCCGTCTCTGGGATGGAAACGGTCTTGCAAGACAAGAGAGGGAAAACAGGGAGAGGAGTCTCGCGACTCTCGCTCGTTTGCCACCAGCGAGGCTATAATTTCGACGTTTTCCGTTGCGCAAACAACGAGCTGGCGGAAGAAAGGGGTCTCTGGGGTGAGGTGAGGGGCGAGGAGGTACGGGGGCGGAGAATCTGTATAACGGCAGCAGGACACGTAGAGCGGCGTTGAACTTTAATATTACAAAAAGCTGTAATCCGACGGGCAGGCCAGCTGGAGCGTTAACCCTGGCCACCCAATTTATAAAAATAACGATGAAATTACTGTTGCGTGAAGTGTAGCGTCACGCAGGACACTGATGCAACGATGCACCGCGCGAAAGGTTGACGAGCGTCCAGCGGACGGTGGGTTGGGTCCAGTCACATGGAGACCGGCTCGTCCCGAAAAGGGGTGTCCGAGGGGGTTGTCGGGGGCTGCAGAGTACGGGGCACGGGGAAGGGGATGACCGAGGGGGGCCGAGGGGGGCGGCAGCGTGACGCGCGCGTTTTGTCCGTCATCAGCTAGCAGCGTCGGGGCGTTGATGTTTTAGTCTCTCTACTCGCGTTTTACGTTCGAAAAAATATGCGCATTGGTACGTGAGCTAATCGGCGGTAATAACGAAATCTCGGATCCGATTAATTAAAACGGTGAACGAGCGCGGCACCGCTCGAGAAAACCAGCTCTCCCAGTTCTTTTAAATGTGCGCGTGTCGATCGCGGAACCGTTTCTCGATGATTCGTGGCCCGGGTCTTTTAGAGTTCGTCGATAGTCTGGTCGACGCCCCCGCGCCCACTGCGGTCTGTTTGCCCAAAAATATGGACAGAGTTCATACGTGCGTATCTTTGGCAATTATTAGAGGTGTGCGAGATCCCGAAAATGTCGGTTCTCGAGTTATTAGGGGGACACATGAGTAATCAATTATTTTGAAATTTAAAACAAACTTTGTAGCAAATTCAGGTTTTTATTTCTTAATTTATTATATAATTTCCATCACTATTAAAGACAGTTTTCCATATTTCCGGAAAATTTCCAGTTCCACTCTTATAGAAATCCAGGGTTCGTGAAGCAAAATATGACTCAAGGTGCCTCCTTACATCTCCTACAGAAGTTAATGTTTTATTTCTTAAATAATGCTCCAGAGATCTGAAAAGATGATAGTCAGAGGGAGCAATATTCGGTGAGTACGCGGGGTGCGGTAAAACCTCCCATTACAATTCCTTCATTTTTTCCTGAGTAAGTTTCGCTGTATGGAGCCGGACATTGTCAATTTGCAGTATTACACCTTTTTCTGTGGACTAAAGATGCCCTCTTTTTCAATAGTTCTGAATACAGCCGTTGTAATTGCTGACAATACAACTCAGCAGTAACTGTTTCTCCAGATTTCAACAACTCAAAGTGAATTATGCCAGGACAGTCCCACCAAATGCACGGTAGCACCTTTCTAAGTGATAAGCTGGGTTTAGGGGTTGATATTGAGGTTTGATTTCCAGCCATAGCTTGGAACGCTTTATGTCATCATAAAGAATCAATTTTTCATCTCCAGTAACGATTCTGATAAGAAATGGATCTCTACGAAATCTGGATAGCAATGAAGTGCAAATTGATCGACGAATATTCTTATTGGTCTCAGCTAATTGATGCGGTACACATATTCCTTGCCTATATGCCTTTCCCATTTCGTGTAGGTGCCTTTGTATAGGTGACCATGCGGACCCAAGGCTTCTCGATAATTCTTGTATACTTAATTTTGGATCAGTTTCCACTAGAGATTTTAGGGTGTCATTATCAAATTCAACTGGTTGTCCACTTCGAGGCCTATCAGAGAGATCATAATCACCAGCAGCAAACCTTCTGAACCAATGTTGACACTTGTTGACCTTCAATACATCTCCATAAACATCGCAAATTTTCTTTGTTCTTACCGTTGCATTAAATCCCACATGAAAATGAAAAAGTATGCAATGACGAATATGATCCTCCGAAGGTACGGACACCGCCATTTTATTGCAGGGTTGTAAAAAAAATTATACTTTTTAGAATATTTTGAACTCAGGCTGCTTTACGAAGTTAGAGGACTCGCGATTTCCGGTACCCCAAATTCTAATCGGATCGGATCGGGCCGGGATCTCGAAGGTTTGCAATATTCGGGCTCCCGAAATTTTAAAATACCAAATTGTATTGAATGGTCATGGAAAATCGTCGTACTAGTGTGATTTCAAATTTTTGGGATCCTAAAACTTGACTCCATTCGACTGCAACTTCGGGTATACCAACCCAACCTTATCCAACTATAATTTCGGGTACCGAAGATCGCAGGTACCCGAACTTTGTAAACTTTCGGGATCTGATCTTGAGTAAATTTTCTGATCTGTATTGCGCCTAAAAATTTCAGGTAGTCGCACACCCCTGTATTGGGTACTTGTCCGACACGATCCGATCTCTCTTGTCCCGGGATCCCGATATCTTCAGGTTCTCGTACACCTTTCGTAGTTATACGTTACTCGATACTAGACTGCAAAATAACAATTTTCAAAGTTAATTGTAAGAAAAAGTTATTCGGTAAAAACATATTTCCTCTTTTAATAATCTCAATAAGTCGGAAAGAATATGATATGTTTGACACGTTAACTGCCACGTCAGTCACATATGACTGACAGTGATTTTTGACTTGGTTTTTAGAAATGCATTTTTATTATAAGATATCCAGATAAACCAAATGTTATTGTAGTTTATTGTTTTTAGCGTATTTTATTGTGTTTTATTGTTTAATTGTATTGTATTGTCTTTCAAATTCAAAAGGGTTAAGACAGCATCCCCTGTAATACATTCTAATTTTCTAGTTTTGGTTTCATTACTTAATGTGTTAACAACTTTTAATAGCATTACAGTTTCATATTCGACCTATTCAGTTTTATCATAAATACCTAAAATCCGCTATTTATTTATTACATTACCATTGTACCGTTGTTCTACAAAGGGATGATACTTCTCTAGTTGAGGTAGAATGTGACTTTAAGTATATAGGGATCCAATTACTGTGGGGGTACCAATTATTGTGCCTATATTAATTATACTTATTTTTAAAGTATAATAAATATTAAAAACGACACATTAAGTTGTTTTCATTAAAATCAGTTAATATATATGTAACCTATGTCTTTTTCAATGTTCATTATGCTTTCAAAATAAGTACAATTAATATAGGCATATTGGTATCCCCACAGTAATTCAGTCCCTTACCCTAATGTTAATATACTCCGGGGAAGTACCCTTTCCATTTTCAAAAGTTTTTTAGAAAAATTCGGGTATCTTATAGCACTTTATGCAAGTCTCGGCTCAAGCTATACTAACAATTTAAAAATAAAAATCCGAGTCCGGTTATTTAATCGGCACTTGTTGGTTTAGTATTACTAGAATCCATCGCAATCAAAGGATATTAAAGCAACCATTTTTACTGTGTACAATGGAAATACGACAATATTTTTACAACTTACCAGGGTTTATCGAAAATTAACGGACATAATAAGGCCAATAATTACTGTTGTGTCGCCAGTCGTACTAAACTGCATAGAATGGCCGAGCAATAACCGCTATCTCTGAATTAGGTAGGAAATGACCGAAAAATGGTATTCGCCAACATTTCATATTACCGTGCCTGCGTATAATAGTTAACGACTGCGTCTCTATAACGACGATAATAGCGATGCCGAATAATTCAATGTACCTTCTTGATTAGCAAAACATACTTGTATATACAGGGTGATTTTTATCATTTTTTCCCAGTAGTCGGATAGTGTCCTGCGTGACGAGTTCATTAGCCACAGCACCAGGTCATCCAGAGTCATGACTAGGTCATCGCTTTAAAAGCAAAATTGGATATCTAAAATAAAATTGAAGATAGGATATTAAGGATTTGCTTTGTATTTTGTAATTCTTGATCAAAACGTTTTATAAGATGTGCATTCTAAAATCGGAAATTTCATATACAACAACCTAATACCGATAACAAGCGTGTAGCTGTACTGTAACTAGGATGTATATAGAAATCTGAACAAAAAATATTTCTTACTCAGCATGATTGAATTTTTTCTCACACCAACTTTATGAATGTATAGTGTGTATATTTCGTACGGGACGAAAGAGTACATATTTTGGTTAAACAAAAATTGCCGGCTCGCTGCCGGCGCGCAGCTTCATCGAATGAAACGGCGTGGTTCAGTGGATAAATTTCGGAACGATCATCCAGGGTTTCGTCCTCGTTATTATTAAATCACGGCGAAACGCCAGGAGAACGGCGGTTCTCCTCGTCCTTGGAACAGAAGGGAACTGTCCCTCGGAGTTCACGGTAACCCTCCTCCTCCCCCTCGAAACCCTCTGTCCGCGCCCCCTCCCAGCACACCAGCGTCCCCCACCGCAGAATCCTCATTGGGCCGATGCTAACAATGTTTGTAGATATATTGTATCTCACGCATCACTTGGCCCGCAAATTGTTTTATAAACAGATTATTGCGACAGCGGGGTCGCTACCAGCGTGACGCTGGTAATATACTTCGGGGCCACCCCCTCGCGACCCACCCCCGTCGCCTCCTCCCTCCCCCACGTGCACAAGAACTATTCCATTGTCGGGAATGGCGACCGTGCTGCGCGGCCTGGCTCATCGTCGAATCCTGGCTCAATGTTCGATACGATAAAACCCACGGCGATCCGCCGCGTCTTGATCCTCTCGATTCGCAAAGACAAGACGACGACTGACCCGGAACAACACGGCGGTTTCTATGAAGACCGTTTCAATACACCCGGTCGTCGCGAACCCCCCGGAATTGAGTTCCGAGTTCGCTGTCAGAACGTTCCTAAACACAGGACCCGGAATCGTATTCGCGGTTAGCGAGCGAAACGAACTTATACATATACATATATATATATATACAGGGTGTTCATTTGGAAACTTTCCAGCCGAATATCTCGAAAGGTATGAAAGATATTAAAAAAGTGTAAAATAAGTTTCCAAGGACTTCGAGAGGAAAAGAGGGGGGCAGTATCAGTTTTTAATTTGGGTGGCGTTTTCAAGATTACTTGAAGGTCAACTTTTTTTCTTGAAATGGAAAGCAATATTTTTCATTATGGGATCTTATTTTACGTAAAAAGGCCAGCAATTTTCGTAGGATACTTTTTTTTATCCGCGCACTAGTTTTGGAGATATTCGTGTAAAATTCTTTGACGCAAAGCGTTGATGTTTTCCAGTTTCACTAGCATGTACCGATTGAAAACAGAATTGTCCTCTATTGATCACTTGTTTATGCTGTCTGTCTTTCAATATAAGATTATTTAGTCAAGTGTGAATCATCGTAATAAGAGATACTATATCGTAGTACAATACAAGTTGAAATAATTTTTATTTATGAAGCTGATAAGTGTGCTTGTAGAACTGCTGCTGTTTAATGAAAGACATCCTGATACACATGTTTCTCAAACGTACGGGTTACAATTAGTTGCAAAGTTTAACGAAACAGGATCGGTAACAAATTTAAAAAGAAACCAGCCAAAATTCATAAAAGAAGCGGATCAAATCGAAATTATAAGACAGTTTACTGTGAATTTTACTAGTTCAATTAGACAAGTTTCAATGGTAACTGGTGTATCAGTGGGACCTGTGCACAAATTACTTAAACATAACAAGTTTCATCCTTATAAAATGCAGTTGCATCAAAAATTATTGGAAGATGACTTTGACAGGAGGATTGAGTTTTGTGAGGAATTACCAAATATGATCAACGTCACTCCTAATCTCATAAAAAACATTTGTTTTAGTGGCGAATGCACTTTTTTCTTAAACGATGCTGTAAATAGTTATAACTGTCCTTATTGGAGTAACGAAAATCCATATTTTATTAGAGAAAGTAATACTCAATGGCCGGAAAAAAGATATGTTTGGGTAGGCATTTTAGGAAATGCTATTATAGGTCCTCTATTTTTCCAAGAGAATTTGAATGGCAATCTGTATTTGAATTTACTGAACAACATCATTGATCCACTTATAACAGAAAGCTTGAAAACTAAAGAGATGAGAACGGTAATTTTTTGTTAAATGAAGAACATTTGTACTTCCAACATGATGGTGCTCCCCCGCATTACACGTTACCAGTTCACCAGTGGTTAAACAGTCGATTCCCACTATAAGATGAATCGGTAGAAGAGGTGTTATTGAATAGCCACCAAGGTCTTCTTCGTCAGTACTTCTTTTTGTGTGCGGACACTTAAAGTCTGTTGTTTATAAAACACAACCAGAAAGCGTCAACAATTTGCGTCATAGAATTGTACAGGAATGTAGAGCTATTCCAACAGATACCTTAAAAAATATTCGTTCAGAATTTGAGAATCGTCTGTACTAGTGTATAGAAAACAACGGAGAAGATTTTGAAAGTTTGTTATAGTTATAAAGAAGAGTATAGTACGAATATATATAGAATATAAGAAGAATATAGAAGAATATAATTATAATTATATAACTGCTGGTCTTTTTACGTACAATAAGAAACCATAATAAAAAATATAGGATTCCATTTGAAACAACAAAGTTGACCTTTAAATGACCTTGAATACGCCACCGAAATAAAAAACTATTACAGCCCCCCTTTTTCCACCTAGAGATCCTTGGACACGTTTCTTACGTTTTTTAAATATCTTTCATACTTTTCGAAATATTCGGCTGGAAAGTTTTCAAATGAACACCCTGTACATATATAATTATTAGCGATCATACGAGAGACAAAGAAAGTTTCATCATTCCATTCTGATCGAAACTTGACGCTATAGCCTGTCCCATTTAAAGTGATTCTTTCGAACATCTCTGAAATTATTAGTGATGTTGAAAAATGTTTGAAACGAAAGTTATACGGTTGAAACGGGGACATGATCATAGGTTTTTTGTGGGTGGAGGAGTAGAGGGCAGATTGTAGGTCACTTTCGAGTTTTTTAATAAGATCGTGCATTTTTAGAAACACCAATCGATTATAGTGAAAATGAACAACCATTAGTTCAGGAGATACTTTAATGTCTATTATTGCTTAATGTTACTGTTTATTATAGTTTAATATAACTCAGTAATTGGTACCCCGACAGGAATTGGGTCCCTTACCTTCTTACAGTTTAATGTTCCTGACAACTATAATTTAATATTATATATTGCATCGATGTTAAGGGTGTACTCTTATGTGAGGGAGTCAAAATAATATTCGATATTTTAACTAAAATTCTTGAAATTTTATGCTTGCAGTCGTTAAAATAACAATATTATGACGATTACTTATGAATTACCCTATACACTAATTTTAAAAATATAGATTCACGGAAACGCATTTTTGAGCGCTGTACCGTTCTCCTACGTTTTATCGTGACTTTGTCATTTCAATGAATATCAGTATAAAATTTTGGGGAAATCATTTTCAAGGCTATGTACCTTTAAAAAATCCATGCTTTTGGACCCGTTACACGAGAATCCACTCTTAACGGCTTACGTCGTTGCAATGAAAGATGATCGCAACAGGCATGTACGATGAAGATCGAAGGGAAGCCATTGCGAAAGCGCTGTTTCAAACTTGGCGAGGGGAGGGGGTGGGGGGGGGATTATACAGGATCGTAAAGCCACGCGACCGGAGACGCCTAGCAGGCGCGTCGAAGTACCGGGACCGTTAGTTCTTCCGTCTGTGCACGAATAACTAAATTTTTGGTCCAGCTCCTTCAGGACCGCATATACACGTATGCGCAGCAGAGCTGCTCGGCGTGCTCGGGTCACAGACCATTAAGTCCCAGGTTTACCACAATAAGCACGCTATTCCGCCCTGGATGGCGGGTTACCGCTATTACCGAGCCAATGAGCCACGGACACTGATTCACCGGATTTTTCCCGTTCCCGGAACCAGAAGTTCGATGCGACTGCCTTCGTTGTACTCCTTGCCCTTCCCCCGTCTCAACGGGGTAATCTGCTCTGAATTTTTCGAGTAGGTTCTCGATTCCAAATGTGGCGCAATCCAGCTGCTAATTATGTTATGTTCTTGTAGACCTTCGACAGTGACGTTACACAAACGAACCTTCTCTTTTCTACATGAAATTTATTTATTATCATTGCAATCAATATAGCGTGGCCTGTCCAGTGAATGAACAGAATTTGCATTGAATAAACAAATAATTTTCATCCTGCGCTCGTCTTCATGTTGAAATATATACAATAATTTTATTGTAAGTTCACAGATGTCTCGCTAAAGGAGACATGACTTTGATGACACCTTGACATGGCCTTCTTTTCTTGATGACCTATTCAGCACTGCATTAATTCACTCAGCAGTTTGATCGACATTCTACATGCTGGAAGTGAATATCCTGTGATCAGTAATTTGTATTTTGAGGTGGTTCAATGCTCCTATGCGAAGTTCGTTTGTGTAAGTATCGTTCACTGGAATATCTCTGCTCATACGTTAGAAATTTTTCGTTTAATCCCATGACAGATTTTTAATAGGAGTTATAACAATAAAATATTGTTAGAATTGTGTTCAGAAATGTAAAATCTTAACAATGTCACAGGTTTCTTATAGAAGTAGGGTGAGGGACCAAATTGCTGTGGGATGCCGATTACTGTGCCTATATTAATTATACTTATTTTTAAAGGGTAATGAATATTAAAAAAGAGAGATAAAACTGTTTTCATTAAAATCAGTTAATATATATATTATAGGTCTTTTTTTTTAATATTCATTCTGCTTTAAAAGTAAGTATAATTAATATAGGAACAATAATTGATACCCCCACAATAATTGGGAGCCTCACCCTATATGGGAATTCGTTTATAATAGAATTATAAAAATATGTAATTTTAAATAAAATCGTATTGCACTTACTTTTCAAATAAAGCCATAAGCCCTTAGAAATAGAATCAAAAGAGTTACTTTTGAAATAGACTTCAATTAAATTTTCCTCCAAAATAGCATTACATGAGTAGGAGCCATCAAAATGTATAATTAACCCTCCGTGGGAAAGCATGTTTTTGCACCCTCCGTGCACAACCTGTTTACATTCATGATTAATTTTTTAACAGTTCTAAACTTTCAAAAAAGTGGTTACAATTCTGGAAGACTCGGAACTTCTTTGTAATTCGTAATTTACTAAAACAAGGAAAAAACTTATATCTATTGTATGCCTGTGTGTTCTTCGATAGCTGTACATAAGCAACGCCAAAATAAAATTTTATTTGGGTTTAAAGGAAATTAATAACATATATATTTATTAGATTCTGTTCAGAATCTTCATTATGAGCATGATTCGACATTTTAGGGCAAGGGGGGGGGGGGGAGAACCTTATGTAAATGGCCTGTTTTTCAAGAATTTTGTTTTAAATGTAATGTATAGATTGATTTAAAATTTGGGATATCATTTATTAACATTATAACGTAAACAAAAGTATTTTGTATAAAGAATCGTTAATATCAATGGTACAATCGCGGTTTGACAATGGCATCCTAGAAATGCGCTGTACAGCGTACAGTGTACAAAAATGATCGAGTAATCAGTTTTTAAGCTACGTTGCACAGCGAGCGAAATTTTTCGTTTCGAGAAAAATGCATTTAAAGTTTGAGTAACGCGATAGACACGTTACGGGCTTGTATATCCTGAAAAAATCTTAATTCATTTTAACTTATCGCGTTTTTTTTTGTTAATCTGTGATTTCAGGGCCATAGAAGAGATCTTCCCCTTCTTCAAAAAGTTGTACTTCAGCCGTTATTTCTTCTTTTCGAGAAGCACGAGCCTTTCTGACAAGAGCCGCTCCGCCCGATACAACCGTTCACTTTATTTCGAAAATAACGTACAAGAACACCTCTAATCACTTTTTAACTTTATTTTTCGTATTCCTGAGGAAATTCCCTATCGATCTAAACAAACAAAAAAAGAAAAATGCTCAAAAATTTCATTTTGCAATAGGTTCCCTCCTTAATGGGAGAAAATACAGTGAATTCTCATTACGGATCAGTGCCACCCTTACAATTTGAAGTCACTAGAACTACCCACATCATCGCGGTGAGGGGCCGAAGCTCGAAAGTCATCTCTCGAGCTACGTGCAACATTATATCGGAGAAAGATATTTTCTCAGACTTCTTGTCACTATCGCTTAGTAGTCATAGGCTTTTATGACTTGTAAACGGATATGACTCTTAGGTTTCCAGCGTGCCCTGTGTAAGAGTCAGTCATCAGAACGGCGCAACTGACTCGTAACGAGAATTCATTGTAAATGTTGTAAAGAATGAAATTCAAGAGTGAAATTTTGTTCCGAATACCGAGACCCACGTTGCCGACATAGGGACAGGAGATTTCCCAATTTGAACCGGGTTTTTACGATTTTAGACCACCGTGCGTACCGTCCACGTTCAAAGACATTCAGGACCGAGGCCGGTGCGGTGCAGTGAGACAAATTTCGTGTACTCCCTCGGAAGTCGTTGATAAGTGGTTCTGCTGAGCGTCGAGCTAGCCACGGTACCGCAGCGATCGCGGAAAGTTCGCGCGTGAACATCGAGAGCGGCGCCGGTCGAAGGGTTAAATCGGTTACGTAGAAGGGTGAGCACGTCGTCGGCACGGGCAGTGTTTGCCGCGGATATTTTCGAGCCTGGCAAACCGCACTTTTATGCGCGACCCTCTGGAATCTATCGAGCAATCTTCACCGGTAATCGCCTTGACGAGTTATTTCTGTAACGTTTCCCGCGCGCGCAAGGGGGTTGAAACACTCCCGTAAGAGAGCGAAAGCGTAGACAAGAGGAGAGGGCGTACAAAAAAAAAAGGAGGAGAACCGACGCGCAAGTGTGCGACCGGTGAGATGCCTCGCACGATTACCTACCCAATCTCGAATATAATTTTCTTGTTAGCCGTAAAATCGAATCAACGTCGCCGGTGCCTAGCCGCGCGTCGCCTCGACCAACCCCGTTCGCGTCTTCATCTCCACCCCCTTTTCTCTCTTTCTCCTTTTTCCTGTTCCCCTTTCGTCGGTTCACTGGGGGGATCAAGCTCGAGAAACACGCACCGCGACCGACGGCGACGACCACCAGGAGGAGAATAGAAAATGGAGAACGGAGAATGGAGGAGACACGGGAAGGAAAGAAACTGGTTCGATCGGTGGCCGGAACGGAAGAATCGAGCTGTCGAAATCCGCTGTTGCTTCTCGCTTGTTTTGCGCTGTCCCTGGGTAACAGAATTGTATAATACAATTCCTGGTGACCGTTCCGCCGAGTCGCCCGTATTCTCCACGCCAGCCCAAGCTCAGCCACGAACTGCGTTGCCATGCCCTGCCCTTTGTTTTCTACGTGGCCCTCTCAATTATTCCCAAATAAAAGGGCGCGCTGGGGTTATACCTTCTCTCCCCTACTATCTCCTCTGCCCGCCTTCTGCTCTCGTTCCGTTACTTTCCTGCACCGTGAACTTTCGCCCCTTCGCCTCTTGGCTTCTGGAAGATTAAAACGCTGTTCCTCGAGGGCGGGGGGAGGGGGAAGTACCAAGGGCGGGGCTTGATAGACCTTGCTACGTTTACTTGCGTTCCCTATCTCTCGGATAAGAAAGGGAGGACCGTTTTACCGTGAGTCGACCCGTGCAGCCACGACACTGCCACTGAGAAATTTGCTAACATCCTCGTTAAATAGACTGCTCGTGGTCTGTCTCAAGAACGATCTTCGAATTATTAGCGAAACGTGGAGATAATGCCCGAAATAACATAGACAAAACAAATACATTTCTTCATTGCAAATTACCAGGGACAAAAAATAACAGATATTCTAAAATTTTCTACGATAAAAATCATTATTGTATTTAATCTACATAAAATATGAAGAAAGAAATTCGAAGAACAGAATGATAAAACAATATCGATTTTTATAATTTTGGTTACAAATAATAGTTATTAGTATCCAAAAAATTGGATCCTCAAAACGGTTTCGATTGCTCAAAGCAGTTAACAATGAGAGAAGTTCATTTCGATCGCTCATAAAAGTTATCGATGATCGAATTTCTTTTCACTTGTTTATAATAATTATTGATACGAAAATTCACTTCAGTTGCTTATTTAATTACTGAGTTGTCTACTCTTTTTCGGATGGAGCAAGCCTGTGAAATTCATTGACAAGGTTTGGTACAACGAGACTAATCAACAAACCACAAGACCAACAGAAAATCTGAAAAAAAATGTTTAAAAATTTTTTCAACTGGGAAAATCAGAAATATAGACCCCAGTATTTATCAAAACTAGCGTGCATAATTCACGCTGTGCCCGCAACTCAGGTTAGTGTTGAACGCACTTTCTCTATTCTAAAATTAACATTAGATGATTTGCGGTGTAATTTGCCAGGCGAAAATTTTGGAAAAACTCATGTTTGTCACATTAAATTTTGATTGTAGCAATTCATTTTGTGAATAAAAAATTTATTAAATATTTCATTGTCTACCATTTAATAAATTTCTCTTGTCGATAACTGTTATGAACGATCGAAATAAATTTCTCTCATCGACAATTGTTATGAATAGACTGCGGATGTTTATGCAATTTCCAATTTTTATAGACAAAGTTTAAGAGAATGGAATATGAAATAAAATTCTATTTTTAATGGGATCGATTAGTACGATTATCGTACTAAATTCTCTCGAATTTTACATTATAGTATTTTTGGAAAATTTCGATAAGCCATAAATGCATACAGATCCGCAGTCTAATTATGAACGATCGAAATAAATTTCTGTCATTGGTAACTGTTACAGGTGATCGAAATGAGTATCTCTCAACGATAACATTTACTAACAAGAGAAAAATTTTTGGTTACTTCTAATCCTTATTTGTAACCAATACGATTTTAGTCGATGAAACACTTGTTCTTCCATAACATTTTTTCTTTTTGGTTATAACAGTTATGGTCTCTGAAAATTATTTTTATTGCGGAAAGGCGGCAATGGTTTCTCTTTTACGATTTTTCATCGTGTTTTGACAAAATTTTTTGCACTAGTTCTTGTTTTTGTATAGGTGCGTCTTTCCCTCAATTTAGAGACAGACTCATCATTAATGTATGTAAGTGTACTAGGCAGTTGGTTTTATAAAAAATGAAGGATTCCTTTTTTAATTAAGTAAAAAGCGATAAATTAAAACTGAGAGTTGTTCTTTGCTACACTATTTGTTGACATCTTACACTTCAATTAATTAAAATTAATTAATTTATCTGTAATTCTCTGTAATTATGTAATTAAAAAGGAAATGCTTAATTTTTTACAAAAACGACTGCCTAGTAGATTCTAATAATTATTTTATTGAATGTTTAGAAGATTATTATTCAACCACGCCTAAAGTGGATTTCTTGTTTATAATGCATCAAATGACTCCATGAAACATGTATCATGTATTCTACCTTACGTAATATGTCTGGTAAAGAAAAAAAATACAAGTAGGGAGAAGAGGATATAGATGAAAGGAGTGCATCTATATCCTCCAGGCCGTAGGGAGACATGCACTTTTTCGAACATTTTTAAACAGCATATTAATGTATTAATATAAAAGTTTTACTAAATTTTACGTTATCTTCATTTTTAAAGAGATTGAAATAAACAATTGAACTACACCTGCTTATTTTTTCAATTATTTTCAGTAAAATGTTTATTAAACAGACAAGAAAATGCGATGCGTCTCTCCAGAAATTACTACTTGCTTCTTGCAGAAGTTACTACTTGGTTTAATATCTAAAATATTCACGTTCGGAAGAAGAGCGTCTGGGTTATATTATTTGCTGAAGGGTCGAAGCTGTTCCTGAAATGTTTCTTCGACTTATTCGAAGCGCATCGGCGCGTTACTTTGATAGAATTTATTGCGGGCGATGCGCCGGAAGTGGTCGTTTCGAGCTAGCGCAAAGATGCACGGTAATTGATTCATAGAGCAAGGTGGTAGATGGAAGCTTCGGGTCGAATTTGTATCATTAAAAATAATTACCCGTTGTCGGGGGCGGGCGGTACTGGGACACGACAATCGCAGCGACGATAACTGCGGCGCGGCGGTTTCTTTTCTTTTCTTAGCAATTATTATATTCTTCTTCCCGGTTCAGGTCGATCCGTCTCGACTTATCGGCCTACCACGGAACAGAATAATAGGCGCATCCTGCTGCAGGAGATTGAAAGGAAAAGGAGAGGAGTGCCTTCTACCTTAGCCAGGTTCACTGGTAAGGGAGCGAGTGCCCTCTTCTCCTATGCGCCTCGCTGACTACAGACCACGGAGTTGAATCAATTAAAGTTTAATCCGGAACCAGGATCGAGAGAAGCAGCCCCTTCGTCCACCTTTCCTGCCTTGCTATACCCTACCCTCCGTCCCCCTTTCACTCTTTCCTCCGCTTTTTTCTTCCGTCCCTGTCTCTTGTCCCTTTGTTTCACCCCCTTTCAACCTTATCCTCTTCCACCTTACTGTTTCTTTTGTCAACTCGTCTCCATACTTCTCTTCTTTCATTCTATCGAGTCATTCAATGCGTTCGAGCTTATTAAAAAAGAGTTGCGTGCGAACGTTTGCTACGATGATCCGGCCGGTTACTCACCGCGCTCCGAGATTTTGCAGAGGCAGATTTCAACGAAAATCATTCGAATAGAGCCAAGTAAGAAATTTCTTAGCCTTCGTGCACGCGTTCCTCGAGTTAACAATCTGTAAAAAATTAACTTTAACTTGCTGTTTGAATCTTTTCTGACTCTAAGTCGAGCCAGATTCAACATTGACTTATACAACGGATAAGATAAACGTCCCAGTGGCTGACCATGTCACGGTATTCGGACAATAATACAAATTTCATTTATTTTCTGCCTTACTTGTTAATATAATTAAAAATAAAAATTAGTTGCATAATGTAGAAACGCTGATTAACATAAATTAAAATAATCGTTATATAAAATTAAAACTTATTAGTTAAAAATTATTATTTTGAAACGTGTGTCATATCTATAATAAATCTCGAAGAATTTCTTAAGATTTTGCAGCGAAATCTCACTAATTTAATGAGGGAATATTTCACTGTATCTGATATTTTATGTTACGAGAATAAATTAATGAAATAAATATACTTTAATATGTAAATCAAACATTCCAAGTACAAGAACATTCATTTTTTAACTGTAAACTCATAAGATTTACATATTGAGACAAAAGTTCCCTCAATGTACCAAATATTGAGGATTTAATCATGTTATATAGTAAATTATAATAAATAGTGTTTATTTCTGACATCTGTGTATTGTTGAAGTAAGCGTATGTATGTACAGTATTTTATACATAACCTTAAAATTTTAGATTCATATAAAATTAAACTTCATCTTTTTTCTTTTATAAATTAAACAAGGCAGAAATGAAAAAAAAACTAAAATATACACAAGATCAATTAAAACAAATTTTTGAAGCTGTATCGGAAGAGGTGATGTCCATATTATCTGTTCGGTTAATGGGACAATGTAATTCAGGTACTAGGACATGCATTCTTAGGTTATCCGCTAACTGGGACATTGTATCTTTTCATATAATCGTTAAAACAAATACGCGTAACATGATTTAGAGATTTGACTGCCCTAACTTTCAGCAATTAAATTGTATTAGCTTCTAACTTAAATAGAACTTGTTTAATTTTATGGTGGTTTTGCAAGTTAAATAAACAAATACCGTACCGGTATTCCTTAAGCGTCCGGATACTGGAACGTTTACCTTAGCTCCATATTCGACGGGACATTCTCAAAGTTGTCGTACTTCCGTGGGCCCAGCAAGAATCCGCGCCGCACAGTAGGCGAAAATACTATTTTGGGACAGTAAAATAATAACTCCTAAACCGTTAGAGATAACTGAATGAAATTCAATAGGTGAAAAGGTGACATTTATAACTACAAGTTTCAATAAAAATCGATTGAATTTACACGGTGTTTATTAATTACACAGGTTGTAAAAAAATTATAGAATAAGTGGAATTAATATATCTGTTCCTCTGCATTAATATTCCTGAAGTAAATCCGTGAGTTCTACTAGATTTGTTGCAAATCATAGTCTGTCACAGTATAGTCGGTGCTAGGTTCTATTAGGTTCCGGCTCAGATGTGCATATTTAATGTTCAAATTGAGGCGAAAAACTTGAGCTCACTTGAGAAAACTATTACTCGTTTTAAAATCGTTTTAAATCCTAGAAGATGTAAGCTTTAGTATTGTCTAAACCGAACTCAGCTATTCCTAATAGTTTTCTTTTAACTTGCACTTGAATATTGAGACGTAATATTTCCTGAGACGTAATTGATGCACATGCTGCAGTAATCCGTTGCCGCATATCCTCTGGCGTTGTGGGTTTATCTTTGTACACAATACATTTTATCTTGCCCCATAGATAAAACTCCAATAGTGTCAGATCCGGAGAACGGGCTGGCCATGGAATTGGTCCTCGTCGGCCAATCTAGCGTCCAGGATATTTCGTATTCAGCACCGTTCTAGCAACTTTAGAATAATGCGCTGGACAACCATCATGTTGAAAACACATGCGCTCCCGATCGAATAACGTAATTTCTTATAAAAGTCCCGACACATCCTGACGTAAAAATGCAGCATACTTTATACCAGTGAGAGTTTCAGTATTTCGTCTCAGAAAATCGACAATGCCTACAGATCATTTATTAAAAGATTGCAAAATTCCATAAATGAAGATGGTCAACATTTCGAACATTTATGATGATATGTAAAGGTCAAACAATACGACGTAAACAACGAGCAATCTTCTCTGAAACACGTAAGTTTTAAACGTCCACATTTGATCTGCTTCAACATAATTATTCTTGCTCAAGGTCGTTTCAAGGTCAAAAAGGTGGTATCCACTAAATTCAGTTTTTTATTGTCTATCATACTATCGTAAAAAAATATACTATTCACTGCCCCTACTTAAGCGTCCGTATTCGGTCCCGATACCACTTTATAAAACTTATTATGCGACTGTGTTACTCCTGCGCCAATCTCGCCGCTATCATTCTATTCGCGTGTGCACCGTTCTCGAACCTACTTGGACCTGTTTCTTCATTTTCCATTCCAAGCTCCGTTCCTTTCTTCTATGCGGCGTCTTCGCAGTGTTTTCTCCCTTTTTCTTTCGTCTAGCTGCGTATAGAAAGATTTAAATTACTGCCGCGACGACGCGGCAAGAAACGAAGGGCACCGCAAAGATCGAAAATAAGGGGCGAGGAGCAGGGAAGAGGAACGAAGAAGCCCGAGGGGGAGTCACGGCGAGAGAGTTGCCTCTATAAAATAGCGGTAGAGGGGCCGGAGAGAAAATTGGGGATCCCCAAACTGTATCGCTTACGCGAGGGGCGCACCTCACAATGGGGGCTCGCAACGAGCGGAAGGAATAGTTATCCGTAATATGGGGTGACGCGTGCTGATGAGTCGGGCCGGAAGTTTCGATCACTTTTATCCCCGCCGACCCTCCACGAACCGTTCTTTTACTTCTGTCTTCGTTAAAAACGGCCTGTCACTCGGCGCAGCATCAAATCTTTGATCTTTCAACAGCGCGACGAAGCGGCTCGAACGAATTCATTGCACGAGTTTTCTTCCTTTAAGAAGAAATTCCGCGGGAAATTAGGCCACGTGAAACACGAAATTCGAAACTTCCATGTCGATTGAATTACAGATACTACGAGTGTTTATAAACTCAGACACATTGTCTGCATTACTTTTTACTCTATAGAGTAAGCGTGGGTGCGTGGATTGGAGGATGGGCTCTACCATAGTAGAACCTCCACATCATTTATTATTTCTAAGTGTATGTCGCCAATGCCTGGATGATAAACGTCGCGACATTATCCCAACTGCCGCGAGTTATACCCCTTGACCGGCCGAGAAGCTCGAGAGGCCTCGAACATTCGCATTATTTACATTCACTACTCGTTAACCGCGAAGGATAAACACAGAAGATCTAGAAGATGGTGAAAAACCCATTTATATACACGAAGGCTGCCGCGTGAATTTGTGCACGCATTTCTGCGTGCATTTATGCGAAAGGTTGATTTTATCAATTATGCGATCTGTCCTGCAAACAGATTTACAAGTCCTACCCGTTTGCGTTCGTGCGCGCAGTCGATCCATCACTTGCCGGTTTTTCGACATACATCAAAGGGAATGCGCGCTTTACTTGCAGGTATGTCTGAACACGAAAAAAAACGGCAAATGTGCGAACGTTCTAAAATCATTGAATAATTATTCCTATTTACTGATAATTATCGTTATGAATATATATTTTTTATAATAATTTTTTAATTAAGTTTAGTGCAAGTTTCATACCAATATATGTATTAAAAATTTTTGAAAAGGCTTCTGCTACATTTACGAGTATTTGAAACATTTATTTTGCCAAATGTTGCCCAAATCTGGCAATTATCGCAACTTTTAAAAACACCGGTGCAATAGTGTTTACTCAATATATGTCCAAAACATGGGTCTAGTCGCGGACATATATCGGCCAGGGGATACTATTCTTTGATCACGGGGTACAAGGCAGTAGGTATAGTTGTGGGACTTTTATCGGCTAGGCATTTGGGATATCTATAGAGTAAACACTGCAAATCTTGTTCACCGAAACAATCACTGTTGAAACCAAACTATTCTGTCAACAAAATTGAATTTTTTTATTTTCTAGTATCTACGAACAGTGCGTTCTTTCACTACCACATAATCAACATTTTGATCGAACATCGCATAGTGTTGTGATGTAAAAAGAAGTGGAATAGATATAGTTAAAAGTAAAATTAGATTTCTAACAAATGTTTTTAATGCAATGTAAATGGTATCATTTTTTCCGGCATTGTCGAGGTGATCGATATTTGTTTTTCTTATAAATATATTTTTTTCCTTGGATACTCTAGTTGACATTAAAACGCATTCGGAGATATTAATAATATGACCTCGCAGTGAAGTCTGACTTCCAAAATTGAAAATGAAATTCATTTTCATTGAAAAATTTGAAAAGTACGTTTTGTACATTTATATCAATTATACATATTCCGAATATTTCATCTAAATCGGTCAACGTTGCAATGATCTACAAACGTTTAACGATGAATACTTAAGGGCAAAAGTCAGAATTTTGGCCTTGTCAGGAAGTTTCGCTCTTATGTGATCATTTTAGAACATTTGTAGCTCATTGCAACGTCAACCGATGTTTATGAAATTCTCAGAATATGTATAATTCATACAGATCTACAAGTCGTATTTTCTAAATTTTCAATATAAGTCCACATAAAGAAGGTGCAAAATATAACTTTTAGTATTTTCTCTGTAATTTCGACCAATTGCAACTTTTGTAAAAAATTTTTTTCCCTTTGTGTAGCAAACCAATTTTGTTAACTTTTTAAAAAAGATCCAAGTCGTATGGTGCAATATTAACAAAGTTATACGATTTTTAAAAGCGTCCAAATATTAGTGAGAGTCACTGTAGCTCAATCTAAAGCTACCCTCTACGAGACTCTATGTATTGTACAAATTATTACAGATTAAATCATATATTTCTAACTAATTCAAGGTATTGCACTAACTCAGCAGCTGAATATTTTCTTTAGTCGACGGTTCACATTATACAAAGTATAAGAGTCCGCTAACGTTCGCGAGTGTCATTCATCTTCACGGTTAGCAGTCATTCTGCGCGGTCTGTCTGAAATGCGGCGAACGTACTTCATTTTTCGTATTATTGACATGTTCAATCGCAGCAGTCTGGAAAATCGCCAGCTCGACGTCCAACGAAACGAATCATGGGCTTATCGGGACGTCGAAGATTTTGCGGTAAAACTGGCTCCTACAAAAGAGTGAGCACACACGCTGCTATGGGATCTTCATTCTCTCCGCGGGTTCCTGTTCGGTGTGCTTCAACAGCTTCCTGAAATAACCTTCACCGCTTCGGCCGGGAATCGAAATAATTCAATTGGAAACGATTCAAAGGAGGATAAAAAGCTATTCTAATTAACTTGTAACTTTATGAAGGACCTACCTATATATATACATATGCAAGAAAATTAATTGAAAGTCGGACACGACTCCTCGTGAAACGAAAAGCATAGATAAATTACGTAATTTATCTGTCCTTTATTCTATCATTTTTATAATTAAAATACCCATTTAAAGGCGATACGCTGCCGGTTAAAATATTAGACTGCAACAATCATTGCAGATACCCCAGACGAATCGGAACGATTCATTTCAGATTTTTTACTTCTCCATAATCGAAATTACGAGAATGGTTTCACAAAAAATTAGTAAATTGTTTGATTCTCGAGAGGTGTGCTGTTCCAGTTTTCATAAATAATTAACACTAAACCTACCAAACATTAATAGTATCTGGGAAATATCGCCCTATACAAATGACGAGCCTAAATTTATTGAGATTGTCCGTAATTTTCAATAAATGTTTGGACAATGAAATTTATTTCACTATTTTCCAGAAATTAATTTTTATAGTTTCAATAATTGTAAAAGATAAACACTATCATTTTGACCGTGGTAGGATTAGAATTAAAAATGGGTCATTTTGTTGAATGGTGGACTTCTAGAATTAAATCTATAAATAAATATGACATTAAATGATTATTTACACACGTAACGGATTTACTAATTCCTGTAGAAATTAATATTGAAATTCATATGAATATTAAAATTACATTATTAAATTAATATTAATATTACAACTGTAAATTTTTTTTTCGTGACATTTTCATTGAAGAAAAAATATTCAAACTGTTACCGTATATATTTAACGAATACTAAAGAAATTTATTATTGACCTCGATCGGGGAATGATAATTTTATGATTCGCAACAGAAAACTCGAAAGTCGCTCGCAAAAATCATCTTTCAATAAGGGTATTGTACTGTAAGCAGACCTGGGCAAAATTTCGAGAAAAAATATCTGAAATACTATTTTAAATAGCATAATTTAATGTGTGTTCGAATAAAATGCTACTTTAAATAGAACAAAAAATTTCGGCCACTCAAATATTTTTATTTCGATAACCAGATATATAAAATAAAATATTTTACTGTTGTATTTCAAATATTTCCTTACAATAAAAATAAGTTGAACAAATAGTTAATATTATAAATAATTATAATTATATAATAAATAAATCTGTAACCTGAAAAAATTCTCAAAAATCTGTCTTAGGATTCAAAATATGCCACATTTTTTCAGAATTTCAGGAAGCATCAGAGTGTGGAAAATGCGCGGAAAAGCGCGATATTTAATTTACCCTGTAACTACCCTCACGGGCAAGATAGAGGGTTGAAATTTTGCTCAGAGGGGTTTTTCTGGTCAGCTTTCGAATGGTTCATTAATCATTGAAAAACCTCCAAGGGCAGTTTTGACCATCTTAATCGACTAGGCCCTTTCGTTCAGTGCACTAGCTACATTTACACGTCGACAGCTCCACACTAATTCTTTCGCATATTCACATTTTAAGCTCCGCTGTTCGTTACGCGAGAAACGCAGAAAAAGACCTCGCTGGCAACTCTCTCAGCGCGGCGAGCAGCCATAAATTATCACGGGAATTCAGTTTTCGAAGGATCCCGGGGTTGTTCAGCGGATTTCTCCGCTCGGAAGAGAACAAGATAAACCGACGAAGAAACTCTCCCGGCCGATACCCGGGGCTCCGGGAAAAATCGAAAAGTGCATTTGCCCGCGGGCTTTTTGCTCGGGCATCGCGAAACAATGGCGGTCGACTTGCGAGAGTGCATCTCCACGGCCCGTTTACCTGCAAATGCACTGCTCGCGAAACCGCTGATCCGCGCGGCAATTTCTCATTTTTGCCGGGACAAAAGCGCGCTAAATCTTATTGTTCTTACGCCGGTAATTAAGGCGGCTGAATTAGTTCGCGATTGTTCTCCGGCCGCTCCCGGACCCGCGGGGATAATAAATAAGATTCTTGAGAAGTTTCTGACCGTGTTACGCCACAATCCTGTTTATGCTCAACGTGTCACGCCCTCTCCACTCCTCCTCCACCACCACCAACACTCCCCTCCTTCTACCGCGGCCTCGTCGTATTCGTGGAGAGATTAACGACAAAAAACCACCGGTCGCTGGCACCACATTAATTGCAATCGTAACAAAACTCTTCGTGGCGTAACAAAATCTTCCTTTCCCGTTTCCAGACGTCTCGTGAATTCTTCGTTCGTTAAAAAAAACCGTCACATTCAAATTTATCTTTGCGTCCGGTATTGTTTGAAATTCACGCACTCGCAAACCTCTTTATGATTTTTCTAAACGTGTTTGTTCGGGTACACGGCTTCCCTAATACAGCGAATTCTCGATACATGTCAATAAGAGGGGTCTTGTCAGCGTCGTGTATCGTCCAGGAGACATACCCGGCCGTGTTATGTTTCCTCATACGTCCGAGGCCTCTCGAGCTTCGCGGCCCCTCACAGGGTATACTCTCATTGGGGTAAAATTTAAGTAATGAAACTAAATGCATGATTTCTCGGACAACAAAAAGACATGTCTTTAACCATAGAGAACTCAACTATGATGCGTGGAGATAACGATGTCTACAGTGGTTACTCCATATATGTCCAAAATACGGGCCCAGCCACGGACATATATCGGCCAGGAGATATTCTTTGATCCACGCCACCTCACACTTCTCGGCGTCCGAGGCCTCTAGAGATTATTGGCCCCTCACGGGATATACCTCGCGGTAGTGGGGATAATTCCGCGACGTTTACCATCCAGGCCTTGGCGACATATGTATATAGAGTAATCACTACATCTATGACTGCGAAGTCTTCCAATCGTAATATGACTCGATTGTAAATTTATTGTTACATGGGTTCATAAACGCTATTTTTTGGTCGACACCATTTTGTAATGTAGCAGCCTTAATATACCAGTTTTGGAATATTACCAGAAATTCCCTATATCGAAAGATTGCATCTTTATGCTTGTACAGATCGAATCATAAAAGGATTATATGTTGATTTGTTAATGATAACAATAAACAACAAATTGAATCAATCCGTGGAATATCACCTAAACTAATTGTTTATTGACATAAGATGATTAATAATTTTTTATGGGGAGTAATGAACCGCATCGATTAGAGTATTGAAAAATATATGATTACGTTAAAGAAATTGCAACAACAAACAGCAATATTCCTGAAAGTATAGAAACTAACGGTGACAGAGGTGGAAGAAGGGCACAAGACATAACGACTTATACGGGTTTTGTAGAAACGGCATTAAAGAAATTGAAAGTGACCTCCAGATGCCCTTTATTCCTCCACCTACAAAAAAAAAACAAATAACATGTAATTATGTTCTCCTCGAAACCATGTATAACTTTCGCTGGAAACATTTTTCGATATCGTTAATAATTTCGGATGGTTCAATCGAAATGGAAGACCCGGTATAATAAACCGAACCCGTAAATTTGTCGAAAATTCCTCGGAGCGTGTAAGGCAACGTCGCTTTAGGAACCGAATCAGACGAAATCGGATCGAGCGCAAGATCCGAGCAGACAAATCGCAATAAATTTGCGCGAGTTCGGTGGCGAGTCGCATAAATCGCGGCGAGCCACTTAAGCATTCCGGCGCTCTTTAATATTCACATTCCGGAATGTCCCGGGCGCAACATTACGTCGCGGTACCTTGACTCCAGGACCGCAGTATTTCACTTCTCCCAGGAAATGTCGACGTCGTTCGGTATCTCGTTTCGCCCCCGGGGGTGAGCGTAGAAAACTTGCAATTGCAAAAACTTGTCTGGTCCTCGAGACAAAAGGACAAAGTTTCCGACTTCGTAAGAGTTGCCGGCGACTTCTACCGTCCTCTTCCAGCCTCGACTTTTTCAATTTCGTTCCTCTCCTCTGTCCCGATACCGTCCCGGCCGTCTGACGAACTTTCGTTGACAAGAGCTCCCGGAAGTGTATTCCTGCTCCCCGCAAAAACGCATTTCCGCGCAACTCCAGCCGAACTTCGTTCGAGCACCGTCGATCTAGTAATAATCACTTATCCCTTCAATAGGGTTTTCTTTCTCCATCGTTCCTTCCGGATAATTTTAAGCTGTACACAGCAAACAATCTTTGGAGATAGAAGTACACCCTGCGACAAAACTGTATGATTTACCTCGACTATACAGGGTGTTCACGATCATTTGTACCAGCCTTTTTTTCGTAACAAGTAAACATTGCAAAAAACCGAAGAGAGGGTAGTAGTAGTATATTATACTAACAATATAGTAGCGTATCTCAATTTTTTTTAATTTTAAATATTTTTCTAGAAACAAAGGTGATCTTCTTTTTTTTTAATGGAATGCTACATATTTGTTTACTTCAAATGAACATGACCATTGAGACGAGTTCAATCATGTAGTATACTATGGTCTTCGGGCTCATACAAGGACAGAAATAAGAGAAATAGATTTAACATTTCGTAGTATTGTATTTACTAGTATGTTGCAGTGATAAGACCTCATCTCATGCGTGTCAAACCATCAATTATTCGGATGAGTTGAATTCTTTTGAGAATTCAAAACAATTAGTTTGCAACATGATGTGAAAACACAATTTTTGAAAAAATTGCAGAGATAATACTAAAAGTTGTATTTTACAACATTTGATGTGGATCTATATTGACAATTTTAAAAATACGTTTTGAAATAAGCAGAATTTGATACTCTATCGATTTATGCTACAAAAAGGTAGATCTTTCTATTCAAAGAAATCAAGGTCACCTTGAAATCTACGAAACGCCTTCGCGCACATAAAAAGCGTTTACATCACAATATTTGCCCCTCTATACCATGCAATTTTTGTATATATAATTCTTTCATAGTATTACCAATAACGGAAATATTTAAGGTGGACAACATTATTGCCCTATTCGATGAATGCACAATGAGTATTCATTCGGACAAAATTTTTAACAAAACCGCAGTGTTTATAGTACATATTCCCACAATATAATAATAATAATAATAATAATAATCATGCTGATACCGCTGTTCAACAGAATATCCCAAGCGTTCGAGCAAAAAGCACACGATTTTCCAATAAAAATGCCGGAATTTGTTTAGAGGAGAGGTCCGTTCGCACCGATATAACTGATGATTAAATAACAAATAGCGAACGAAGCGGCGCTCGATCGTCTCCGGCTTCCGGGATAGAAACAAAGGGTTCCGCGCGGAAATAGTGTCGCAGCGCGTGGAAAATGAGAGGCAGCAATTGTTCGTCGTGCTTCACTGGACACGACGCAATGGAATTTAATACCCTTTGTAGCGCATGAAGTAGCAAAATGAAATTAAATTCGAACAAAACGCGCGGGCGGCGTTCGACGGCCGTGCTGGCAGAGAGGTGGGGGGTTGGGAACGGGGCGAAGTCAACCGTCATGTTACCCGCGTTTGTGCGGAAATATACAACAAATGTAATGTAAGCGTCGCAGATGAATGACGCGTATTTTCGCCGGAGCGACACGCGATACGCGTGAATCATTGAAAGCCGAAAAACTAGCGGAAATTACGCCGACAAACGTGACCGTGCCGAATATGAAAAAATTGCGGACACACCTCCCGGCAATTTGGAACACTACGTTTGCAATATATACATATTATTTTTTTCAAGCAATTAGTGTGTGTGCTTTTGAAACACAACGTATCAACACTTCTCGCGTCACCAGTTCGGAGATCGACGGAAATTATTTTTAATTAGTTTTTATTACATAGAGGATCTTTTCATCTTCTAATTTATGGTAGTACAAGTAGTATACATAACTACCAAAATTTTTACAAACTGGAAAAAGTTATTTTAAAGGAGTAATGCATTTTTTAACGAATACCTACATCTTATGAAACAATGGAAGCGAGAAAAGTACAAAAGACAACAAAAAATTTATTGAAAACAACAAATTTTTAAACAGTTTAATTCTACACATTTGTGATCGCAATTTTTTACGACTTTTCGTCCTATAACAGGTATTTTTACCAATTTTGATGTAAACCAATTAACCAATTTCGATGCCAGCATGTATATAACTTATGTACATGACTGTGCAAAACACATTTTTTAAATTTTCGTTACATGTGCAAGTAGAAAAGTTCCAAAAAGCGTCAGCTACTATTTTTGCGCGATTTCGACAGAATACAGATTTTCCATTATCTACAGGGTGTTCCAATAATGTTGTACTTTCTTGAAAGGGGTGATTCTTGATGTCATTTGAAGTAACTTTTTCGTTTGGAAAAATGTTCTCCGCGACTTTGTTATGGAATTATTAATGAAAAAACACGGGCGAATCAGAACGCGGCTACAGCGGACGAATTTCGGCTCGGCCAATGCCAACGTCATGCTTAGCGGAACCTGTCGCCGCGCTGGAATTCGTCCGCTGTAGCCGTACTCTGATTGGTCCATATTTTTTGGTTGATAACTCGAAAACAAAGCTGCGGGAAACATTATCACAAAGGAAAAGGTTATTTCAAATGACGTCAGGAACTACCTCTTTCAAGGAAGCACAATATTTTTTGGACACCCTGTATAATCTAGTAAACTAATTTCTCCAGCTTGGCAAAAAGACTGAAGTCGTTTGATCCATTTATAACAGAGTTCTTCCGATTGAGAGCGCGTGCTATCAATTATGCGAGTTACTGTGTGCTTCAACGAAGAAATGTGTGAAAAATAATTTTCCACGAAGGAGTCTTTCAATATTTGTGAAATAGGAGAATTTGCAATGTTAAATGAGTGAGTTCAGAAATATACAGCGTCTACTCGATAATTTTCCAAGGCTTGGGTCAGGCCAGGGACAATTGTCGGCTAGAAGATACTATTCTTTGATCGACTGCTGAACGTAGAAAAAGACAGCGAACTTGTAGAGGCTTCTCACGACGTATACCCCGTGGAAGTGGGGATAATTCTACGACAATTATAGGCTAGATATTTTGGACATTTTATCGAGTAGAGACTGCATAAAAGAAAATTAGCACGTCAAGATTTGAACAAATCCAGATATAGCTGTTATTCCCCGTTCCAGAAACAGTATGATTCGCAGTGCGAATTCGTTCCGATCTAGCTAACAGAAAACAATCACTTTCCCGTAATCCCCATTAGCAGTTTGTATTACGTTCAGTAAAAGGATCAGTATTGATTAAAATCAATGAAAATCATTGAAAATTAAACCTACGAAGCATTGAAGATGCGTGTACTTCTAACAATGGCAAGATTGAGTACATTTCAATATTTGTAAAATCAGTAATCCGAAACCGGTTGTTTGACGAAGTCCGACAATTTTTCAACAATTGAGTTTTAACAATTTTTTTGTGTTCCTCTAAAAATATTACGAAACTGGTCTGTTCGTGCGTTCTTCGTTCACTGTTATATCGATTTATAGTCTCGGAATAAGAATTTGTCGGAAAAATGTTAAATAAGATTTTCAAACTACCTAATACATTTTAGTTAGCTAAACGAAGTTTAACCCCTTGCCTTGCAATTTAATTCCAACGAGATTAAAGATTAAAACGTGCTATTTCATTTTGCCTGACGATCTAGCTACACATAAACAAGAAAAATTACAAAATTTACATTGCTTTAAAATCGATGTACACTGATTAGGTTGATATTACATACACTCCCGTCCATAAGTAACCGAACGCATATTGAAATTTGGGTGCAGACGATATTATGTTATTAAGGAAACTACATTATGAATAGACTGCGGATCTTTATGCAAAATAAAAATTGTCTACGTCGATTACAGAAAATAGAAACTAAGTAGAATGTTACAATTTTTTCACTTGATAATTTTAATAGATGAGAAATGGTATATTGACATTTGGAATTTTTAAAATTTTTCTACAATTTCAAATTTTATTTACTCAATTTTGTTATAAATGCCTAAAGATCCGCAGTCTAATTATGAAATAAAAATAGAGAACATGTAAATCAAATTATATGCCAAAGATCTGATCAAAATATCTCATATTTTCTTTTCTTCATCGTGGCATTCTGTCGATTAGATTTAAAAATTTTAGTGGGATAATTATTTTGGAATTTGTCTTGTAGAGCTGTCCATAAGCGCTGTTTTGATTTTGGGCACGCTTCTCTAATCTAATTCATTCCACAATTCTCAATCACTTTTCAAATTTTGTATGTATATTTTTAATTTTGCATACAAATATTATCGTATAATAGCTCCATATTACAAAACCATTCTTGTTGTAATTACCAATTTGCTGAAAATAAGTATGTTGGAAAGTTTATGATGGTAAGTTAAAGACAATCGAGTCTGGCTATCGAAACCCATGACGTCGCTGAGGCGTCATTTCAAGGCAAGGGGTTAACGAACTAGGCTCGAAAATGTGTAAAAGAAATTTTGTTATTCTCCGGTTCACGAACAGTGCTAGGAATTCGTTCGGTTCCAGCATCCAAACAGTCGGCAAACACGATCCGATAGTGTGCATCAGCGCGGAGAATCAGTCGTGGGCGAGAACGAAAAGTTTGTGCCGGAACGTGGAAAGAAAACGGGACAGCTGGTGCAGAGTAACGGTGTCGAAAAGAGGCTGTGTCAATTGGCAACGGCGGTTTCGCAGGCTCAGCGAAAACTGGTCGAGGACCGCGGGACTCGTCGTGGAAAATTGAGCGGACACGTTCCCGTTTCTAACAACAGAAGCCGCACAAAACGGACCAGCCCCCTGTGTCGGCGGCGCGGACCATCGGCCGTTTATCAAATATCCGCAGTTAATCCAGTTACGAGCAATCCGTGAGACGACGCTCGCAGTTTGCAATGAGGATGACGGTGAAGAGGGAGGTCGCCCGGATGAGGGCGTCGGTGTGGATAGCGAGCCGCTGATTGCAGCGGGTAATGACGGGGGCCAGGGGTGAGCAGCAGCCTGGAAGTAAGTAAAAATTTCAAATTTAGTTACTGCTCGCGTGCGTCCGACGGTTTTGCGAGCGCCGCGGATATGCGCAGGATGAGTCAGCGCGGATAACTAGCAGTTAGCGGGACGAAAGGGAAACGTTGCCGTTGCCGTTGCCGTTGCCTCGTTGCTGCAACCGTGTCGCCGCACAGTGGCCTAAAACGCGAAATTTAGTGACATTTTGCCAAAAAATCAACTGTCTCATTGAATGCTTAATGTTTTCTAAATATCCATCAATCTTGAAAATTAAAAAATTAATAAAATTTAATAAATACTATTACTGTAATAAACGGTTAAAGTTGGAAGTTTTGAAGACAGCTTTTCTCATGGATAAAATTGCTTTTCTTTTCTGAGATATCCTTTTTAATATTTTCCTTTCAATTATTTTTTAATGGGAGGATTATCTTTAAGCTGTAAATTTCCATTGTCGATTTAAAATTACTATTCATAATGTACTAAACATGTTATGCCAAATGCAATGTAGACAATTTTCAAAATTCTTAAGACTTCGCAAGGAATATCTTCTGTATCATACGAGATCATAGAATTTTACAAAATGGAGTATTTTCAGCATAATTTCTTCTACATAATCATGTAAGAATTATTTCCAATCTCGTCCAATATCACGTGTTATTATTGTTTAAAGTCGCCTGCGTCCGTGCTGTTATGCGCATAGGTTTTCGGGTTCTTCGTTCGAACTCGTTGACTAAAAAACACCTTAGCCGTTAAACCAAATTTTATTTAAAGAGCGATTTTTTAAAAATTTAGAGGAATATAAAAATATATTTACTAAGAATATATTTAGGAATATATTTACTAAGCTGAATGTGTTTTTAAAAGTTGTTAAATTTGGAAATATACTTTAAAAATACGGAAAAAATTTCCGTTCTTCCATCACTAACGTGCATTCCATAACCTCAAAGTATCATTGAGAACTGTTGGGAATTATTATCACGTCCTGTCTACGCAGAAGGCAGAGAATTTAAAAATTTGCACCACTCAAAAACCTGCATTAAAAAAGAGTCAGAAAATATTTCCCAATCCACAATTCAAGACTTGTATAAATCTTTACTAAGATATGCTACGCTCTCGTCCGAGTGTGTGCTGTAATAAGTATAATAATAAGTACTTGGATCAATAAAATACAAATTTTATAAATGCATAGTATTTTGACACAAGTCCCATTCTTTAAGGATTAGTTTTTATAATGTGTATATAACAGTTAATTACTATTTAGAAAACGATGGCAAATCAGTTAATTTTTGTTATCAAAATCAACATCTGCAAATGAAAGACCGTGTATTATTTTATTTATGACACGCTTCGGACCATCGAAGTTATGTATTATACAAAAGTGGGTCAAAAATACATGATCAATTGACGTCACATTTTATCGATTAATTATTTGATTTGCATGACAGCTTTTATACATAAAATGAAATATTTCAATATCCTATAGGTTTACATACTGTTCTCAGAAACGAGGTAAAAAGTTACAATTTACCTCGGTATACTACTTTGAATATTGTGGACAGAATCGAGGTGTTATATTAACTTTTACCATAACAATCTGTGCATTTATGTTTACAATATTGACAATATAAGAAAGTCGAAGACTGATTATAACTGACTAAAATGGAAATAGGGAAAGTTAGTAGAAAGTAATAAAAGAATATCAAACATACATTCTCATCCTCCGTCACAGCTACGTTTAGTTATGCAGTTGATAAACTCTTTTCAAAAATTTTCATTTTAAAGGTCGTTATATTATTAAGTAAAATCACAGAAAAGTAAACTGTTCCCTCTAGCTTCGTAAAAAAAAACTGGAAGTCGTTTGGTCAACTTTTGAAAAAGTAATTCTGCTTTAAAGGGCACGGGACAGTTACGCGAGTCACTGTAAATCGACCCTCCTAAAACACGTTAGGAAAGATCGTTCTTAAAGGGTCGACTCGTTTCGAACATTTCGTTGAGTCCCTACAGAACGGAACGCTAAATCTATTATCACCTCGACTGTTAACTTAACAAAGTTTGTAATGCCTATTCTTGGTAATACAGTGGTGAAATCGCAAATTTGTGTTTCCCCGAAATTTCCATTCGGCCGGTACGCGCGCAAGTTTGCAAGACCCTCGACACACACGCGCGTCGTAAAATTTGCGTCCCCCTCGGGGCGAAATTTCACCCAATTAGATCGAGCGTTTCAGAGTCCGAGGCAACAAGCAACCACGGCGCAAGTGGAATTAGACGCGAGTAGCCGGTCTCGTTTATCGTCCATCCTCCCGCCGACTGCAATATGCTCGGCCATAAACGCGCGACCGTAGAAATCCTTAAATTTAAATTATCCTGCTTTCTCCGCGCACGACCTCTTACACTGTCCTATACAAATCACGCAGTTAACAGCGCGGAGAGCAGGCGCACAGTCGTCCGGATCGAGGAATTCAGTTTTATTATGAGATATCTAGCTAAACCGAATTTTATTGGAGTCTCTCGAATTCAAAAGAGTTAATACAGCATCCCCTGTAATACATTTTAAATTTCTAGTTGTGTATTCATTAATTAAATTACTCTGATCTTGTAAGAATCTCTGGTGTTGATATTTGCCACTTAACGTGTTAATAGAGACAAATGTTCATTGTGTTGCAGCGACAAGAACGTATTTACATTTCTTATTAACGTTTAGCACTCGAATGGCGACTGCAAAGCGTATTTACAGTATTTTGTATTTAATAAATTACTAAACATTTCAGTACTGTACGAGTAAAATCCACCATTTTCGTATGTATAACATGAAAAGAAAAATATATAGAAGAGAAATATTCTAGGGCAGGAGAAATGTTTCGTTTTGGAGTTAAAATAGCTTCGAGTTCAAAGGGTTAATATTCTTGGAATCATAGCTTTAAGTAAAACGTAGAACTCTATAGAATGTTATTATACGGTATAATAACAACATTAACAATGAAGGAAGAAGACAATTCTTACGAGAATACACTTCTCATTCATTTTCTTGCACGTCTTATAGTTTCCTCGCGGGGCGTACCGCCATAACTAAGGAAAGTTTTGTTCCAACATGTGTCGCCATCTATTAGCTTCAAGCTTTGAAAGTTCGCATACCTAACAAGAAACGACGACAGAACTTTCCCTTGCACCTAAACGCCGATTGATACTGTCCACACAGACACGAAACGGTTCTATTTCAGTGCCATAATACATTAATAATATCTTTTTTGTTTAGTTTCCGATGCGCGTCTGTGCTGATACGATACGATACGTATAAATACTCACAGTGCATCACAATAATATTCGGACACTTTTAAAGAGATGATAACTATTTTGATATTGGACCATACGACTTGGATTTTTTTTTTAAGCTAGAACAATTAGTTTACTATATGACATGAAACAATTTTTTTTTTTAATTGCAGTTGGTCGTAACTACAGAGAAAATACTGAAAGTTGTATTTCACAACATTTTTTTGTGGACCTACATTGAATATTTGAAAAATATGTTTTGAATTACGCAGAATTTAATACTCTTCCGATTCATACTACAAAAGGTAGTTCATTCCATTTAAAGAAATCAAGATGACTTTGAATTCTCCGAAATGCCTTCGCGCACATAAAAAATGTTTACATCACAATTTTCGGCACTGTATATGTACTTCGAATTACAGTAATATTCGGACATTTTTAAAAAGACGATAACTTTTTTAATATTAGACCATACGACCTGGATTTCTTTTTCAGAATTGAGAACGACAAATATACTACACGACGTGAACAAAATTTTTGAAAAATTGCAATTTGTTAGCACTACTGAGAAAACACTGAACATTGTATTTCACAAAAATTGTGTTGACAATTTACAAAATTCGTTTTGTAGATCTGTGTTCATTATGCATTTTTTAAAAAGTTCATCAAAATAGGTCAATGTTGTAATAAGCTACAATCGTTTAAAGATGGTGAAGATGACCTGTTTTTTCACGATTTTCGACCTTTAAGTGTAATATCTCTTTTTTCCTGTATTATGAAAAGTATCCGGACACTCCGCGGTGGATATGGCGACGAATCTCGTATTTAATTTTAGTGTAGTATTGGCAAGTTCCACATACGTAAGTTTTAATTTAAAACGTTAGCTGTTTCATAAGAAACTAATAAAAATCGATTTTAGTCACTATTTTAGGCACTGAAATAACTTTTATGCATGCTAATGTATATTTCATAAGTGTCCGGATACTTTTGAGCGATAATGTATATTCAGAAAAACTTTGTATACGAAATGAAGTGTCTTCAAGAGACAGAAATGCTCTTTCTATTGCTTTTTTGCACAAGATTCTACGATGATTTTTTTCGCTTTCTAGAGCCAGTTAAAGTTGGGAAGACCATTTTTGCTTCAATGTTGCATAACTCGAACAAACAAAAATCGCACAATATTCGACAACCAGTTATTTTGCGGGAAAGCAGGCGCTTTCAAATAATGGTAACGCGATTTATCAAAAAAATGTGTCTCTGCCCATGTGAAGTCTGGAAATTGAACAAAATTTTTTATAACTGTCAAAGTCTTCTTTATAACGCTATAACTGTGTAAAAAAGCAACGACTTCAAGCTTTCAAACGATTTTTTAACGATATCGAAACAACAATTTTTGCCGGAGTTGTGATTATTTGAAATTGACCGAATTTCTCGGATTCGTAGGGATGATCCGTTAACCCTTTGCGCTCGAAGCTATTTTAACTCCAAAACGAAACATTTCTTCAGGCCTAGAATATTTCTCTTCAATATATTTTTGTTTGATGTTATACATACGAAAATGGTGCAATTTGCACGTACAATAATAAAGTTTTTAGTAATTGATTAAACAAATTTTTATTAAACAAATGTAACAATGTAAAAAATATTTTGAATAATGATACAGCAATTTTTAGTGGCACCTTATAGTCGCCATTCGAGTGCTAAGGGTTAATTTTTTTAAGAGTCAATCTAGGCTCAAGGAAAATGGCACACGAGCCTGTGCGGCCTTTTTCCATCAACGACCCCGATTTTGGCGAAACGTTTTCTGCGAGGGGTGGTGGCGGTGTTCGATCGGAACAGAGGAGCGATTCGGTCGTTGTTTGAGAGACGGTGCCGCGCGGTGCGTCTCGGGGCCCCGGATGTCAGTGCGGAGGAGCGATGGCATCGCAGGGGTGTAAGCTTTAATAAGGGCTGCCGAATTTCACACTGACTTGGCTCGCCACGGAGCCAGAAAGGGAGTCAGGATCCACAGAGGCTGGATCGCCGGCACGCAGAGGGTGCGGAAGGGGTGAGGATGTTGCACGATCGGGCAAAGTAAGGGAAGAAGAATCGGGGGACAACGAAATGGAAAGGGAGGCGTGCGGCTGATCGGCCAGAATAAAGTCTCGCGTCCTAAGCACGGCTCTAAGCGCTTCCCAATGCTAGCGTGCTACTCGCCTGGCCGGCTAGCCGATCAACAGCCAGATTATTAGAGTATTAGAACTTGTCTCATAACTCACGGGCCTAATGGCCTTTGACCTGCCCGGAATGGCGATATACCGAGCTGCGTTCCGTATTGCCGTTGACGCGGTCCACGATATATGTGCGTTTCATGGCTCGCGTAGATGGATCGTATTTTTTCTTTTCCTTCTTTCTTCTCCTGCCAATTTTCGAGGCACAAGGGAAAGTTCGAAAGTAAGTCGCAATCGTATTAACCCTCCGCGAACCAGGTGAATTAAAGTCGCACACTGAACCATGTTCTACCCCGACCATTATCCATCTACAAATGTCTACGTGGTTTGAATATAATCGCGTTTTATAATCGTGTCTTGTCGATTTTATAATAGAATCCAAATAAACTCTTTTGAAAATTAACAGTTTCGTTTTAAGAATACAAACATCTTCGTATTAATGTATTCCAAAATTGCAGTTTTGAAACCGCTCGAGTTCATTTAACCCCACCTCATTCGTGGAGGGGGAAACGAATAAAGTAGTCAGTGTTTTTAACCCTTAGCACTCGAATGGCGACTGTAAGGCGCCACTAAAAATTTGCTGTATCATTATTCAAAATATTTTTTACGTTAATAAATTTGTTTGTATTTAATAAATTACTAAACATTTCAGTATTGTACGAGTAAATTGCACCATTTTCGTATGTATATCATGAAAAAAATATATAGAAGGGAAATATTCCAGGTCCGAAGAAATGTTTCGTTTTGGAGTTAAAATAGTTTCGAGTGCAAAGGGTTAATACATAGAATCTAAGGACTACTTTTCTATGTAATATTATTCCGTTAATGTTTATTCCGGCACATATCACATTGCAGAACTAGATTATTCATTGCATCGTTATAAAATTGTCTGATTAGTATTTTGCGACAATTCGTCTGAATTGTTGGAAAGATTTTTTGAGTGCCATCTCGGCAACACTAGGATAAGGGACCCAACCCTGTGCCTATATTAATTATACTGATTTTTAAAACGTAATGAATATTAACACATTGTTGACCGGCAATTTTACACAGGAGCTACCTCATGTCACCAGCTATTATTTCGTAATTGAATGTGAAAGTAAAACAATCTAAATAAACTGCAATAAACTTTATTTGTACATAATGTATTAAAATTAAACTTTGGACGTATCTTTTATATAACATTTTATATCCTTTTTTGGTATGATATTGTCCCAACAACGTTTGGACATGAAGCCACGAGTTAACTCGTGACGGGTCAACAATGTGTTAAAAAAGGGATATATTAACTGATTTTAAAGAAAACATTTAATACCTCTTTTTTTTATATTCGTACTTAATTTGTAACTAATGTCGCCTTTAATCGAGTTCGATGACATTTTCAGAACATAAAATAACTGACACAAATCTGTCTTTTCGGATGTTTTCAATTTTCAACATAGACTATTATTATGTTCTGAACGACGAATAACAAATTTCTCAAAATCTTTTACGCATCATCTAGTAAAAATGTCCTAACTCATAAAAAGAAACGTTCAGCTCAATTTTTACGAAGACATTGTATCGTAATGGGTGTCCGAATAATAATTCCGGTCACTCTACAGAAAGAATCACGAATCATGACCAGTAAAGATTATTCTGTTATCAGCAGTCCTTCAACACCGGAAGATATGCGACAGAGAATTTATTCGCCTGCATTCGTCATTGCAGCTGAAGGACACCATTCTGAACATCGCTGAAATTAAGGTAAAATTTATGTTATAATACTTAACGAATTCGTCTTGAAATCCTGTAACAGATAGGAGCAAAAAAAATTATAGGTGTATGAGCAAAAAATTTCAAGATGACCTTAAAAAATCATGAGAAAAGTAGTTGACAAAAAATTTGATATGATCACGTGAAAGCTCTGATATCTGATAAAAACATTTTCGATCGAACTGTCAATAACAGAATAATCTCTACTGGTGGCGATTCGTGGTTCACCCGTTATATAAGTGAATTTAGCGGACTCTATCACCGTAGAGATGAATTCCCGAGCCTGGAGATAATCCCGGCATCGCGATACAGGTGACACGTCGATCGCCGTGTTAAAAACGAAAGATAACAGTCTACTTCTGCCCTCCGGGGTTTACACAACGGGAAATTACGCGGCCGAAAACAAGCGTGAACGATTCTACTCCATTTCGAGCATTCACCACGAACGCGGGCGCGATCGGAGTCGCGAACTCGCACGATAATCTGGGAAGCGGTTAGCAACGAAAGGGAGATATCGGCGCGCTGGCAAGCGTGCGTCGTCCACCTGACCCAGACCCGAGGAAAATCCATTCAGCGGAACCGCGAAAACCCAGAAACCAGAATCTCGCCACGGCGAGAGGGCCGGCGCGCGGCTCGGCACGGCTCGGTGCGGCGCGGCGCGGCAAGAGAGCGAGCAGCTGCGGAAACGGGAGCGGATCGGATCGCGCGCTGGCCGCGCTCGCAACAGGATTGTTTTAATGCCATTTAAACTAATCGAATTAGAGAATGAATCAATGTGACGATACGGAACGATAAAAGGGTGGGGAGAGGAGAGGGTCCGGGTGAAGAGGCGGCGAGAAGGGGAGGAAGCCGACGTGCGGCAGGGCGGCGCGGGGGCGGAAAGTTGGACAGAGGGGTGGCTGGATGGATACGCAAAAGGGGGCGCATGGATGTGCAACAACAACCCCCGTCCTGCAAACTCCACAGCTGCCAGGCACAGCGCCCGCTCGACCGGAAGTAACGCGACTACTGCCTACCGCGCGCACGTCTTCGTCCCACCGACATGGGACGTTTCCCCTCTTCCTCCCGCGTTCCGCACCCTCTCTGTTTCAGTTTCTATCGTTGTTTTTCCTCTCCCCGTCTCTTCTCTCTCTCCCTCTCCGCGCCCTTCATCTATCATTCGTTCGGCCTCCTTTTCCATCCAGCGTTATTCTACAAGCGGATCCGCGCGTCCGCCGTTCCCGGTTTCCCCTCTACCCCCCCCCTCTCCCTCTCTCTCTCTCTCTCTCTCTCTCTCTTTCGCTCTCTCGTTCGTTCGACGCGAACACACACAAACGCACCCTCGGCAACCATCCCACCACCACCCCCGCGATTCGCACACCCTTCCCCTTGTCATTCACATGCGTACACGCGGTAACCAACCGCCCAGACACGCCGCCGCGTTGCTCCGCTCCGCGCGGGATGAATACGCGCGAGACGAGACCGCTCTCTCGCGCGGAGCTGCGGCGCGCCTTCTTTTTTTCCTCCGAAAATCACTTCTTCTTCCGGCCCCGTTGCACCGCGAGATGCAGCCCCTCACGCCCAAGAACGGATCTCCCGAGGATCGAGATTAAGACGGGTGGGAGGGGGCACACTTACCAGCGATGACAAAAACACGGAGATAATGGAACCCGCGGACTACCGCGGGTTCTCTCCGTGTGCATCACGCATCGAGTGATTAGAGCGAGGGGTAAGCGCGACGTATGCGCGGATGGTGTTAATGTTTCTGACACACGTCGGCCGTGGCTTTTTTTTAGATCGATGACGAACATGGCTGCGTCCGATGCGCCGAGATTTCCGCTCGTATCCGTGCTCTGCGCGACCCACTCTTTTTATGTTCGATTCCGTAGGATCGGAAGTCGAGGATTCGAACGGTTATTGAATTGGAGATCCTCGTGACTTATCTGTTTCTCTGCGCTTCATTTGCACGGACGAGCTTGCCGAGCTTTCGAAGAATTGTAGTTTTTTTTTTATTATTGATGGGGTAGAATTTAAGCAATGGGACGAAAGGCGTGGTTTCTTGGACAACGAAAAGATATGTTTTTAACCATAGATAACTCAACTATAATGCGTGGAAATAACGATGTGTACAGTGGCTACTCTATATATGTCCAAAACGCGAGCCTAGCCGGTGACATATATCGATTGAGGAGATAATATTCTTTGATCCACGCCGAACGTAGAAAACGTTCATGGCCCCTCAGGGGGTATACCAAGTTCTGGGACTTTTATCGGCTAGGCATTTGAGACATATACAGGGTGCGGCGCGAAATAGTCCCCACGATTTTTCAGCCCCTTCGGATAGTCGGACAGAAAAATGTTTCGTACCAAAGTTAATCAGTATTTAACCTACAAAAAATTACAATATGTTAAATTTTAAAAAATCGATTTTCAACAAAAAATCATGGTCACTGTCATATCTTTTAATGGAACTGGGTATTTTTAACTTAATAATATTGTAGGCGACGTCGAAACGAATTCAAAGATTTGCTATACGCTGACTTTCTAATGACCTTGAAAGAAAATATCACCATGAATCAATTGCCAGAATATTTGAAATATTTCGACGGTACGTAATAGCAACTCCTCGCATTTAGAGGTAAACAAATGAACGTAAACATTGGGAATGCTAATTTCCTCAACGTTTCTGTCACAAAATCTGTTAGTTCATAACAATGAACCGGTACGCTAATAATAAAATGTCTTTATAAGCGTATGCTGTTTTATTAAGTGGCACAGTGTTTCCTCGTATCTTGCATTTAATGTGCCAATAAGAATAGTGAATCTGTCAGATGACAGACGGACTTTATGTGAGAGTGTACAATGTTGCTATGTGCTCAGGCTAGCTGCTTTTAACGGACTGGCGACGGTCCTGACTACGTGACCGCGCCTGGGTATTTCTGTTCTTGGGAAAATCCGCCCCTTAATACTAAACCCTTATACCTGAGACGCTATGGCATCGATGAATTCCAACAATAATGACACTGATTCTTCCGAAACGTTCATACCATGCTCGGGATAGACTCCCCGTTTTCAAACTCAACGAAACAAATTAATGTCAGCGTCGAATGGAGGAATAAAATAAGGAATATTTCCGGGATGTTAAAAAAGATCAGTTTTGAACGGCATTGAACAACTTTGGATTACCTTGAAAGAGCAAAGTATTATAGGTCAATAAGTTCGTCTCGGAATAGGCTACACATCTATGTAAACAAAAACATGCAGTACCGTTTAAAAAAAACAACTATTACCTTGAAATCTTGAAAGTATGTTCGCCCAGAAATGATTTGTGATTACTATAAGATGCCCCACTAGAAACATTTTTTTAAACAAGCTATATAGTTTGGGAAATAATGGGGGGGAAATTTTCAAACGGTCATATTACGGTATTGTTATGTTTACCATTAGTGCTACTTTAAATATTGTTATTATTGTTCTTTATAAATTATTTGTACTATATTTTACCTAGAATGTGCACATTTTACTTTAGCTCCTATTATCAGAACTGAATAGATATTGGAGAAAGTCGGTAAGACTCCATTTTATGAACCACTCGATTATACATACATACACAGGCTCACGAAAGTATTGGAAGGCCGTTTAAAACAGCATAACTTGTTTTTAAATTGGATCAAATGACCCGACTTTTTTGAGCAATTAGAAGAATTGATTTGGAATGGCACTTTTTACAACTTTTTACAACAGTTATACACATGCTGAAAATTGTATCGAAATCGATTAATATACACGCGAGCTATAAATACTAAAAAGTGGTAAAAATCGTAGTTTTTCATGACTTTTGGTCAGTTTCTGCTTAATGTCCACAGATTCAAACATCTTTCGATGCGTGCCATTTTTACCTGCGTCAACCAATTCTGATAAAATTTTCAGTATGTGCATAAGTAACATAGATCTACAGAAGGCATATTTTAAATTTGCATTGCAGGCTCAAATAAAAAAGTTTTGGAAAGTGCCTTTTTTATTTGTTCTTATAATTCCTAGCAATTGAAAATTTTTCAAAATCTTTTTTGCACGTCATTCGGTAAACCAATTCTTCTAATTGCTAAAAAAAAGTCAGGTCGTTTGGTTCAATTTAAAAAAGGTTCTACTGTTTTAAGGGGCGTTCGAATACTTTCGTAAATCTGTGTACGTGTACATACGTATAAATTGTCGTGTCTACCAATCGGTTGATATAAACGGAGCTCTAGCGTATCTCGGGGTTACTGATTGGTAGGCTGTGGATGTTTATGCAAACGTTTTTATTGTAATCGAATCGAATGTCTTTTTCTCCGTCAAAGCTTCTACGTAATCGAAAATGAAATGGAACTATATGGAATTCTAGATAATCTTGTATTTTAAAATCCTTTGAACGTTTTCGTATGCCACAACTGCAGAACGTTATCGGGTTTACTGGTGCGATCGATCTAACACTAGGATTAAACGTTCTGGGATCTGAAACTAGTTTTTAAAAGAAAAAGATTTCGTTTAGTCGCCTAAATAGGAAAACATGTTAGATAAGGAAATGCTAGATCGTAATCTACAAAAATTAACATTAATCAATGCTCGTCATTAAAATATTATTTCACATAAAGTTAATTTTGTAGTTGTTTGATAAGGTATTCTTTTATTCTGTGTGCGTGTGTGTTCCTATATTTTTATGTGAGATAGTAAAAGTAATTTGCTTCAATCAAAGAGATCTTTTATGAAATACGTGATGGATGTATACAATGTACAATATTTATAAATTAATGGGCATATTAGGATCAGGTATTCTATATACAAACTTCGATTAAACACCTTCCGATTATGATACAGATTATACTGATGTCATCACTAGATAGCAGACAAAAATGAGTATGTGCAATTTAAAACAGTAAAAACATTAGAAGAATTACTACTAGAATTACTTACTAAGAAAGAAAATAAATTTCTATTTCACTACAGGTTGTTGTAATTCAACAACAATACATGATAAATAGACTAGGTTAAGGGATCCAATTACTATCGGCACACCAATTACTGTGCCTATATTAATTATATTTATTATCAAAGCATAATGAATAATAAAAAAGGGATATTAAATTTTTCTTATTAAAATGAGTTAATGTATATGTTATATATATATATATATCTTTTGTAATATTCATTACGCTTCAAAAGTAAGTATAATTAATAGACTGCGGATTTTATGTATTTATGATCAAATAGAGTGGGTGCTATTTGGACGAGTAAAAAGATTAAAAGAATTTAGGAAAATCCATAACTTATTTCCAATTTTTTAAAATGATTAAGAAAAGAAATAAATTTCTTCTTTGTTCCTGTCTCTTGCAACTGATGTAGAAAACTTTATTGTGCATAAAGATTCGCAGTCTAATAATTAATATAAGCACAGTAATTGGCACCCCCACAGTAAATGGGTCTCTTACCATTGTTGTCAGAAAAGTGGAAGGAACTTGAAACCAGCAAACGGGACAATTTTGAATGAAATGTAATTCAACCTCCTTCCAAAACGAACGTGTCTTTCCCACAAAAAAAATCGCTGAAAACTAACCGAAACACGTTGCGAAAACGTTCGCGACTGAACAGAAAATGCGCAGGCATTTCGCGATTAAGCGTTTCTCGTTTGTCGCGCGCACGATTAGGGACGGGAACGCGAATCAACGCGACCATCCGGAATGGCGGCATTGTGATTTGACACGCGTGGCGATGTCAGATGTTTAAAATTGCGATTCTCCGGGCCCGGATCGTCTGGTATCGGCTAATCCAAAAAAACGTTCTTGCGTCGAATCGAATCCCTTCTGGCTGGCTAAGTTCGCACGTGTCGGCCACACGGCCGGACTGCAAACTATACCATTTAAAATTGAAACACGATTTAACCGTAGGAACCGTGGAAACGCACGAAGAATAGGGACGGGGGCCACAAATTTCATCGGTGTCGAAACAGGTCTCCCTCCGGGAACGTGTTCCACTCGTGACGGAGATTAGCGAAACGTATTGCACAAAATGACGGGATTCTTACATGAATATTAATAGAGCTTTTAACGGGACGCGTTTTAATTCCTCCTGCACCGGAAAAATCGGTTTCCCTCGGACCGTTGTAATACTGAATCAGTTGTACAACGCGTTACAAGGATACTATAGCAAAAATTAAATTTATTTTGGGAAGGGGTAGTATCCAGGGAGTACAGTGAATTCTTGATAAGTATATGTCAACGACACGGGTTCTACCAGCGTCCCCTATCGTCCAGGAGACATATCCGAGCCGTGTTATGTATACCCTGCGGTAGTGGGGATAATTCCGCGACGTTTATGATCCAGGCCTTGGCAACATATACAGGGTGTTTCACCTAACTCGAGCATCTGAAATATCTCGCTTGTTTTTGATGATAGAAGTAAATTTCAGAGGTAAACATTAGTTGGTTCAGAGGCGCAAATATTATGATAGGCAAAAAAAATTGTTCAAAGTTACATTTTTTGAGAAAATGGAATCATATATTTTTATTATCGCTATATCATAGCCGAGGTCAAGATGAATCGCTTCAACACCATACATTCACACATTTACTCATTTACAATAATGCATATTATGTGTATTCAGTTGTCCATGGCTAGAAAAAGTAGCTTCGTCAGTAAAGAGAACGTCATAAAAGAAATGTTCATTTCTTTGTATTTGCTGCAATGCCCATGTACAAAAAGCAACACGATTTTCAAAGTCGTTGCCATGAAGCTCTTGATGCAAGGAAATGTGGTATGAATGAAATTTATGACGTCGCAATATTCGGCACACACTTGCTTTCGAAATGCCTAAAGAACGTCCAATTTTTCGACAACTTGTAACAGGATAAATATTGACTGTAACCAATACAAAAGTTTCGGCATCTTCTCCAGTAGCAGGCTTTGATCGTTTTCTTTTCAGTGACTTAATACTTCCTGTTTTAAAAAACAATTGAACTATACGATCAAAACTTTGTCGAGAAGGATGATTTCTCCTAGACTATCTTTCTGAGTATAGTTGAGATGCTTGTACTGAGTTACTTTTAGCCTCACCATAAACTAAAATCATTTCTATCTTTTCTGCATCACTGTACACCATCGTTTCAGAGAAGTAACGTTGTCTTTCACAATCGAATAAATACCGATGAATTTCTTAAACGTACTGATTAGAGTCACCAAAAGGAGAAGATTTTGTATCAGTGTTTACAATTTATTGTAAGCGTGTTTGCAGTCATTAGTCAAGGTTCAACAACATTTTTTGGGAACCCTAAGGGTTCATGTCATCGTTATTTCACTATTTACATCAAGTGCCCTACTTTTATGAATTTTTCATACTCAAGGGCAGGTAAAGGTCATAATATTACAGGTCGTTGGATTCGTTTTGACCTCGGCTGTCATATAGCGATAATGAAAATATATTATTCTACTTAAAAAAAACTTCGATGACCTTGAAATCTCAACAAATATAACCTTGAACAAATTTTTATGCCTATCGTAATGTTTGTCCCTTTGAACCAACTAATGTTTTCCTCTGAAATTTTCTTCTATCATCAAAAACAAGCGAGATATTTTAGATGCTCGTGTTAGGTGAAACACCCTGTATAGAGAAATCATTGTAATATTATCATTCTATTACCTCGAGATATCAACTGGATGTTATATGCTTCTGCTGGCTTTGTTTTTCCAGTGTGCGTTGTCTATCTACAATATTTATACGTACATCATGATATAAATATTGTATTGCACAGTGCAAATCAAAGTTGCAGTTCTCATATTGACAACCAGCAGTCTATTTGTCACAACTTCTTGTCGAGAGTTATTGAAATTATAATTAGAAGCGGAAAGTTCGATTCAGCGGCCAGGTCGCACTGAGAAAACTTTTACAAGAACTTCGTTTTTCAGTTATTCCTTCGCGCTTAATTCGTCTGTGAGGTTACATTTCACGAAAGCCCTCGCACAGGAACAAGAGTCCATAAGATAATCACGACATTGAAGTCTCCCTTAGCTTGTCTGAAAACACAGGCGTCAGAAAACGAAACCGGGAAAAAAGAAGCGGCTCGAGTGTCTTTATGCGCGCCGGGACACGGCCTGGCTCGTCAGTCGACAGAAGTATGAAAAATCAAATATGCACGTATTGAGACCCTCGGGAGCCGCGTCCTCCCTGCCACTTGAAAATCTCGCATTCGCGGCGTGGAATAATAATAATAATTACTACAAGCTATAATGCGATACACGCACTTAAATACCGAATTAACCCACGCTAAGTTACCCTAGGCTATATTGAGAGTAATATGCCTATTACACGTCTTTCCTCTGTCCTCCCTCTTTGGCCGTTCTCCTCGCCAGTAAATTACGCGCACCCCTTTTCTCATTAACGTGTGCGTGCACCTATAACCCTGTTTGTGTACAAACCCGCCGAAAAGTAAGCGGCTGTCGTCGTTCGTCGACGCTCCGCCAGGCACGGCGTAATTAAATTCCTTTCGGCGATTATTCCATCGATTGGTCAATTTGCGGCGAGTGCATATTTTCGGCGAAACTGATTAGCGTCGCATTAATTTCGCAAACCATAAAACACCGGCAGCGAACACAATATTTTTGAATAATCGACTAACCGAACTTACCAGCGAAGTTGCTCGAACGGAACCACCGTTGATTGGCCTGCGTATTGCCCAAAAGAACTCAACGCTTTTCAACGTCATCTAACTGTTTCTTCACTCGCTTTTTAATCGTCGTTGTCCAAGGACTGTTCGATTAGTCGAGTATTTTATTTTCTGAAAGGTGCGACCGACAATGCAACCCCACATGTGATACAATATCGCAGTACAATGTTTACTCGATATATGTCGAAAACACGGATCTGGTCAGAGACATGTATCGGCCAGGAGATACTATTCTTTGACCACGCCAAACGTAAAAAAGAAAAGCGAAAGATTATATCCCGGGCGGAGGGTATAGTTCTGAGACTTTTATCCGCTACGCATTTGGGATATATATAAAGTACACTATTATTTACCACCATTGATCAAGCAACCGGTTTCAGATTTTTGATTTGCAATTATTCCAATTATAGAGGTGCCTTGGACAATTATTGAACGGAAAGTGATCGATGACAGATGCTTTCGATCAGACCAACTTTTTTGTAAATTACTATGACTTGTAGGATTAGTTTACAAAATGATGTGGAATGAACATTTTTCTTGTGAAAGATAAATTCCGACTAAATCTTGTTATACTGACATTGAATGTAAACGTTGTTCTTGAAATATTTTGTCAAGGTCTTCGTTATTGAATGGCCCCGACTTAAAAAAAAACTAGCGGTAACGACCCGTTCAACACTTATTCCTTTTGCGATATGCGATCCGAAGAACAAAATGGAATCTTTAATATTTCATGTTGAATGCATCGGTGCAGCTAATGTTTTCAAAATCGGGGACACTCAAAACGATGACTTTTCAAGGTCAAGGCTAAAGTTCGATGTCGCCATATCTCATATGCACATATTATAATAAAAACTACATGAAATCTAAATAAATTAAATTTTGCCACCTTCATACTACAGCACATGACAATTACTTTTCAACTTTGGTCAGAAAATATTGTCGAGGAAAGGGGTGCAGGTAGTTTAGCAACAATCACCTTACTATTCCTCTGAAATATAAAAGCATCTTTAACAAAAGGAAGATTAACTTAAAAAACATTACACTACGACGTAGTATTACAGAAATAACCATGCGCATAGGTCTGAAAAACACAACATCGTTGTACACTAATAGGTTTCTACACCGACATCCCTATTGTGTTCCAAGATCCAAGAAGATCGTGTTCAAAGACTAAAAATTAGCTCCTCCACGAATCGTTTCGAAGTAAAAATGAAAAAATAATTATGAAAGTTGATAAAAAGGCCTCAGACACTTGATACATCAACAGGTTTGTAGATCTACGTTCCCATCGTGTTCAAAAATGCATAACATCGTATTCGATGTTTCAAAAATATTTCCCCTACGAATTCATTTGAAGTAAAAACATAAGTGGATAGAACATATTTGAAGGAAGACACAGCATTGTGTTCCAAAATTGAAGAATACCGTGTTCGAAGATTAAAAAGTACTTCCTTCGCGAATCACTTTGAAGTAAAACTGAAAAAACAATTACACGAGTGGGTCAAATGGACTGAAACACGTAATACATCAACAGGTTTATAGATCGACGTCCCCCAATTGTGTTGTAAAATGCAAGGGGTTGTAAGCTTAAAAAATATTTCCTCAGCGCGTTGGTTTGATAGAGAAATTGAGATTCATACAGTCGAGCGAACCGCTCGAGAAGAGAATAAACAAATTCAATTGTTGAGGGTATAGTCCGGTGGTGCGGGGGTGAAGGTTACGAAAAATAGCCTTAAGTCGTCGGTAGGTATCGCGATCGAATCCCGGGATGAAAAATCCCGGCGCTGTGCGCGCGGGCCGCTCTCGGTGTCGGCCGGTATTCGAGCTTCGCGCATCGAGCGCCGCGCTGATCCAACCCTCCGAAAAAGCACCCCGCGAGAGGCCGGTTGCAACCCTCCTATCGGCATCGCTCCGCCCCGTGCCACCACTCTGGCTGCACCCCAATAGAGGTGAGCCGCGTACACTCGCCTATAGGGTTGCACCGAGCGCCGTGCTGCAACGCTGCTGCCGCGCCGCGCGTCCCTTTTCACTTGCAACCCTTCACTGGTCCCATCCGTCCTTCCGTCCATCTGCATCCCTCCCAACGATCTACATTCTACACCATCCATCTCATCCGCGGTGTGCCCGCCAGCTGCGGACTCGACTCGGATATCGTTGCTGTTAACTTCTCGCGGATATTTTCTCTTTTCAACCGGCGCGGCGACCCCCTTTCTCGGACCACCCCTCGCGAGGCTCGCCTCTCCCTTCGCCCCTCCCGCGTTCCCAACCCCTCGGCTACCCTTCGGGTTTCTTTCGTCCCGATGTATACAACGCAACGCGGATTACTCTCGCCCTTCGTTTTTTCTTTTCCCTCCGGCCACATCCTCTCCCGCTTCTGCCGTACACACACACACTCATGCACGCGCGCGCGCGGTCGCCGCGCCGTTTGCGTTCAACCATACACGCTCGCCCGCGTTTGTATCACTATTAGGGACTCTCCCATTTTTCTGCCACAATGGCGATACTCGTTTCTTTACAGCCTCGTCCTCTTTGCGGCGCGAACGTGACGTCGCGACGCCCCCGCACACACCGCCGCGCCGCGCACGTTCTCACTCATCCCCTTTGCCACCCTCTTACCAAACCCCCCTCGCCCCCTCCGTCGTCACGGGGGCGCTGAAGATGACACACCCGGAGGACCAGACGACGGGACAAGATTCTTCTCGGACGGCCCTTCGTTATTATGCCACTCTCTCCCGATCCGCCAAGAGGTAGCGAACGCTCGCGCTTATCGTGATTAAAAGTCTCGACCCTACCCGAGGATCTTTAATCACCGTGGACTACTCTCTTTGACCGGCGGTGAGGTTTTTGTTATTGCATTTCCGGACATGATTTTAATGGGCCCCCTGATAATTGGACGCATTTTCGCACAGCGCGGCGGGAAGGATCGTTGCCACCCCCATCCCCACCCCCATTTCTTTCCCGGAGTATTGTAATGCGATTTTTCTTGAGTTCTTGAAAGAAACCCCAGCTCAATTGGGACGTACACCCCCGCTGAAAAGTATGCGAACACTTGTCGTTTTTTACAGGATCTCGATCGTTATTGTGCAGAATGTAGTTACAAGTATATATGTAATTTATTTTAATAGTACCAAATTGTACAAGTTAATTGTTCGAATTTCTTACATGTATAACAGCCTATCCGGTAGGTCTGATTATATTCTGATGCATTCTTGCCGTCTTCTCAAGACTGGTATAAACATTTCGGATGAAGTAGTGAAGCAGTGAAAAATTTAATAGCCAGGATACCACGACCGACAAAAGCGATTATAAATGCACATGGTCGATTTGTAGATGAAAAGATATAATAATTGTTTATTATTATTGGCGAGATATGTAATAAATTATTATTAAAATATGTTTTGCAATATCATGTGCACTATTTCGCATAAAATTTAATAAAACCTATGAACTATTCCATATTTTTTCAGGCAGATTTAAGAATGGCAGATTTAAGATAAATGGTTCACGCATTTTTGCTTCACACCTTAATTCAACAATATATGCTTCATTTACAGTGTGATATTTGAAGAAATATGTCTCACAATATAGGCAGAAAATTTTTACAGAATATAAAAGTAGTGAATAGGTGAATTTTCGCCCCAATTTTAACCCTTTTATGAAGGTTAAACAAGCATGTATTTTTGAGCGGGGATGTATTCTGTAGCGATAAGATTAAAATAGAAAATCTGTTTGTTTATTCTATAATCATACAATCCTGCGAAGTTCAATATTTTTCTGAGCTGGTTGAAAAAGAATATCATTTATAACACATGATCGTTTTATATATTTTAAATGTTGCTCTACTAAAAGTAAGAAGAATTGAAACGAATTTATATAGACTGTACGTTGAGACCGCAATCAGTTTGAATACTGGCAATTTACATTTTTATGAATACTATACGGCACGGTTCTAGTGCTCGGACTATTGAAGAACAAATAAAAAGTCGTTTCCGTGGGCCAAACGCCGAAATGAACGAAAAACGCTGACGAATCGTTAATTTGAATATCGCTGAGGCGGATTTTTGCACTTTGAGCTCCGCGCTATATTTCTGGTCGGCCGTTCGGCATAACCGACGAAGAAACCATTAATTGCTAATATAAAAAACCATGCTCATCCCCGCTCATTATGTTCTGCCGGTGGTATTTGGTCACGTCGTTGAAATATTTTCGACTGTCCGTGTACAAATGTACGGATTTAAATTAACTTCTGCTCTCCGTTCGAATTTTCTATGGCACAGAAAAATATAAGGCAAACTTGTTCCTACAATAAATTTTTTTATTTAAGCTCTTTGGACTCTTAACATTGCGCTTTAGAATTTTGGAGTTGCAATGCTACAGAGAAGAAGAAAAACTTTTTAGAAATTGAGAGCACAAGTGAGATACGAATTAAATAAATAACTTACACCCTTTGAAGCAACAATAAAATTGTACCGGTATTAGCATAAGATTATCATCATATTCTGTTGCATATTTTGCAATAGAAGTAGTCTCGGACAATATTAATTGTGCACCAGTTTAGAGATCTCTAACTTCCTAACATCCAGGTGTTACAGTCAGAGGACAGTGTTAAATGGACACCCTTTGGAAACTAATTTAAAATTGTACAAAACTAAATGAGAGTTTTTGAAACGTTAGAAAAATTAGTTTACTAGGTAATGAAAATTTAAAATGTATTTTTTGTTTAAGTGCACAACGTTTCATCGAAATCGCTTAACATATAATTAAAAAACTGTGGGCACTGAAAGATGAATTTGAATTTTTCTTTGAATTTTGGGCTTACGACTGATTTAAATCGCAGCTTCTGAAAATTCTTGACATTTTTAATCATTCATGGATCATATCAGCCTTAAACCCTTGCCCTACAATATTTAGTCAGACTCGTGATGAAAATTCTGAACAGAGTCTAATAAATATGTCTTTTAAAAATTCTATTTTGTCGTAGTTGATATCTTTCCTTTGGAGAAAACATAAGCATACAATAAATATAAACTATTTTTTTTCTATGAAATTATAAACGGTGAAGAATTTCTAATCATTATAATCTCAAAATAAATTTTTATGAAATTTGGTACATTTATAACTTCCTGAACATTAAACCTACCAAACATTAACAGTAGCTTGTAAATATTGAGATTCTCCGTAATTTTCAATATAATAAATGCTTGGACAAGGAAATCTGTTCTACTCGTTAAATGAATTATTATAGTTTCAAGAATTGTGAAATATAAAACCGGTCATTTTGACCGTGGTAGGTTTAGTGTTAAACCTACCAAAGACATATTTTAAATTTTCATAATAGACACACATAAAAAAGTTAAAAATCACACATTCACTTATTTCTACGCAACTTGGACCAACTTGAAGAAACTCAAACCGTTTCGTCCAATTCCACAAAAAGTGATTAGTTTTCCAAAAGTGTCCACTTAATTTCATCGTGGATTGTGCATATAGCGAAAAGCGACGTGCTTTTGATCGGTCCCCTAAAACTCGTCAACAACTCGGTAATATGCTTGAAGCCTTCATCTTCTAATGTCCCAACGCTTCGCAATGGCATCGCCGGGGCTCGGTGCGACGAAGGATAAACTCGCCTCGTACGCAAGTTACGAGAGACGAAATACGTGGGCAAGATCTAACGTCTTCGGCAAAAGCCCCGGGCCCCGAAAGGTTGCGCGCGTCGACGATGCCGAGAAAGAAGCGACGCGAACGTCGAAACTTGTCGAACGGCCGGACATCTGATAGAGGCTCGGTCATTCGTCGGGCAAGGCGAGTTTTAAAAGATAAATGATCCCCCGTGGATGATCTAGTAGCGGCATCCCCCATCCTCGGGTCCCGTCGGTGCGCCCACCCCCCGGGGGTAACTAGTCCGGCGTGCTCTCGTCGTGATTCACGGTGAAGAGGACACATCGGCTTTAAACCTCAGGCAGACGGGCAACCTCCAGACCCTGGCGTAGAGTCTCCTTTCATTAGTTGGAGTAGGAAACCAGCCAGTCAGGCAACCAACCCACCTACCTACCAACTAACCATCCATCCAACCACCGCAACGACCTACCCACTACCACCACCGCTCCCGTCATCACCAACGAGGCCAGGCCTTCCATGATCCACTCTCGTTTCTGGCGCCCGGCTCTTGATCTTGCATGCGGTTGACTCGTTTTCAATGAATACAATGCCGGGGCAGATCATATTGAATATGAAAACGGGAAATCAACGAGCGCCTCCCCCTACCCCCTCTGCGGCCACCCTCTCTTTCTCTGTCTCTCTGTTCTCTCTCTCTCTCTCTCTCTCTCTCTCTCTCTCTCTCTCTCTCTCTCTCTCTCTCTCTGCGCTCGTTCCTCTCCCGCCTCGACCATCTCTATCGCTTCGGTATATACTCTACCACCCTCCCCCCCACCTTCTTTCCTTCCGCATTCCCGTTCTTCCTCCAACGAGGTTGCATCGTCCAACTACACCCGGGCGAGCGGCAGACCCGAGGCGGGATTTGCACGGGTTCCAGCGCTTTATCGAATCGAGTCAAGGGGATAAAGACACATGGAAGGAACGGGACGGAACGAGAGGGAAAAATGATATCGTGCCCGACCATCGAGCTCCGCGGAAAACTGACGCAACGATACCCGACAACGGGATGTCGCTTAATCGGTGCACGCCAGATTACCGGGCAGACGCGTCGGTTTTCCCGGTTAACCCGGATCACGGGAACGCTGTACACCGATCCCTCTGCCATCAACGCCGACTGACTTTTTGTTGTTCTACCGTTGCGTTTCGGTTGGTCCTTCGCGTGTATTGTCTCGTCGTTGCCGCGCCGAGAACCGATCCGCAGACCCAAGGAAGTATAAAAATGTGACGAGCGACGGAATCGAGGATACTCTGTAATGTCTCGATATACAGTGTGTCCCACGAGCTTTGTCCACTTGAATATCTTGGTTATATCAAACAATACGAGAAAATATTGCTTGCAGAAGTTGTAGGGTTTAAGAAACTACATAATATGGTATAAATGATATTCTTGCAAGTGGAGGCGTAGAGAAGATATAGAGGTTACTTTGGTTTTTTAAATGGAATATCCAATTTTTTATGCTCGATTTCGATAGATTGGCGTATTCTGAGTATAAAAGTACTAAAGTGTATTTGTTCTAAAACTTACCGTTGTTGAGATATGTGACTGTTTTCATTCTATTACTTTCATTATGGAACATATACATATACTCACTACGTCAAATGTAAACATTGGTAGGCTTTCGTCGTCTCTCAGTGTCAGTCAGTTTCTCAGTTAGTGAACTTAAGATAGTCAATATAATTGTTCGAAGAATAATTAGGGATGCTTCTAATTTATGGAAAAAGTAAGAGAAACGCAATTGTAGCTCGAAATTTGTACGGTGAAAGATATCCAAACTGCATATGTCTTTCATACAGGATTTTTGAAAGATTGTGTAAAAAATTAAAAGAAACTGGAAGTCTCGTTGTTCGTAAGATGAATCGTGAAAAGCCTGTATGTAGTGACGAGGATAATGTAATTAATGTTGTTGCAATGGTACATCAGCAAAAGTGGTGCATCTCGAATTCTCACTCGTCACAAATATCAACCGTACCACATTAGCCTGTACTAGAAATTACATGATATGGATTATATAAATCTTGTTAGATCTTTTGGATGGGCTCAAGAGCAGTTACAAATCAATCCACTTTTTCTCTCTTTAATACTATTCACCGATGAGACTATTTTTACCAGCACTGGGCGTGTTAATTTACATAACACGCATTATTGATTAGGACAAAATCCTCGCTGGCTATGAGAAATTGATCATCAAAGACGCTGGTCCATTAGTGTATAGTGTGGAATCATAGGGCAACAAATAATTGGGCCTTATTTCATTGACGGTACTTTTACTGGTCAAAAATGTGATACGTTCTTAAGAAATACATTGCCAAATTTATTAGAATATGTGCCATTAGGCGTTCGTCAGACAATGTGGTATCAGCATAATGGATGTCGAACACACTACGCTCGAAGTGTGAGAAGTACACTTAATGAAATATTCCCAAATTAATGGACAGGACGCGGTGACACTATTTGCTGATCAGCACGAAGTCCAGATTTAATACCCCTAGATTTTTTCATATGGCAACATTCTTCATGAAAACAGTCAAATATCTCAGCAACGGTAAGTTTCAGAACAAATACACTTTAGTACTGTTATACTCAAAATACGCCAATCAATCGAAATCGAGCATAAAAAATTGGACACTCCATTTTAAAAAACAAATGTGACCTCTATATCTTTTCTTCGCCTCCACTTGTAAAAATATCATTTATATCATATTATGTAGTTTCTTAAATCCTGCAACTTCTGTAACGGGTGTCGTGGGACACACTGTATGTACATGCTACAACCCGGGGGACCGAGATGTCACTTATACCATGCTCAGACGCTATTCCTCGATCTCTCGTCGCGACGACATTTTTGCGACACCCGGTATTGTATTTTCTGCTTGATCAGAAAGCCAGGCAAACTTTATTTACTGGCCGGTTTCTTCCTTCCGCGTCGCAACAACTATGACAGTGTTTCATATGGAAATTCTATTCTTCGAGAAAATTATAGATGCCGCACGTGTGCTATCATTTTGTCCAGAAGTGTATTTCTGTATTACAGTGATTTCTCTAGATACACTACCGCTCAAAAGTATCCGCACACAGTTTGGATCATATTTACTTGTTTAACTGGTGATGCGGTAGAACATCCATTACCCGTGCTGATCAGTGGAACATGAGTTTTAGGATACTAGAACAGTTATGTTACTGCAACGTCAGATTAAGCCGTCACTGATTTGTACAGTGTATCCTGTTGTATGGTTAGCTTTAAATCGAACAGTTTACACGTGAAACAGGATATTCGGATAATGAAGAATTCAGGTATCATCGGTTCAGTTAACCGAGGCTCTAAACGCTCATCGAACAAGGAAATATGCTCTGAATTATGTCTGTATAGGGCTAGGAAAAATTATTTTATACTTTTTAGTCCGTCTTAAAACTGTGGTATATTAAAAACTTTTTTTATTTAAATTGTTTTCTACTTTCTAGTCTTGTGTGTGTTTTCATCTAGTTCTGAGCTATGTTTAAAGTTTCAAGTCTCTAGAGCATCGAGAAGTTAGCTTAAAATCAATTGCAAAATTTGTATCGAACAAACAAATAAACAGACAAGAAAGCGAGTTAATAAAAAAGTGGTGAAATTTCAAAACAAAGGAATTTAATTGTTTCATTTATTGATATCTAGAAGAATAGGCACCCTACGATAAAAGAATAGCACACCTTTAACCTTTCAGTACTCGAATCACTATGACCCCGTAAAGAACCCCGTAAAGTTCTTTAAACGATATAAGCTTTAACCCTCCTACGAGTTCTAGGCCTACGCCGGAGTCATTTCTGACCCACATTAATATTTCACTAATTTGACAACAGCCCGAGCTTATCCCCACCACTACCACGACGTGTCAAAAATGATTCCGGCATAGCATATGTAGGGTTAAAAGGAATTTTATAACATTTTGTTTATTTATTGTATTGGATGCAGTTTTATGACAACGATATAAATGCAAAAATTAGCTTGAATGCAACAATGAATCAGGGTTCTCTGAATCGTCTTCTAAACAAAGATGACAAGGTATCGAATGTGTCGATACAGTAAATTTTCGTTATTAGTCAGTTGCGCCGTTCTGGTAACTGACTCTTAGACGAAATCTAAGGTTTGTCGCCGAGCATCGCATTTGAAATACACAGGGCACGCTGGAAGCCTAAGAGTTATACCCGTCTACAAGTCATAAAAACCTATGACTACTAAGCGATAGTGACAAGAAGACTGAGAAAATGTCTTTCTCCGATACGATGCTGCACGTAACTGAAGAGACGGTTCTCGAGCTTCGGCCTCTCACCGCGGTGATGTGGGTAGTTTCACTGACTCCAAATTGTAAGGTTGGCAGTGACTCGTAATGAGAATTCACGTTATATGTCAACAACGCGGGTCTTGCCAGCGTCGTGTATCGTCCAGGAGACATACCTGAGCCATGTTATGTTATGCTCCAGCTTCGGGGCCTTTGAGGGGTATACCCTGCGGTAGTAAGGATAATTCCGCGACGTTTATCATCGAGGTCTTGGCGACATATATAGAGGAATCACTGTACTTTGTTTCAAAGCTCGGACTGTGGGTCCTAACAGTCTGGAGACATAAGGGGAGCCAAGTTTTCTTTGAGGGGCTCCAAAGTCAGTCGCGACTAAGAATACGTTGAGTAAAGAGCTTCCTCACGCGCCGTGTAATAAGGAAAACTTTCTACAAAAGTGTCAGTGAGCATTTTATTTATACCCATATAAAACAGCATATATAGCTTTCAATTCTGAAATAAGTTGTTCCGATTTCGGCTCGCAGTTGTATCGGCACAAGTGTGTCAGTGAAAGTGTTAGAAACAACAGAGATATTCCAAGGGGAAAATGTCAGGTGGCTCAAAACAGAAAAGAGAAACTTGGATTTGAAAATGAACCGAGGGGGTGCGTCTCGTAAGCTAATTACCCAGCCATCTTCATTAAAAGTTCGAACGAATTAAGTCCTATTTTTCGACATCATGGAAAAAAGACCACGCGTGGAGAAAGTCGAATAGTCTCCGTTATGGGAACGAAAAGTTGGACCCGAAGAACCCTCGATGCTCTTTTCGGAGCTACCCCCGGCGATTGGTACGCAACGGCGGCGTTGCACGCAATCATCGGACCAGGCTGGGGAATCGAGGGAAAGAGAGGTCGAATGAGTCAACTGTTAACGATTCCACCGGATCGTGTTTTCTTTAGAAACCTCGACCCCTTTACATATTTCGTTCCCGCGGCCTCCGTCGGCAAACACGCTTCGTTAGCCGATCCACTCGCCGTTGTTTCGAAGCGCGAGCAAACTATGTGCTTCACCCCCATTCCCATCTCTACCCCCGCCGCCCTGAACAGACACAACCACTACCTTTAACCCACTTACAACTCTAACGTGCCGTGGACACATATATTCAAGGCCAAAGTCACCGAGGCACCGCACCGTCGGGATTGTTTGTGCCGCAAACCGGATCGGCATCCGTTTTTACGATTGAACGTTTCGACGCTAAACGTTTACCAGGTTTGCAAAAATGTTCCGGGCCGGATATTTGTATTTTACAGTCTTTTGTAAACGTTTTAACGCTGCGCGCGTACACACATTACCTTTCAATTCCGTTTAACCGTTTAACCGTGGACAAACGAGCGAGATCGCGCTACCCGCTTGATCCGTAACGCACGCCGCGCACGCGGTTAAAATAACCATACGTTTACGTAAAGGTTTCTGAGTTAGCATAATCCGCGGCCATAGAATCCAACGAGCGGAAACCCCTTTCGTTAAGATTAGGACACACCTCGATCGCACGATTGGTTATTAATTTCTGTAAGGTCGTTTAATCAGTCGGCTGTTGCGACCTCGTCGAAAAATGTGTACCTATATTGCGTTGCAAAAATTAAGCGATGCCGTGTATACAGTGAATTCGTGATATCTGTCGCCGAGGTCTGGATGATAAATATCGCGGAATTATCCCCACTATTGCGGGGTGTATTCCGTAAGGGTACAAGAAACTCGAGGGTTCTCGGTCGCCGAGGAGTGTAACATGATACAAAGAATAGTAGGGTCTCGTCGACAACAGTTGCCGTTGTGACGTTGACTAATACAATATAGGACGAATGTATTTATACTCCTCGGTGACCGAGGCTTCGGCGGCGAGCATCACTGTCCTATCCTACGTTCGGCGCGGATCAAAGAATAGTGGAGAATAAACTACTGGAGAATAAACGACGACAACACCCGTGTTGCTGACATATGTCGCGAATTCACTGTACTCGTCAAACATAGAATATGCGTGACTGTTATAATATGGAATTAAATTGTAGAACATTTTCGCGAAGGAAAAAGGTATTTCGAATGACCTTAGGAATAACCCTTTCAAGGAAGTACAACCTTTTTGGAACACCCTGAATATAAAGCCGTAACGGCAGTGATGACAATTAAAAGAAAACAATACATTTACAACAAAAAATTCATACTATACAGAGTTTTTTCACAATAATTATTTATATATTTTTATTTGTTCCTTTCATTTTGTCTTGGCCTCCATATTACAAACATCTTGAAGTTTACGAATATATTTTATTTTTCACTAAAACTGCTACTTAAACAGCTAAGTAGTAGTAGTATTAGTAGTAGATTAGTAGGTACAGCTTGTAACTATACAACTTTAAGGCCGGCCCTAAGGTAGCGGCGCCATGCTACGAAGTTCATTTAAAGCGCCACTCGCCCTTATATATTTTAAAAACAATAGTGACTACTTTTCGGGAACTAAAAATAATAAAAATATAATACTGTTATCAATAATATAATTTAATATCAATCTTTATAGAGTACCCAGTATACAATATAATGTAATTCATTACATAAAACACTACATAAGTGCTAAGTAGTATACATACAACAAAACGGATTTACTCGTATTACAAATTCTAAAATTCTTAACAATATTACATTTATAAACAAACATTAATATTAAAATTTTACTTTTCATTAAAAATCATTAATTTCTTTATTACTTTATAACTTAAACCTGCTAACCAATTGTGAGACATGGATGACCTTAAGTAATTTTTTATTATTTTGAATCTCGAGAGAGATCTTTCGGCAGAAGCTACTGTTACGGGCAAAGTTAAAAAATTTCGCAGAACACTGGTTATATTCAAATACATACTCCAAATTGTTGGCCCAAATAAAACTTAAAATGTCAATTGTATCTGAATAGATACAAAGATCTACAAAGTCACCTAAAATCTTCAATCCATCAAATCATTTAAAAATTGTTAAAACAGCATACATTTCATTTAAAAAAGATAATCTTTTAAGGTGCCTCCTTACGGTGGCGCCCTCATGCCAGAGTTGTGCTAATTCAGTTACGTTGTAATTCAATTGCACAATTGAATTACATTGTATTTCAATTATATAATAATTCAACTACGTCGTAACTGAATTACATAATTCAAACCTTTCAATTAATTCAATCACTAATTACTTTAATCAGATATGTAATTGAAATACGATAAAATTAAAATACATCTCCCCAAATTATGTATAGCTCAGAACTTTAAAGAATTTCCTCGTTCTTGTTCGTAATACGTGAAAGTGATTCTATTATTGATTAGTGTTAAGCTAAAAAGTGTTAAGCCTTTCTACAGTTTTTTGTTATTAGATAATGTATTTCATTTTGCTTACATGTAACATTAATATTATTTGTTTAAGGAGTCTTATTAGATGATTGTCGAGATTTTTCCTTCAATATATCGTAACTAGGTAAAGTAGACACGTGTTCCCTTTTTCTGCTTTTTATACTTAAAAATTTTTGAAAATTTGAAATTTAAAAACAGTTTGAAATTTAGTTATTACCCTTCAGATATTATAAATCTATGAATAATAAATCCCTTCTGTTTGAAACCTTCACATGGATTTTTCTACGTCTTATTAACTATTACTTTATTATTCTTTAATTTTTCATTTTTATTTAATTACATCGTAATTTGTAATTGATGTAGTTTAATTTCAAAGTATTTTATAATTGTACTCCAATTGCAATTACGAATTACATGGTAATTTAATCGAATGAATATCTCAATTATAAATTATAATATGATTGAATTACAATGTAATTCAATTACTTTGTAATCATAATTCCTGGCGTAATTCAATTGTAATTGTGCACAAGTCTGATCGTACCTCGCAATTAATGTAATTTAATTACAAAGTATTTTCTAATTGTACTCCATTGCAATTACGAACTACATTATAATTTAATCGAGTGAATTAATTTGAATTATAAATTATAATATGATTGAATTGCAATGTAATTCAATTACTTTGTAATTATAATTTCTGGAGTAATTCAATTGTAATTCTGCAAACTCTGGCTGATGCTGTGCATCGCTTGCATCGTGCCTTGAACCATCGTGTCAGAGACCGACGGGGATCATCGGGGGAAAACGCTGTTTACAGAGTTGGCAGAGTCATCTTCAGGAGCGAGAAGCGGCGGCCGAGGGAAGCGCGGAAACGTAAGATCGTCGGGGCAGAAGAGGGAGCGTAATTAGCTTTTCTAGATTTTTCGACGGCGCACGGCGGTCGAACAGGGAGCGTCCGTTCCAAGGGTGGACTGGTTTCACGAGGACATGCTCGATTCTTTGGGTGCTCGCGTTATAGTCAGCCTCGCGAGGCAAAGGCTTCTCTGTTGCTCGGCTCCTCCGCGTTGTCGCTACTGCTGCCGATGCTGCTGCTGCTGCTGCTGCTGCTGCTGCCGCTGCTGGCTCTTCAGCCTTCCGTGAGAGGGATCCCGTCGACAGTCGGTGCACAAAGCTTATTATGCCGCCTTGGCTCTCTTCAGCCCGAAGAGGATGGGCTCGTGCTCGCTGTGCCATGGTACAAGTTAAGTTGATGGCACTCGACGAACATCCTTCCTGTCTACATCCTCGATTCAGCTACGTAGCTTCTTCCCGTACTACCATCTTACTCACCTCTGTATCTCTCTCTCTCTCCCTCTCTCTCCCTCTCTCTCTCTCTCTCTCTCTCTCTCTCTCTCTCTGCTGCCTCCCGTTTTTCATGTTGTGGCATCTCTCTTTCGCTCCCTCTCGCTCCTTCGGAGGGATACTCTTCGCGTCTACAACGCTCTCCTTTTGCAGCTCGTGCACGTTATCGTTCCGCGTGTCTTTTGCCGTTTTGTGAATCTTTCGTCCCGGGGACTTCAGTTTCATCGCTCACATGGAGCTTTGAGATTCTGCAGTTTCTGGAGCGACGCGAGTGGATTTAACTTCTTTAGAGATTCGATGTAATTTTATGTTCGGCAGCGTGGCTGCCGCGCGAGCCCCAAATGCCAACACGAGGGAAATGGATCTCTGTTATTGTTTTTGATAATCTCTTTCGCGCTGTCGATGGATACGCCACTGTTGATGCGCCGTTGCTTGCCCCGCCGATGTTTCGGCTATCCAGAATCTTTTGTTCATAATATTCGCGCTTTGAGGACCAGCCAAAAATATAATTGTAGTCCGTTTCCTGGAACAAAAATTCCGCGAATGAAGTTTGAAAGCGAGTAGTCCGATTGACAAATGAATGATAGCCGATTACCCTGCGATATAATGGGATTGTCGCCGTTATTCTTGCTGTTGTACAATTTTTTGTACTACTCGGTTATACGCATTGTTAACACAGCGATGTAGAAAACGTATAATATTTATGTGCTATCCGGACGATATAAAAATGCTTGCACAGCCACGAACGAACGTTTTGGCGTACCTACGAAGCTACCCATAAATTAGACAATAATTGCGTAAATTGTTATGTCTGTAACGGACTACGCACAAAATATTAAATAAATTAATTCAATAACATTAGATTGTTTAACTACATACAGGCCAACGCTTGCACTTCGAATACCTTTGTTGTTTTTAGAGATATACGTCTCTTCTGTCTGTGACCTCGAATAACCTTAAAACATTATAGTCATTGAATTCCTAATGAAAGAGGCTATCATCTTAGGGGTGGTCCCGTTGAAAAAAACGAAGGTGACCTTGAGATTTTCAAAAAAAAATGACACCAACAAATATTTGCATGACATCGTGTGAGCCTAACCATTTTGGCGTATCCATAAAAACAACAAGTATATTTCAGTTGCAAACGTTGGGTGACTCACTCTGTATAATTAAAAGCTAGAGCCAATGCTTTTACTTGTGACTATAAATCTTAGTATGATCAGCATGGTGATCATTTCTAGAGTTAGTATATTAAGTTTTGTTAGTATGTAATTGTAGTAGTTGTGTTAGTTAGTGTACTTGTTCAAAATGTTCCAACCCTTCATCCTAGAACTTGCATCGAATTGTTACACGATGAATAAACATAACATACTTATAATAATAGTAAACTTTCATCTTCGATTTCATCTTTCGTCAATGTTCATACATTATTCTCGATTTAAAGGAAGTAGAATAATTTATTCACTGCAAGACGTAAATGACTAATGTTAGTCGTTTCGTTGTTGGTGACTGGTGAAATGAGGAATACTATAATTACCCTTATAATTAAACTGCTGATTTTATGCATTTATGACAAAAATGAATAAGTAGAATACAAAACAACAAATTCATGAGAAGAATTTAACCAAGCTATTACATGATTCCCAACCTATTAAAACTATTAAGACTGAACATAAATTTTGACTAAACTCCTGTTTTTCTTTTGCATGAAGATCCGCAATTTATTTATAATGAACCAAGCAACTAGAATAAAACCGTTGAATTCTTTGAAATGAATTTCCGCGTAGACCCCGTGAATGCGCTCTGTAAAAAGCCGATAAATCACAACTCCGATTTATGGTTTCATATTTCGATTCTATTGACAATTCGTGTGTAATTACGCGTCGTCCATCGAATGCATTAGTCACTGTATAATCCGCACTATGCGGCGTCGCGCCGGTTGGAATTGTTTCACGTTTACGCGGACAATTCCAGCGACTTGATTCTCACTCCTCGAAATTGTGTTGGCCGACGAACGACAAGCAAAGTTATTCGCGCGGCGAGCGTGGATCGACAAATGGCAAATCAACAAACTTTCACCATTATTTACAAGCATTATCGCGTCGAGCGTGCGTAAACAAGGATGTTTGAACTGGCCTACGCGGCCCGCTGAAAATCGCTCGCTGACAAATCACCGGCGATGGCAAAACGCAGAAAAAACCTCAACTAAATTTGCCCGTCTTTTAGCGGTTAAATACTTTTACCATCGAGCGGTCTCTCGATGCTTTTGTTTGCTCAACCGCGTAGCCATCGAATCAATCATTTCTTGATCAACGTTATTAGACGTACGATACTCTATTTATGATTTCGCATGCTACGAAAAATTCGAAAATATACCTGCAGTTAAGGTAAGGGTCCCAATTACTCTGGGGGCACCAATCACTGTGCCTATATTAATTATACTTATTTTTATAGCACAATGCATAATAAAAGAGAGATGTATAATATATATATTAACTGATTTTATTGAAAAAAGTTTAATATCTCCTTTTTAATATTTATTATACTTTAAAAATAAGTATAATTAATATAGGCACAGTAATTGGTACCCCCACAGTAATTAGGCTGCTTACCGTAGCCGAGGAAAAGGTAAATGCCAATCATTGCCACACCATAGATACCCTACGACGGAAATAATGACAAAAATGGATAAATACCTAAATTATAGGGCTTAGTATCATCAACACAGATATATTTATAAACGAACATTATCCTCGAATTTCTAAGCGTGATAATTCATAGAAAGTCACCAAATTTCTAAGTGCCCGAATATTAAAGTAACGTTCAAATCAGACATTATTTTATTTGAAACTTATACGAATAGTGTAAATTACGCAAAAAATTTGTGTTATTGATAATTAGTTACTTTGGTTCGGATATTTTCATTATGAACAAAATCATAATGCGGTAGAATATTAAAGTTTCACCTTGCGAGAAAACTATACCACGTACATAAGAAAATGGATAAAAAGCGTATTCTAGTTAGAATTTTGTTTACCTTAATTTTTAATGGTATTGTTTACAATATATAATAACACAGTTCTACGCCTTCCTTAAAGCTACGGTTCAAAGAACATGAATAATAAGTGAAAATACGCTCCAGTGGCTGCAACAAAACTAGACACCCTGGAAAAAATTAAGATCATGAAAATAATGATCTTGAAAAATATATCTAGAGCTATCATTTTGTAGTTTGAAGCTCGTAGTTTCCGAATCTGGCACTTGACATTTTCCTTCCAGTGAGTATGCCCTTTTTTAATAATTTCAAGTTTTTTTTTAGAAGATTTTTTTACCTTGTGACAAAAGGGAAGCTTCAATCTTCGAATCTCTCATGGATTCACTCACTAATCAAATTTTGTAATGCTTTTAGAGACGTTTCAATTGGTGACATTTTCGAGGGAAAACATGTGTTCAGTTTTCCACCCTTTACATCGTGAAAACTGTTTCAGCTAAAAATAAATGAAAGTTTATGAAACCTGAAGTCTCAAACTTCACAATAAGACCATGTTTATTGTTCTACTATTTTTCGTAACTAAATTATCACAGTTTAAATGTCGATGATTTTTTACAAATCGGAAATGTAGTGTTCAAACAATTTTCGGATTCACTGTATATTTAAAAGGGAAACAATTCGAGGATTTGAGAATGTGTGTGTTAGAAAAATGAAAATTAATAAGGAAACACCAATAAACAAATGTATACAATTCACTTCCGAATAGAATGCTGGAGGTAGTATAAAATAAAGATAGCACTACAACGCATGGCAGGTGGCATTATTAATATAAGGTGAAATTTTGAGTCGTTGCAAAAGTCTCGATACATTTCTAACGGATGTTATTAATGTAACATGGGATTGCATCGAACAAATGGTCTATACGTGTAATATTATTGGAGAGCACAGCTTCGGTTGTTTTTTGACAGAATATTCAAGATATTCTCATAGCGTTTCCGTCATAAAAATAATTGTTAAACACGAGCGTTAATCAAGAGTAAATCATGAGTTTCGAAAAGGTTCACCTGCTCCCGTTGCCGTCGAAAACATGCAACAAGTATACGGAGATCTTACACCATCCGAAATTCCCGTGAAACGATGATGGTTCGTGGATGATGGTCAAGGAAAATTGACGATAATTTAATCCGTGTGTTACTGCAAATAAATCTACGAATTTCAACAGAAAAAATTGTGTCCCGACTACTCTCCAGACATAACACCGTCGGATTTCTACCTCTTCCGTTCTTTGCAAAATTAACCATTTAACTGCGTCCGACGTGTATATACGCCGACCCAAAGCTCTATTGCGGTTGACGTGTATACTCGTCGTGTAAAATAAAAAATTTCTATTCACTATGAAAACTGTAAATTTTAGTAAGACGGAATAAAAATGTCATTTGGTGCTATGTTTTCTTTATATTACCAATAAAACTGCTATGTATTTTTTTTTAAATAATGTGATTATTCTCTTTGGTATGTTGGGTATTGCCCGGGCAATACTCTTTACAAGGTAAGTTGATTATTTGTTACCTTGCTTTAAAGTAATGAAGTCAACTAAATTTCTTAACATTATTTTTTTCTTTATTTTTTCTTGTGTATTAATTTTATTATTTCTCGACCATTTTTAAGCTTTCAATAACAATAATCTCTTCAACAATGAATTGTTAATGTTTTATCGAATTAAAAAATTTTGTTACAATCTTTATTTTAAAAATGTAATCTTTACTCATTCTGTTTTAACTGTTTCGTAAAATTTATAATACGAGCATTTGCTTGGTTTAGTAATTAATTACATGAAGGAATTGCTAGGAAAATTCGATGATGTTATGTGAGACAAAAGGCATAGGAATAATGTATGAAAATAAGCATTATAAATTTTAATTATGAAACATTATATATAATGTTTCTTAATATTATATATAACATTAACATTATATTATATGTAACACATAACATTAACATTTCTTAACATTATATATAATGTTTCTTAATTGAAATTTATATTGCTTATTTTCATACACATTTATATGCCTCTTGTCTCACGTAACATTATCTAATTTTTGTAGTAATTCCTTTATTTAATTAATTACTTATCAACCGTCGAACCACCGGATGTGACATGTGTATACCCGTCATTGCTTGATTTTAATTTCGCATCCCGTGGGAGATTTTCAAACTTAAATTCCGCAGTTGACTGGTTAAATAGACAAAATTGCACGTCTTTAGAAACTTTAAAAAATTATGATTGTTCCTTCAACGCTAAATCGACCAATGTTTATAAAAAAAGTCACTTACTCGACTGATTGCAACATTTTTCGTAATGAAGAGCGAATTGAAAACAAACCGAGAATCGCGTTATTTCCAAAAAGTGTCACATGCTTTGTAGTTTCGTCGCAGCTACAAGAGCGTATAGTCACTTATTATTGAAGTCGTTTGAACCGTAGCTTTAAGGAAGGCGTAGAACTGTGTTACTATATGTTTTAAACAGTACCATTAAAAATTAAGGTAAACAAAATTCTAACTAGAACATATTTTTTATCCATTTTCTTATGTACGTGGTATAGTTTTCTCGCAAGGTGAAACTTTAATATTCTACCGATAATAATGTCTGATTTGAACGTTACTTTAATATTCGGGCATTTAGAAATTTGGTGACTTTCTATGAATTATCACATATGTTGTAAACAGAAATAAAGGAAGAAAACGATTCTTACTAGAGAAATACACTTTCTATTAATTTCCTTATGCGGCTTATAGTTTTGTCGCGGGTTGTGCTCACTGTATAAGTCGCTCGCGATCAGCGGAAACGCAGAAGGTTTATGATGACGTGACGCGACGTCACGGATAATTCGCGAATAATTCGCAGACGATTCGCCGTGCGGACAGACGACGTCGACACGCCTGTCGAACGTCGCGGGGTCGCGAGGGCGCAGGGCCGAAAGTAAACCGGAGAAACCGAGGAACAATTCGGGCGCGGATAGTATGCCGGGGAGTTCTGCGGCTCGACTGATCGCCTTCTACCTCGAAAAGCCTTATATAGGCTTCCCCGAATTTTGTGGTCCACTTAACTAGAAAACCTGGTGCTTATCCGACTCCGGAGCCGCTGCAAAATTACACGCTTCGGCTTATCAAGCCGTGAAACTGGTATTAAGCGTCAGACGAACGAACGCGCGGGCGCTCCTGCTCGCGCGCGAGGAGCCTTCGCCGGTGAGCTGAACCCGGAATGCACCAGTAAGCTTGTTTCCTAGGGTTCCTGTATAACTATATACACGGATATCGTTCACCTGACCGACCACCCTGACTTTTCGATCGGAACGTCCGTGCCGAATCGACCCCCCTTCCCCGCTCCCCATTCGACAACTTGCCCCCGACACAACACCCGCCCTGCACCCTCGGCATCCCATAACTTCGAACAACATGAACGAACATTTTTTTTTATAACCGTGTGCATAACTTTCTCCTTTTGTCCTACTTGTTGTTTGGCTGAACCGCTGTTCGTGAAACGGGGACAGTGGCTCAGTTAATAATGCTAGGTATCACCGGTCAGGTCCCTCTCACAACGTCGGAACACAATCAGGCGAGGAAAGTTGGAGTTTGACTTTTCTGTATTCCCTGCGAATTATACTTCGGTACAGTTTGCAAATGTTTTTGGAGAGAAAAGGTCTCGGGAGGGATATTGCAGGACATACTGTTACGCTTGTTCCTGAAATTGAATTACCGTTCATGAATCAATGTTAGTGGCTAGGTTGTTAAATAATTTAATGTTCGATATGAAGAATCTATTCTTTCAACAACGTCAACGCGTATTTAGACGAGGGAAGTTGGAGTTTATCTTTTCTGTGTTCCCTGCGCATTGTTCTTCGGTACATTTTGCTAATGCTTTGTTAAAAAACGGTTTTGCGATGAATATCGTAGGACATAACTGTTACACTTGTTTCTGAAACTGAATTACTGTTCATGAAAGTTAGCTTGTATTTTGTTTTGATTCTTTCTGTCTTATTCTCTTTTGCACACACTTGCAGCATCAGGTATAAGACGCCGACAAAGATTCTTAAAATTCTAGTACTATCTGCTAATATATTTAAAAATTTGTATTATTTTCATCTATTTGTAAAACGTATTCCTAATTAGCTAACATTAAAATGAGTAAACATTGTAGGATGTATTTCCTTGCTGTATAAACCCCAAAATAGAAAAAGAAAATTTATATTTATCGCGCGTCCACATTTACATCCATACTCGAGTATTTGCACCAAATTTTAATTCGAATTTAAAGAAATTAATAAAATACATATTCAACGGATTTACTTTGAAATCGCAATCACGAGTCTAACTCCGATGTAGCATGGCAAAAGGTTGCAGAGCAGAGAGTTAAACATCTTCATTCTTCGATGACACCAAAAAGCTTGCCATAAGTGCGAACGGTGATGAAGGAATTTCGTAACGATTTACAGGAAATTTTCTTGAAACCACGCGAGGTGAGGGTTGCATACCGTTGCACATCTCTGCAGCTTTGAAACGCCCATGCATTTCCGCTAACCGATGAAAGCGCGTGTCGCCTCCAAAATACCGTGGCTCGGTGCCACAGTAATTAATTTCCCTCAAATTACACGAGAAATAGCGGAGGAAGTTCAGCGGTTGCACCGCACGCGTCTCTGTCGACGACGCTGCGTCAAATTACAATGCGAGAATGCCGATTAAATGATCGGGCGTAATCAAATGCCAAACTAAATGGCACCGATCACGTCATGGAGAAACCCTTCGCTAGAGAATCGAAGGTTTGAATACATAAATTCAATACTTCAGACAAAAGTGGCTCTACTTTTAACCCCCATACTCTCCTCGGACATATACTCGCTGCGGAAAGTTTGTTGACACCTTTTCAAGAGTAATAACTTTTTTAAAATTGGTCCAAATGACTTGAATCTTTTTGAGATGTTAGACCGACTAGTTTTCTAAAGAATGACTAAACAAACACTATTTTTAGATTGCAATTGGTTGGAATGATCAATAAATTAAAAAATTGTCTTTTCAACTTTTTCATCTGATGTTATGGCGATAATTTAAAAAATGTATTTTGTTGATTTGGATAACTTATATGTATACTGAAAATTTCATCAAAATCGGTCAACGCTGCAATAAGCTACAAACGTTTCAATATGTGAATGGTGAAAGTCTTGTGATTGAAAGACATGTGATCATCTTGAAACGTTTGTAGCTCATTGCAACATTGACCGATTTTGATGAAATTGTAGAATATATAATTGAATAGTGGAGAGACCACTACTATTCCAGTAACAAAATTAATTTATTTTTAATTATTCTTTTATGGGATTTTCACCAATATATTTGTGGAATTTTTCTGATTAAAATGATACCAAACACGGCATAATTCGGATCTTATTTACACTAATTTTCCGTTAATATAACTGTAATTCGTATTATGTTTACATTCCTCTCGAGCTTCGGGGTGTACGCCGAGGTAGTGGGGATAGTTCTGGGACAGTTATAGGCTAGACATTTCGGACATTTATCGAGTAAAGTCTGTCCACAGCAACGTAAATATTTTTTATACGCGAAGTTCATTATCTATCATCCCTTACATGTCGTTCACCTGGTTTTCCTGAATTATTCTTCCAAATTTCAAAAGACTGAAAAATATACTCCGCAAATTAGTTGCATAAAAGATCTTAGGATAATAGTTCACTCATTTTGATTTTACATTTTTATTCAACAAATCATATTTCGTTTCGTAGTTTATATCAGGAGATACAATGGAATACGATTCTCTGTTGTAAGAAAATAGAATGACTGTTGTTTCTATAAACTCTAAAATTAATTTTGATAATAACATATGAAGGTCTGGGAAGTGAAATCGCTGTGACTGCAAGAACAAATACAGTTTTCATTAAAAGAATTGAAGGACAATGAAAGGTAATGTTACTTTAATACTGTACTGTATACCTCGTTCTCTATACCTCTGTTCCTCTGTATTGTAATCGAGCAGGATTACAATTGAAATGGATTTAACTAATTCATTTGTTATATAATTCGTGTGACAATAATGAAACAGGGAGTATTAACTTTGTTGTAAATAACTTTGAAACAATTTCACTTCATGAGCAATTGAATCAAAACGGACATATAAATATATAAATAAAGAAGAGTACATATGTATATTGTGACTCCATTCGACCTTATTAGCACTCGTTTACGTATTCAATTACATGTATATAAATGTTGATGGATTTCAGCTAGAATTACACATTCGCCTGCAACCGCAATTTCAGAAGCACTCTATAGCAGAATACCACTTTTACACCTGCGACTGCATTCGCAACAAGGTATGAAAAAAACAAAAAAAGAAGGTATGAAGCGAGGAAGAATGTGAGAAGAATGTGAGAAGTCTTATCGTTTTCGAGACGCAGAAACCGAAGTGCACTTAAAAATTTTGAAGCTCTTAAATACCTTGAAAGCCTCGAGTATCTTGCAAGCATTAAAACTTTCGAAAACTTTGGAACAACGCTGAATTTCTCAGGGCGCTATAACCTCTTTTCACATCTTATTTTTCTACTTTGTGTTTTCTACAAATTATTGCTATCGGAAAGATCATTTTGACAAATCTAATACAACCAAGTCTGCCTTTACAAGATATTGGTATCATCGATGTTATCAATAAGATTAAAAGTTAGTTTAAATTATTTTTGGGAATGATTTTGTAAGGATGTGCCCCGAGCTTAGAAATTTTAAATAACTAAGTGGACTTTCCAATTGTACTTTAAAAATGCAATAATTCAATTCAATTATATTTAATGTGATAGTTATATTTAATGTTCTACTTCATTAAAATGATAAATAGGAACGTAGTGAGATAGTAAATCATTTAAATCCACAAATAGTTATATTATTAATAGTTACATATTAAATAATTATTAGCATAAATTTGAGTCGGTCCACATCGGCTCCAATAGCTCACGTAAGGTATAATAAAAAGTCGATTTAATTATGAAAATATTATCTGTATTGTTGATGGTATTACATAAGTGGTTATTATAAGCGTTTCACAGTTTTAGACATAAAATCGAACTTGTGAACATTTATAAGGAATCGTATTAGGTACCTCATTTTATTAATACGATTATGCATCTGAAATACTATGAAACATAAAATTAAATTTTTGAATGTTCGTGAAAATTAAATTGATAAAATTATTGATGATTTGAAACTATGTAATAATTTTGTAACAAAATCATTAGGAACATTGCCACAACAATCATTGCCACATCTAACAAATAATTTCGACTGTATTGTTACAACCTATCTCTATTTTTAACTATCAACGCAACTACAGTTTGGACTATTTAATGTATCCATTGACTTATTAAAAGGTATAAACAAATGCAATAAAATCATTAAAATAATTTGGAAATTTACTCTAAACTACAAGATCAAGTAAAAGATAGAGTAATCGGTACTAAGAAACAAGTAAAGCTAGGTAAACTTTATTTACTAACAGGTTTCTTTTTTCTGCGTCGTAACAACTATGACATTGTGTTTCACTTGGGAATTCTATTCTTCGAAAAATTAAAGATGGCCCACTTGTGCTATCATTTTGTCCAGAATTGTATTCTGTATTATAGAGTTTGTGACAAACAAGCCGCGTGAAGGTCATAATATTACAGGTCGTTGAATTCATTTTGACTTCATCATATATCATATAGCGATGATAAAAATATATAATTCCATTTAAAGAAACATCGATGACCTTGAAATCTCAAAAATATAACCTTGAACAAATTTTTTTGCCTATCACAATATTTGCCCCTCTGAACCAACTAATGTTTTCCTCTGACATTTTTTTCTATCAAAAAAAAACCACCGAGATATTATAGATGCTCGAGTTAGGTGACACACCCTGTATATGTCGCCAAGACCTGGATGATAAATGCCGCGGAATTATCCCCACTACCGCGGGGTATACCCCGCAAGGGGCCGAGAAGCTCGAGAGGCCGACGAGGCCCAGGAGTGTAAACATAACACGGCTCGGTCATATCTCCTGAACGATACACGACGCTGGCAGCACCCGTGTTATGGACATATATCGAGAACAGACAGTAGATGTGAAAGATATCTTATCTTGATCCCTGCACGCGAGCGTCATAAAAGCGATCCGCGATCAGGATCTTGTCACACTCGAACAATTCTGCATTCTCGAATTTTTCTTGCGTCGCTATAGGGTCCAATCGAGTGTCAGCTAAAGAAGATTAGCCAGCGAAGGGAAAATCTTTCGAAAGAAGTCTCTTGGTCCCGAGCCATTGTCGAGGTTGAGTCGATGGGGGTGAAACCAAGCAAGAAGAATTCTGGCATCTGTTTCTGTTTCCCGTTTTCTCATCCGCCTTATTGCCATTCTCGTCCTCCTTCCCCCGTTCCCTACCCTTCGTCCTCTCTCCACCCTTTGTCCCTTTGTTTTCGATACGGGGTCTGAAACTTTCTTTTCACGGCTCGATACCGAGTACTATCGTCGAATCGAACCGGAGCGGAGGCTTACTTAAAACTGCATCCGGCATTCGTTTCTCCGTTTATTCGATCAATATGTAAATACGCAAGATATTTCGGAAATAGTATCTTTATGAAGCGGAGTCAAAAAAGAAAAAATCAAACGCAGCGATGATAATGTACAGTACTTGAAATGTATATTTTCCAGAACATTGTTAAGAAAACGATGTCTGTAATTTCCAATATGGCAGTTGACAGCTGATATTCTTTATGATACGCAAAGTTTGTCGTAAACATCACTACTAGACTGCGAATTTTATGCACTTATAGTATAAGTGGATAGGTAAAATATAAAACAATAAAAAATTTAAAGAATTTAATAGTGTCGTTATACTATCATCAACACATGAAAATTATTAAAGGGAGAGATACAGTTTTATATGGTTCCGCTACCTTGCAATTGATTCACAAAACTCTTATTTTGCATAAAGATTCAATGACTTGGTACAGGCATAGCGACGAATGTCCACACAGTTGCAAAAACAGCTTATATCTCAGTAACTATCTTTTTGCGACATACGGTTCCTTTCAAACTTTTTCTTTTCTCGATGTGTAGAAGCTGTTGATGTAAAAAAAACTTTAATAATAATTTTGCGGCAAGTTTGTTTAGCAAATTTTCACCGATCCAAAGGTTTAGATTCGCCCCTAGGACGGATGACCATTACTTTTTAGACACCCTGTACATATATAGGAAGGAAGGGAGTGATCGATAAGGAGCGGCAGTTGTTATGTGAGATTCAGATAGTTACGTTGTAATTCGTTCGATGTTATGAAACTCTTTTAGAAGCTATTCGTGTAATCGATAATTTCCCTTTCATAAAATGGAACCTGTAAACATTGAAACACGCGAAGTCTTTCTGACCAACCCGACAAACGACGCACACGGTGGATTAACCATACCTCGAGCAAACATGCCAGTGGACAGTAAGTTATAATCCTCCAAAATTATTTTAGCGTTACTTCAAGGTTTAAGATTATAGTATAGTAGGTCGTTGAATTCGTCTCAACACCAGCCGGAATATTATGAAGTCAAAAATATATATTAATATAAAAAAAATCGAGATGACGCTGAGAAACTTTCTATATTTGTAGAAAAGTGAATACTGATCAACTTTGTTAAAAATACCTTCATATTGATTTATCTTGAACAAAAATGCTACTAATGTAACCAACGTAAATACAATAAAAACTATTCAAAAGAAAAGAATAATTGAAAATTGTAAAGCTCTAGTACTTCCAGCATCTGTTTCTATGTTTTTTAAAGCCTTTCTCACAGTTTCGATTGTTCTAAATATTGTGGCGTCTGTATGTAGATTGAATAATGCTTAGGAACTAATTAAACAATGAAAATACGTCTACTACAACATTCATTCAAACTTGTTATTTCGTGCTGTATTATGAGTTCTTAGAATGATTGGCTCCGCTTTGAGTTTTTGAATTTTGTCTTCAAAGTGATAAGTCAAAAATAGAAGATTTTACAGAAAAGCCTCTTGAAAATTACCCAAAATAACCAAATTTTTTTTATTCCATATAGTTAACTTAGAAATGTAAAATAATTTGTTGTTATTGAGGTACTGGGTCAATTGTCATGTAGATAAGTTATGAAGTACACCACAATTTATATATTTATTATCATAACTTTTTTTATAAAAAGAATATTTTAAATATTTTTTTATTTTGCGTTTTCTTATGAATCAATGACATAATGATCTAAAATGGCTAAAATATTGGATTTTGAAGGTTCGGATGAGTTGGCGTACACAAAAATTTCGTGAGAATATAAAATTTCAAAGATTCAATTTCGACAGCGAAAAACGGGTTTCTGGCTCGCTGTGCAGTGTGCGCTCGATGGGCAAGGACTTTGCTGGTGTCCATACGCGGCAATTCAAACCCTCTATACCTTGTTTCAGGGACTCACCACCCAGCTGACACTCAGCCGCAAATATAATTACTGGCGTTTAAGCCGGTTCTATTGTGCGTGGGACGCTTGACTTGGCGAACGGCGAGCACAGCAGCCGTAGGACCTACGAAAATCCGAGGAGGAACGGAACGGGGGAGGCTGCGGGACAAGGCTGAAGGGGTTCTTGGCCACTTCTGGCCACGTGCAACGTTTCATCGGGTTGAAATTGATGCCGTCAGGCGCCCACGGCTTGTTCTCACATTCGGCCTTTCTTCGACCGCCGACGGATCAAAGCTTGCAAGGCATCATGCGATTTCCGGACGTTTAATCTGCTTTTAACGCCTCTAAGCTTCTCGCGAGTAGACTCTCGTTCAGGGGGGATCAAACGGTTCTTCAAATGATAACTGTTCCTTATGCCACTCCTTTCGAACATCACTTATCTTTGCATTATTTCAAACGTAATCAACTCTGAGAAAATAAAATTTCTAGTTTTATTAGTTTAGTGCTTCCTCTCCGGGATTACAACGTGGTTCTGTTGTCACGTTTCGCTTATTCACTAAATTTCTTGATTTTCAGTAACCTTACACAATTTTTCAAATATAATGGACAGGATGTCCCAAAAATGTTGTACTTCCTTGAAAGTGATGATCGCTGAGGTCATTTAAAGTAATTTTTTCCTTTGCGAAAATGGTCTCCGCGGCTTTGTTCAGCAGTTATTGATATATGTAGCTTGCGAGTTCCGGCTTGGCCAATACCAACGCGCTGTGGCCGCGCTCCGATTGACCCATGTTTTTCATTAATAACTTCTTAACAAAGCTGCGGAGGACATTTTCGCAAAGGAAAAAGTTACTTTAAATTACATCAGGAATCACCTCTGTTAAGGAAGTACGACATTTTTGGGACACACTGCAGAATAATCTAATATAATACAATGGCGACTAGTAAGGTGAGTTTTATTAACGACAGTGTTCCAAAGTTAAACCTTCCCCTCATTTACAGGATAAATAATTGGGTGTCTCGTAAAAGGGTGTATGTTTCATTTTTAAAAACAAGAAGGCGTAAAAACAATTCGTTGCTCCATGTAGTGTAACATGCCGTGGTACAGAACCTCTAGTGCCATTTACGAAAAGCTTTCTCAAAGTAATTTGTCATACCACATTGGCAAAATTTGTAACGTACGCCTTCTTTCCAAACAATCATTAACTTCGGGTTCTTTAAGACGTGCAGAATCGCATCTCATAAAAAATTGTCATGTCCACCGGGCTCTAAAATTGGCCTATTTCTTCTGTTTCGCTCGAGGGGCGTACGATTGTTAGCACAGTTTTCCCCGTACCTGAATAGCTCGGGAAATTTCAGGCTTTTAAATTCAGCATACATTTGCGACTGCACAGAGTTCCCGATAAGAAATTTCATGTTCCGGAATACATCCCGCTGGCTGGGAAGGCGTTATTCCAACAATTTTCCCTCGTCTGGAAAGTCAAAGCTTGGAATCACCCCCCGGAACGAACCGTCCTTATATCGGGACTACGGGATTCCATTACGAAGTTCACGCGGTCCCCGCGCGTTAAAAAGAGGGGCGGGCACGTCTTGGGCGGCAAATTGTTTTCGTGGAAATTCGCAGCCGTCATTTCACACGTTCCCGGGCCACGGCTCGCGAACGCACGCTTGAATATCGCGTGTCATTTCGCAACCCACGCGGATGCGGATCAATCCAGCCATTGCGTTGGGGGGAGGGCCGGAAGAAACGCAGCGTCATGTGGCACGAACAAATACGTCATCGCTGACGTGTGAAAACGGTGAGAATGTTGACTGCCATTAACCCTTAAACGACGTACAAAGGGTTCGCAACAACGCACAAGCCGCGCCACTTTCTACATATTTTGCCCTGTTAGGTTTATTAGATGTGTAACGCCTTTGCTGCTAGCAATTTGCGCTCGCGAACTGCACACAGACCGATCGTCTTGTACACCAAACTCGTATCGATCCATCCGAATTACCCTAACCTCACCGACAATCATTTCATCGACACGATTTCGACACCTTTCGTGGACAGCAGGAGTCCAACTACTGTGAGCCCAACTAAAGAGATACTGTTTCATTAAAATCAGTTAAAATATATAGTATTTATATATTTAGTAAATATATATATAGTATTATGCTTCAAAAATAAGTACAATTAATATAGGCACATGGTAATTGGTATCACCACCAATTTCTTGACAATCATTCTTTGACAGTATTTATTCATTGACACATTTAGGTCGCCGACAATCATTTCGTCGACAATGTTTTGAAAACATTTTTGTACACAGGGTAAATTCAACCAGCATTTTTCTTGTAAACAGTAAATAATTAAGCCAAAAATAGAATAGGTAGAACTTCGAATATATGTTACTGGAAGCACGGTAACCTATGTCAATTTTTCTTATTTTCATTATTTTTCGAGATACGAAGATGACCTTCAGTTTTTTACATGGAATATTAGTTATAGGATGTTGTTTAATGTCATATGAATGCGTGGGTCAAGGTGAATTCACTCATATGAACTATAGTAATTTCCAAGGTCATACAAGGCGAGCAACGAGAGAAATATGTATATTAAACATTTTGTAACATTGTATTTACTAATTTATTGCAACGAAAAATTAATGAGACTATATATCGTGTTCAACGTAACTCCACGGAAAAGTATTAACATACTGGGACATTCCCGAATAAACTCATTTAGAACGGTTTTTGAAATTATGCAACGCCCGCAAGCTGGTGTGTTGTTCTGGGGGTAAACAGTTGCTGGAATCGTCCCAAGGAAGACGACTTCAAATCCCTTGCATTTCCGAAACCGGCCCATAAATTACGGGCCCCCTTACGCTACACGTGGCCTTACGCTACAAGTCAACTGCCATTGAGTACGGACACTTTCCACCTGGGTCATAAAGCATAAATTCGTTAAAGAGACATTAGGAGACTTTCTCAAAAATGACCACCTAATTTGACCGTAACGTAAACCCATACTGAAATTGGAGCTGGCGACGCAACACTGACCTTGTATCACTTTGGAAATCAATGTGTCACATATGAGTGAATCGTCTTGACTCATGCTTTCGTATAACATTAAAAAATATATAGCATTCCATTAAAAAATGAACTGAAGGTTACCTTCGTTTCTCGAAAAGCAATGTAAATACATATATAAAATTTATATAGGTTCTCATGTTGCCAGTAAGATGTACTTTATAAGTTCTACCTGTGCCATGTTTTTTGAAATGCTTACTATTTACGAGAAAAACGTTGATTTAATTTACCGTGACATTCTGTATAGGGGACAGAACGAATACTGTTTATTATACACAGTAGAAGTCGACCGTCCGACGCGATGTGAATGTTGACATTGTTGATGGAACTCCGAGTGGATAAAAACATTGTCGATGAAATGATTGTCTGCGATCTAAACGTGTCGGTGAGTAAACACAATGTACTGTAGACGAAACTTGGTATCGATGAAAACATTGTCAGCGATCTGAAAGTGTCGAAAAATATATTTTTATTACAGCTTGTACATCTACAGCTTGAATCAAATAAATTTTATTTGAAACGTTTTTTTCTCTCCCGATTTTTTTGTATAATATTGACTTCATTCAGGAAAAACAATCTCAATTAAACGGAAAGACAATTATTTTATTAATAATAATACAGGAAAATTGCAGCTTAATCACAAGAAAATGAATTTAACAAGTGTTCAAAATGTTGGCCCTGAACCTGGATACATTTTCCAGACGACTGATGAATGAATTCTGGCATTGCAGAAGAATGTCCGCCGAAACGTTATTGCACGCATGACGAATACGCTCATTCATGTCCTCTGGTGTCATTGGTACCTCTTGATAAACTTTTTTATTAAGGTAATCCTATAAGAAAAAATCCAGAAAGAAAAATATACGTTTCCATTTGAAACCGGTTGTGACTGTTGCATCATCCCCTCCGAGAGAAGCTTTTTCTTTGAAACATTTTTTTCCCTAAAATTTAGTTTTCGAGATATTCCAGATAGTCAGTATAAATGCCCCACCCTGTATACAAGGTGAGTCATCTAACTTTTGCACCTCAAATATCTTTGTTGTTTTTAAAGATACATGGAATGTCTTACAGACAAGGTGAATGGTTACGCTCACAGAATGCCATAAAAATATTTATTTTTGTTATTTTTCTTTTCTGAAAAGTCAAGGTCACCTCCCACCATCCGGCACCATCCCTTTTTAAACACCTACGATGATAATCCCTTGAATTCGGAAGTCGGTGATTATAATTACTCAAGGTCATTCAAGGTCTCACAAATCCTTTTGCACGCATATTCTGCGGACACTTATACTTACATAAAATGCAAAAAAACAAAACATCGATTTTCTGAAAATGAAAAACCAGAGTAGCCCCTTAATCAGTTAAGTTGAACGTTAAGCAACTATGTAATATGTAGACAGCGGATTTTATGCATTTATGACAAAAATGAGTAGGTGTAATTTGAAACAGTGAAACCATCAGAAGAATTTAAAACTACTGTTATACTATTTTCAACCTGTTAAACACAATAAGAAGGAAAGTAAATTTTCGTATCACTCCAGTTTGTTGCAATTCAGGTAGAAAATTTTTATTTTTCGTAAAGATCTGCTGTCTAATAATAATATGTTAACATGTTCACGTATTGTATATGCTACATAAACCATGCTTGCTTTAAAGCATTAAATAATTAAATAAATAATAATAATAATAATAGCTCCTTAGTCAGTTTCCGAATGGCTTGAATGATTTTTGGGGTGATGCTTGTCTCTTTATGCCAAACAACAACTTCTGTTTTCGGTAACGTCTCATCGTTAAAAGGATGACGTGATCTAGGCAACATTTCAATAGATTTTGCACCTTCAATAAATGTAAGCACATGATAATAATACGTTATGCAATGGAACACTCCACTCGTCATTCCAGCGATTGAGAAAACGGTTAAGTAGAAGAGCACTTGGTGCAGATTGAGCGTACGACATGTCTACTTGAGCTTCCACTTGGTCTCGCGTAGATAAGATCGACTATGCTACTGTACGATACAAAGTCCGGTTGATATTCGACTGACCCTCGTAATAACAGGAAAATGTTTGTTGCGGCGAATCTGCATCCCCGGTGATGTTTCGAAAGCTTCGAATCGTTATTTTGGTACGGATGTTGCGCGGGGGCTGATCGTGGGGGTTTATTGCACAGTCAGGAGCTGTGCATGTTTGACTAGCTGGAGGAAATGATCGTCGGTATAGTCATTCATATAGTATTACATATGATATATGTAATCACGGGATCAGATTAATTCCAATTTAATATCAGAATCATTAATACGCTGGTTGTGTTTGCTAGTATTGAGACCCCTGTATGTTTAAAACGATCTGATTTAATCCTAGAATGTCTGGGACGAAGGCTTCACCATATTCAGATCCAATTGCTTTTCTTATGCGAAAACATTTCTCAAAGTTGTAAATAGCAAATAATTCTTAACCCTGGTCTCTTCCCGGGTGCAGTTAATTAATTTAATGTAATTAACTGAAATTGGAGGCTGCTGCAGTAAGCGCAATAAGGAGATTAATATGAAATATGAAAAGAAGGCCTTTATCACCAAACTTTTTAAATTATATTTAATTAATTAAATAATTAAGTAATTTAATTAATTAATTTATTACATTTAAGTACAAAAACGACTACAAGTACAAGCGTCCGTTTTGTGAGGATTAAATGATATTCGGCGCAAGGAAAGAAATTCTTAATCAGACTTTTCGATCTCTCGATTTATTAAGCCTTTACTCCCTTCTGCACAGCAGTCACAGGGTTAGTATGTCAGGCCAATTGATGTTTCTACAGCCACCATCGCTTCAAAAAGCACGCCGCATACAACAGCATACGTGTCACGAACACTAACAAACAAATTGAGAATATTTGTCCAATTATCAGTTGACAAGGAAATTATTTTCTGCTGTTTGATATATGTATGTACATTTTGAGTATACATAGTTCGTAAGTACCCTCCTCAACAGTTTTCGATTATTATTATATTCGGGGAGCATGCTAACCAAATTACGCTGTTCCAAAATGAAATGTTTAAATGAATGAAATATTATCACTTCTACTACTGTACACTAGACCTGGAGAAAATTTTTTGAAAAAATATTTAAAATACTATTTTAAATAGTATCATTTAATGTGGTACAAATAAAATATTACTTTCAATAGAACGAAAAATTATAGTGATTCGAATTATTTTTGTCACTTATAATTTCTTAGAAGGAGAAGAAGAAGAAGTAAGATTATATTTATTGTAGGCCTATGCATTCTCCAATGACTATACATATTGACAGTAACAAAATAGAATTTAATTTCAATTTAAAGGAAATTAATAACATCAATAATTAGTAAATCCTGTTCGAAATCTTCATCTCGAGTCTGAATCGGTGCTGTAGTGCAAAGAGTTAAAAGTCGTAATCGAAAACGTAATAAAACAAGTAGGTTTCCTCTAAGAAATTCAATCGTAATTTCTACGGAGCTTTTCAAGAATGCTATAATGTCAAACAAATGCAACTGCAAATACAACTTTCGTCTGAAACATTTTTTCACCTATAATTTCCAAGTAACAGAATTTCGTCCAGAAAACGGGCTTTTCAATGCATTTGCGTTGCACAGTGGAGTACAGAGTTTACTCTATATATGTCCTAAATGTCTAGCCGATAAAAGTTCCATAACTGTCCCCACTGAACCGAGGCCTCTTGAGCTTCGCTGTCCTTTTCTATGTTCGCCAAGGATCAAAGAATAATATCTCCTGGTCGACATATGTCCGAGGCTAAACCCATGTTTTGGACATATATCGAGTAAACACTGTACTACAAAAGTGTTTACTTTCAATGCAGAACAAAGTTACATGAGTACATAAATGGAAAAAGAACACTGTTGTTTATATATTCCAATGGTTCAGACAACAATATTTTTTCTCTCAATTTTAATTCATCTTACACAATATTTGAAAATCGTATTTTGGCCAACTTTTTGAGGCAAACCTCTACTGTGCGTCATGAGAATATCATTTAAACCTTGCCGTCTAATAAGCGGGACAATCGTCAACTTTCAAAGCGCGTTTATAGGAATTTTGCTGACTGTGGCACACACGCGCTATCATTTGGTCCAGGAGCGTAATTAACGATCGTCGAAGGTGCGAAGTGCCAAACGAGAAAACTGCTTCGAGATCAAAGCCGAAGGCAGAAGCGTCGCTTTCCCGGCCCTCAAAAGGAACATCGACCTTCGTCGAGACGAACCAAAGCCGGAAGAGCTACCTCAGCTAAACAAAGAGACATCGCTCCATCGAGAAACCACGAGTCCCTTACAAAAGGGCGACATCTTTGCCGGGTTGGTGCATGGCCGAGCAGACGCAACTCGTGCGTCCTCGGCCAAGTATACTCGGCGAGTATGCACCGAGCAATTCGTCGAAGCCTCGCGGCGAGGTATCGACTATTACCGTCGGGATCGACATCGCGTGCGTGTACGACGAACCTGAGTACCGCCTAGCAGGCGTACGTACACAGCTCGTACAAGTTGTAGACATTGTGAGCGCCTACCGTCGAGCAATTGCTAGCGTAGGAGGGAGCGTGGCGCACCCCCGCCTCGTTATTAATGGCAATACAAATCTCGAGAGTCATCGAGCGCTCTTCAATCTGAATGCCTTCTGCTCGTGACGTCACACGAACCCGCGGCTTCTCTCTTTCTTCGTTACCTTACTCACCACCCTCTCGCAATTTCTCCCACTCTAACTTCTCTCTCTTTTTCTCTTTTATCCCAGCTAGCCCTCGCTCTCTCTCTCTCTCTCTCTCTCTCTCTCTCTCTCTCTCTCTCTTATCGTTCTCTTTCCCGCTTGTTTCACCGCCGTCGGAAGTTTGTTGTGTTTTTATTCGCGTTGAATGAGTCAATCGCTTCGGCTTTGCATCCGCGGCGTAAGTACACGCGGACCCCAATGGGAACACTCGAGGCCGCGACGCGCACCGAACAGAGAAAGAAACGCGGCCAGAAGGGGAGGCGCCTTCAATTAACTTCCCTGATTACATCTCGTGCCCACATGTGCTGGCACTTTTGAAGTCTCCTGCGTCGCGTGCGCCGACCGCCGTTCAAATTGTTTAATTGCGTCGCATTACCTTGCTCCCTTTTCTCCTTCTCTTCGGCTCTTTCTTTGCGCCGGCTACCGGACCCTCCAACTATCCCTTGGATTTCGCCGACGCCGACACTGACGCCCACGCCGACGATCTCCTTCCCATGGCTGGGATCAGGAAGGTTCCAAATAGACGATGGCTGCTTTCCGACCGCAGTGGGTCAGGCCTGTTTTCTGGCACCTTCGACTACCTTATAGGGTAAGCGTGGCTATTTGTACGGATACCCCCATTACTGTGGATATTTGTACAAGTAAATATACTTAACTCGTAACCAGATAACTGCGGAATTTAATCTTAATGTGAGAAATTAAAAAAGAATTTGCTCTTAAAATCTATCCTCATCCTCCATTATTTTTTGAAGTTTCATTTCTTAGATAATATTAGGTAGAGATTGCTAAAAAAAGTTCTTAACATTTGGAACTAATTGAATCAAATCATTACCAAATTACCTAATTCTGTACCTCCACAAAAATAAATAAATATTTTTAATTAGGTATACTAGTATAAAATTACGTAAGTACGTAGGTGGGGTGCTCACACACCCATCCCAAACAAAAAATTGTTTGTGATATGTTTGCAAGTAAACCAACTGCACATCACCTCTAGACTTATTAGACCTTTACAAACAAACAAAAAAAGTCTTTATTCCTCTTTGAAAATAAATTAACATCTATGAATTTCATAATCAGATTCATAGTTTATTTCAATGATAATGATAGTGTTTATGTTGAATGATTTATTTGTTAAAAAAGATGTTAATTTATTCTGTTCTTCTATGAATGTCATAATCAAATTCAAAGTTTATTTCGATGATAATGATGATGTTTATGTCAAATGATTTATTTGTTAAAAAAGAAGAAGAGATAAGAAGAATAAATTGATATTAATATCATAAGTACAAACAAATGACAGTATCATTCACTTTCAATTGAGCCACTTCCTTTCTCATTCTGCAAACAAGGTTCACAAGTCGGTTTCATGTGATACAGGCACATGAATTTTTCACATTTACAGCAGAAATGTTTAGTTTTTTTATCATACTTTCTGGGACAAACTACACAACGTCCAAAAGAAGGTGGAGGTGTTGGGAAAGGTTTAGATAGTTTCTGCCTCTGAAACTTTGACATACTTGCCTTCTTCTTTAGGAATCTGAGAATACTTTTCATTGAGGCTCTTTTTTTTACTTGAGGTTCAATAATTCCTCTTCTAAACAAAAAAACTATAACAGGTACAGTAGCTTTGAGTATAATGACATAACCCATAACCTCTAATTGAAAGATGGACAGTGACGCGCTGTTGTAGCCAACCCCATTTCAGAATTCCCACCTGGCATACCTAGTTAAAGGTTAAACTTTTAAAATATAACACGATCAACAAGAATTTATTTTTAATAATTATTGTATATTGTACTTTGAAATTGTAAACTTCAGTAAAGTCGAGTTTTCATCAATTACCCGGCATGAGCACGCGCTTAAAAAACAGCACGCTTAAAACATTTATTATACTAATATAAATATATTTACGAAAAATGTCCACTAATTTATATTTTAGATATTAATTTACTACCGCAGTGTTCGGTGCAACAGTATGTTACTTCGGATTTTTGATCGCGTGCTGTGTTACAATCTGTGTGACGAACCTAACCTCGAATTTGTGGACCTTGTTACCTATAGTCACGTTGCAAGAAGTTAATGTAGGTATAATTCAGGATCGCAAAAATGTGCAGTGTAGAAAATGTAGAAACTGTGAAGTATGAAAATGTAGAACTGTATGAAGGGCATTGCACAAATATCACGAATTTTACATTATATTACGTAAAAAAATTCACAGTAATACAGGCACAGTAATATTCCTCAGTGTTTGACACGCAGTAATATGTACTTATATGACCGCAGTGAATTATAAGAGTATATTCGTTTTAATTATATATTTTTTTTTCAATTGTATTTTAATTTAGAGGAGTTGAAAATTCTGTAACTTTTCCTACATAACTTTCATTTAAAAAAAAATGGATTATTTTTTTATGGAAACAGTAGTATAATAACCGTTGAAAGCTGACCTTCATTCAGAATCCGTAGTATTACCCACACTTACTCTACATCCTGTGACAAAATTACAGAGTCAGTCTCATAATTGACGGCGCATACTTTAAATCAGAATAACTTTTGTATAAATGGACCGAACGACTTCAGTTCCTCTGCCAAGTTAGATGGATTACTTTACTGAACGATATATAATGAAAATTCTGGAAAAATTACGTTCAGTTTGAATTATGAAAAAAATAGTGAATGTTGCTTTTGAATGAATGTTGTTTGCTGGAATTTTCAACTGGTTTGTGAGTTATAAACAATTAAAACTGTTGAATGATAGGATAAAAACTGTTATTCTCACCAATTAGGTAGTCTAAAAAGTTCGTTTCGTTTAGAATGAATTCTCACAATACCAATTCAACCTAGTTTAAAAAAGAAGCAAATTGCTTGTGTTATTTAACAATGTTAGCCTCTCAGGGACGACGTCAGTATCTCCGTCGTACTGACTCTGAGTGATATTTCAAAATTGATTACGGTTTAACACAATTAGTTTAATCCTTTGAACTGGCTATCAGAAAGTTAGAATTTAGTAACGCTGGTTCAAAACGAACCTATTATTCGAGGGCTAATAATAAATATAATTAATTTACATGATTCCTAAAGTGACTCGTAAAATACGGATCTATTGTCGAGCATGAGCAAAATAAGTCATGACGGCAAGAGATGTTTTCATTGATTTTAAGTGCTACCATATGCCCCAAGTGGTTCGGTCCCATTTCAGAAGATCCGTGATGAAGAGTATTTCTCAGTTACTAGCAATTGACACAATTTGTTTGTAGTTCGAAATCGAACGTAATATAATACAGTAAAATTTGTTTTTGTGCAGTCCTTTCCTATGCGATTTTTTTTTATGCGATATATGAATCCCAACGGTGTTGGCATTATAACACCCTTGTAATGTTCTCGTCACACGAAAATGCCCGTTTTGATTTTTGAATTATGTGCATTTTGAAAATTTCTCCATGTTTAAAATGAGAAATTAATTTTTTAAACTTAATTATTTATTTTATCGCTATTTCGTAAGTCTTCGACATATTTTCTAAATGAGACTTTTTTATGTGGTTCCTTTCCACCGCATAAAAAATTTTCTTTAATATGTTATAAAAAATTATTTGTTACAGCTATTTATGAATTTTCTGAATATTTCTTTTTGTGCGGTTTCTTTTATGCGGTCCCTATCTACCGCACAAAAACAGGTTTGACTGTATTCGAAATAATTTTTAAAGTTGTTGAACACTTATTTATCAAACACATTTGTCTATAGAAGAGTGGGATATTTTTATTGTAAAGTCGTCTACATAGCAAAGTTAATGTATCTGTATACACATGTTATTCACGCTTCCGTCATTCGGGATTATTGATCAAGATCTAGCTTACCGAACAGTAACCACGGCTTTTAACTGATCAATTGAAGAAATGGAAGGAGGGTGCTCCAGATGGTGTTCGAGTGAAGTACTAGTAGGGTGAGGTCCACTTTAGGGATGAATTCAGTATTTAAACACAATGAAACAAGTCCAGGCAAACATAGTACCTACTCGCATCGGTCCTCAATTTGTAAATTATACTTATCTGTGATGGAGTTAACAACACAATAAAAAATGTTTACTTTTATAAATACGTACGTACCAATCATACGTACACTCCCGTCCATAAATCACCGGACATTTCCCTATTTTCAGCAAATTGGTAATTAGAACAAGAATACAAGTTTCGGGCTTGATTTTATTGTTTCGTTTTGTTATATGCAGCTATTGTACGATCATATTTGAATGCAAAATTAAACATATACAATTTGAATAAATGTTAGAAAAAAGAGATTGAGAATTGTACGATGAGTTAGATAGAATAAGAGAAGCGTGCTCAAAATCAAAATAGTGCTTATGGAGAGCTCTAGAAGACAAATTCGAAAATAATTATTCCACTAAAATTGTAAAAATAAATCGACAGAATGCCACGACTGGTTCAAGCGGATGTATTGATGAAGAGAAAATATGGGATATTTTGGACAGATCTTTGACGTACAATTCGATTTACATGTTCTCTTCATTAAAAAATATTAGTAAGTACCATTTTTATTTCATAATATAGGTTCTTTGATAACAAAATATCGTCTCCATCCAAATTTTAATAAGCGTTCGGTAATTTATGGACGGCAGTGTACGTTTTTAGTTTTCTTATTTATAATAAGTGCATAAATCTAGTCCTATTTGCGTTGTGTTCGGGCTCACTTTAATCATGAAAACCTTAACAATTGACCGGTATTATGTTTGAAAAGGTGCGACAAAAATTACTGAATTTGAAATTTTCTTTATTGCGCGCGACCTCGGCCGTAATTGCTCCATGTAGCGTGACCTATCTCACTTGCTCTTATCATATCTATTTTCCTTCTGTGTATAGCTATGCTCGAGTCAATACTTAAGTTAGAGTTTGCGAAATTTCCATAGTTCAGTACAGTTGTTACCGACTGACATAGTTGTTCCCCGATTAAATTTGTTTTCTTCATTAGCATTTTAATTAAATTAGTATTTTTATTAGTAAATCGGTATTCAAGCGGTCGTTCACTAAACAAGGAATGGTTTTGCAACAAAAATATTAAATTAACGCAGTGGCCCATAGAATATCTTTGAGATATACTAGCCCACAAGTTGTACGCAAATGGAGAACAATTCGCAGAATAGTCGAAATTGAAGATAACCGACTTGATGTTAAATAACAGTATGAATAACCAAATTTATTTTATTTTGAGATTTTGTAGTCTTCGCAATTTTGTAGTCATTTTAATATAACACTTATCACTGAATTAACATTTCGAAGAAATTACACATTAAACTGTGACAATTTCTCAGACTGTATGCACACAGTGGAGCAAGATCAAGCAATTTTTCCTCACTTTTTACTTGTTGTAAAACTTGTTAAAAAAATGGTCAATTTTTACTTGTTGCCTTCTTCTTCTTTTACCGTGTTGAGGATATGATAGGAATGCAGTTGTTCTTATCATAAAGCGCAGCCTTAGTGAATGAAGGAACTTTAATATAAAAACTTGGAACGGTGAGCTTGGAACATACACATATATACCAGGTAGGTCTTGCCTAAACCGACTCTTTTCTCGAACTGACTCTGGACGGACGTGCAACTCGCGTCTTTTGCCACTCTCGCCTCGTGCCGATCGTCATTCTGACTGCCAATCGTCATTTCGACTTGTGACGCACACTCCACTAGGCTTTTTCAAATTGTTACATCGTAACAACCAAAACGACGCCGACGCCCCGGCATTCCCGGACTTTTGACTATTTTAATTTTAACATACCGAATAGAATATCATGGACTTGGCAGCAGTATAAAAACGCTACCCTCTTCGAGAGCATTCCGCTGCTTGAACTGCCAAACGTAATGACGTTCAACCGTATAGTACTGTCTGAATAAAACGTCGACAAGATATCAATGCTGCAATTCGATAGTCACACCCCCGGTGTACACCCGCAGGGACGAACACGGGACGAAATCAGCGTCCATCAGATGTAAAACAATTCTCCGAGATGGTCAATTTCACGGTGAGCCGTCGCCGGCGCGGTGGCAAAGAGGTCAATCCGGTTCCCCGCGACGCCATAAGGGTGGCATTCCCTTTGGTCCCGTGAAACGCCGGGCCTCTCTGTTACCGTGAATCGAATGATAATGAGATTGTTTGACGGCGTCGGTCGATGGTCCTGGATGGTCACCGCCGGTGGCCATTCTCCGCAGGCAGCTAGATATATGCGCAGGTATTCACCGTGAACACATACTCGCCGGTATGGTAGCTGCATGCGCGCGGCAAGTCGGGGATGAGGTGAGGCGAAGGGGCTGGTCGCATATAGCGCACCTGAAACTATGGTATCCAGGGGTCTATAATGCGAGTGAGCAGTGCATTGGGCGTCAGTAACGAGATGCAGGAAGTACGGGTGAGGTTCTCTGGGGAACCGGCGAGTGGTCCGTGGACGTTCGCCCACGCTAGTACGCCACGTTGGCAACGTGGGACAGAGAGGCCGGGAGAGCATGGAAGCCCGAAGGAGAACAGGGAATCGTAGCGAGAAATAGAGAGAATTAGGTGAGAGGGTGAAGGAGGGTACGGAGGGAAGTGAGGAAGATGGATGGACGGATGGACAGATGGATAGACGGATAGGCAGATAGACGGACGAAGCGAGATAGCGCGAGGAATAGGGAGGCAGGGGGATCAAGCTGGGATAGAGGGAAACAGGAAGCTAGAAAGCGAGAGAGAGAGAGATAGAGAGAGAGAGAGAGAGAGAGAGAGAGAGAAGGAGAGGGAGAGAGATACATAGTGGGCGAGAGGCAGGGAGGAATGCAGGTTGCAAGCAGGGCTGTATGGTACTCTCTTGCCCGAGGGCGAGGACTTGGGCGAGGGCGAGGCCGAGGGTCGAGGGCACTGATATCCGCCCGAATGACTGCCACGTAATCACCGGCTAATTATCCGATAGATACCCGGGAGCTCTCCCGATGCCCGGCGTCAGCCGCAGCCGTGCTCTCATGTGCCCGTACAGATCGAGAGACGGAGGAGGGTTGCCAAAGGGAGGCGAACCGAGGAACGGGAGTAAAGCGGAGAGGAATACTGCCAATATGGCGAATATCGGCGGATTCCATGGAACGAGCAGTTCGCATACCACTCTGTGCCTCTCGCTCTGCCGCTTTCTCTCTCTCTCTCTCTCTCTCTCTCTCGCTCTCCCTTCTCTTCTGCTCGTTCTGTTACTCGGTGATCCTCTCTGTCTTATGCCGACAACCCCCGGTATCAATCCCAACGGCGAATGTCAATATCGAGGCTGGTATGTAACGACGACTCGGTTTCGTCTACCTGCCTCGCTTTGACACCGGTGATACTATTTCTTGGACGTGTTTCACGGATTTTTTGACAGTTCGGCGCTGGTGAACGCGCCGCGGTTTGATGGTAATCGATCGAGAGCAACGATTCACTGAATGTTCGCGAGCATCGTATTTAGAGGTGTGACTATCGATCATCGACATCTCATCCGTATTCTATTGATACTTAACGATATATCGATACGGTCGCCATATTCTCGCGAGGACGGTAAAGGACAAATCAGGAATTGTTTTATGCTTTTAAAAAATACTTCAATTTCGATGCTTGTCACATGAATGAATTTCTTTTTAATAAATCAGGTTTCTGTGTCAAAAATTCATAAAACTGTACGCTGTGATTTACGTCAAACTTGCATTTCTTATATGCTTTCAACGTTTCGATTTTGAAATGGGTTTTTCTTTACTGATTCTCGGTGTGTGGGGACAATAAAAACAGGCAGACATGAGCAAGATTCAACGATTTTTAAAATACTTTTAACACTAAACGTACCGAGCTATAAATGTAACAGATACATGTTGCCTTATAAAAATGACAAGATTGAATTTATGTAGACTTTACGCGGTTCTTATTGCGATGCGTGCTCTACTAAAGACATTTATTGAATCATTCCTCATGGAAGCATCTTTATAATTTTAAAAATTGTCAAATAAAAAATCTAGAACCGACCATTTGATCGATGGTGGTACGTTTAGTGTTAAAAGGTGTGTCTTTATGTGCGAAATATTAAAAAATTTCGAGCCACCTCTGTTGGCAGGATTTTGTCGCTATTCTTCGATCTTTTCACTGATGACATAACTTTTAATATTCGAAATTTTAGCGAATTGTTTGCCTTCATTTATACGTATGTATTCCAGTGTACGAAAATAAATGAAATTCTTTCTTCGAACTTCGCGCACAGTGCTGTGTGCCGACGTTCAATTTCGTTTCAATTCACAAAATAAAGGACAAAATGGCGATTTTATAAAAAAAGAAAAAATAAATCGAAAGGACACAGCAGTGAAATAAAGGACTGCCCTCTTAAATAAAGGACATATGGTCACCGTATATATTGATAACATTGTTTTACGCAAATTCCAACAAACTGGAGTGAAATAAAAATTTGATTTCCTTCTTAGTATGTTTGATAGATTGAAAATAATATTACTGTATCTTTAAATTCTGCTAATGTTTTTATTGTTTTAAGTTGCATCTTCTCATTTTTAGGTAATTATACAGGAAAGGCTACACCTCAACTTTTCCTTATACATGTTACAGTAGCTCGACCTTAGCTTTTTAGATATTCGCAAAAAACTGATAGAATGACTGTAGCGAACTCCACCTTTTCCCAATGACTAAATTCGACCTTTAGGGTGGAGAAAGGGCTACACACTACTACTTCCACCCCCCCCCCCCTCTGAATAAAACTAACCCAAACCTAATTCAGACGTAACCAAAATTCATTTAAGAGCTGGACAAACCTAACCCTCCGTGGGGGTAACAATTTACAAACACGGTTCCTCATCAATTTTGATGAGCTTCTAATATGTTGTCTGGGGTGTGATTCTGAATGATTTTTTCCTGTACAGTATTTTCTCGATGTATGCCCACAATACGGGTCTACCCAGAGACATATATCGGCTAGAAGATATTATTCTTTGATAACGAACCTAGAAAAGGGCAGCGAAGCTTGAGCGGCCTCGATTTGTGACCCCTCACTTATAGTTCTGGGTCTTTTATCGGCTAGATATTTGGAATATATATCGAGCAAAGACTGTACATGTTACCACTGCTCAGTCTTAGTTTCCGAGATATTTCTAAGAAATCGTAAGGTCCACCACAGCCAACTCATCCATTTTAAACGAATTTTAGTTAGGTCTGGGTTAGGTTTGTTGGGGTGAAGGTGTAGGAGGTGGGGCTTTTCCCTAAAACACATTTTCGGTGAATAAAGGCAGAACTCAGGTCAACATCAGATTGCCATTTATTCTGATCATGGCAGCATGACCTTCCGGCTAATACTTCAATTCTTATGAAAATCTAAAAAAATGGCGTGATTATTGAATTTATTTTATCACGGAAACCACTTAGGGTAAAACTAGGTAATACGTTCTAATTCACGAAGAGTTCCACTTTTGGTTTACGAAGATAAACAACAATAGGGAAGGTTTCTAAAAATAACTACTTAAAGATATTTTTAGTTAAATTTTCCTCATAATTCCTATACAGGGTGTCAAAAAATGTTGTACTTCCTTGAAAGGAATGATTCCTAAGGTCATTTGTTTGTTATTAACAAAAACACGGACCAATCAGGGCGCGACCAAAGCAAACAGACTCTGGCATGGCGGCAGGTCCCGCTGAGCGTGGTGTTGTCATTGGCCGAGCCGGAATCAGTCCACTGTAGCCGCGCTCTGATTGGTTCGTGTTTTTCGTTAATAATTCTTTAACGAAGCCTCGGAGGACATTTCTGCAAAGGAAAAAATTACTTGAAATGACCCCGGGAATCTACTTTTTCAATGAAGTACATTTTTGGGACACTTTGTAAAATTGCGAAGAATAAACTTGATGTGATTTGACAAAAAAAAAAAGAATTACAAAAATATATGAGTGTTATTGACGTTTCTGTAAAGCTGGGGAGTATTACCTAGATTTACCCTATTACGTGGAAAGTGGGGGAGGTTGTAGTTAATGATGGAAAATACTGTGAACGAAATATCCTCTATTTTTCTATTCAAACAATTTTATCTCCCGAAAGAATGGCAGAAAATTATTCAAGTATCCAATAAAAATGAAATCGTTGTCGACATGCACCCTAATTACTGATTCACGTCGAAAAAAACGTAATCTTGGAATTGGACTTACATCGCGGAAAATACGGTAGATAATTAGCTGTGTCGGTTCATTAAGGGGAACAAGGTCATTAATCGGTCTCGAGGGACTTCCGTGATGCGTTGGGAGGCTGCCGCGCGCAAACTGCATAGCGCGTCGATGCTAAATTCATCGTCGAACACTATACATGCCGTACTGTTTATTCCAAACACGAGAATTTCAATTACCTCGCGTCGCTGGTATACAAGCCGACATGATTTCGCGGTCATTGATCGACAAATAATCTCGTTACACTGTGTTACTTTCTGATACTGTGTCGCGGACGCTCGCGCATATTAAATAATTATTAATACCAATATTGCCGAGCATTACGCAGAATGGCGTGGTGAAGCGAGCAACACTGCTTAAGAAGACGATTAAAAAATCTACCAATTAAATCAATTAACACGGGGAAATTTTATCCGAGCAGCACGTCTCCAGAAATTGTTATTCCATTTTAATTTATTTAATTATTTGACCCCGCTGTCTCCATTCTGAAAAAGCTGTTTAATCATTATTATATTTTGCGTCGAGAATTTGCTCCGAATAAAATACTCGAATAAAAAACGAGTATAACCAGATTGTCTGTTTAAATATTATAAACAAATGCTTTTTGCATTTAAGATATACGTACACACAGTAGTAAAATACGTGTGAAGGAATACATTAAAGAAAAATTAATTAGATTCGATTCATAGTATTTTTTATAATAACATTATATCAATATTCATTTTTTTATATGTGTACATATATACAAGTCGAAATATGTATATATGCTTACTTAGATGAATGCTTCTATAGCTTCCAATACTGTGTTTTAATAATTTGCAGTAATTTTATGGGATAATATATTAAGAGGATTGATTATACACATACTCTCCTCATAATGGTGGAATGAAAATCGAACAATAATGATTTTCCGAAGGTATAAAAATTATCTGTTAAAATTTATTGCGGAAAAATTAGTTTCAAAAAAATGGAAGACCTTTCGGTTTTGATTGTATGATTTTATTGTATTGTAACGTAACAATAAGTTTGTTCGTTGCACAAAGATAAATGTGTTTTAATTTTTACGATTTCGTTGAGACTCATTACTAGACTGCGGATTTTATGCATTTACTTCAAAAACGAATAGATTAAATATAAAACTGAAAAGACATCAGAAGAATTCAAGGAAATTGTTCAACTATCCTTGACTTTAAATATTAATAATGAAGAAAATACATTTTCGTTTATTTTGCATAAAGATCCGCAGTCCACTCGTTTCAAATGCAGAACCGTGGATAAATAAAAAGTGCTTATAGGGTCATTCCATGAGAATTCGATCACTTTTTGACCTATCATCGGCGATTTTGTTCGAATTGAAATATGTTGTAGTCTATGTGAAATTAGGGTGGGGAGGGTTAATTCTACAATCCCTCCTTATTCTTTTCCCATGGAAGAAAACTACCCCCTTCTCGCAATTTCCATCGAGCAATGACACCTTTCTTTTGTAGAACATATTCAATTAGTATAGACATTAACATCTATTGGGTTGTCCGGAAAGTTCTTGTCGATTTTTAAGGGAAACTCAAACGCGGTACGTTTAAATCTCGACATACATTTATTGAATTATTATAATTGCCATTTTGTTCCATGATCTTTCTCCATCTTTCACGGATCTTGCGTTTTTCGCTGAAAAACTTTTAACACTAGAACTACCGTACCAATCAAAATGACTGGTTCCTAATTTTTTTTTCCAATTACTGAAATAAAAATGTTTTCATCGGACATTTTTGAATGTAGTTCTTCATAGAAGCAGTCTTTAAAATAAAAGTTGTGTGAAGTCTAAATGAACACAGTCTTGTCACAAATACAATGCAATATACGTCAGTCGCATTTATTGCTCGGTAGTTCTAGTGTTAAATATAATTTTTTATGTCGACCAAACAGTTAAAGTCATTATGGGAATGTTGTATTGACCTAAAGAGATGAAAATCTGAGGGTGTAATGTCTGGTTAATAGGGTGAATGTGGTAGCACATCTCAAGCAAGCTCCAACAGCTTTTGGAAGAAAAAGCATCAAATGCCTATAATTCACTCTGTTTCCTTCCATATGTAAGGGCGTATGAAACTAACAAAAATTAATGTATCCTAATCAAACTCTTTCTAAAAATGCCTACAAGATCATCTTTTTAGACTATTTACACATACCATTTGTTTTCAGTCATTCAGATATATTCAGACCTATCCTAATGCCCCCTATAAAAAAAAGCGGCACGAATTTTCCGGAGAATCCAATACATTGAGGAAACTGTTGTTGCAATATGTAAATCTTACAGCTCTATAGTAAAAACATTAATTTTCTTGCACTTCGAATATTTGGTTCACATATTATTGTATATTTATTTCATTAATTCATTCTCGTAACATAAAATATCAGATGTAGTGAAATATTTCCTAAATAAATTAGCGAGATTTCTTATATATATATATATATAGTAAAAGCTTAAGAAACTCTTCAAGATTTGTTATAGATATGACACATGTTTCAAAATAATGAAAATTTCCTCGATTCTCGTGTAGCTTAAGGTAAATGACCCAGTGGCTGACCATGTCCCGTTATGCGGACAATAATACAAAATTAAATTTATTTTTTGCCGTACTTGTTAATATAATTAAGAATAAAAGTTGATAACATAAAGTAGAAACACTTATTAATATAAATCTAATATAATTAATATTATTTATATAGTTAATATAATTTTATAGAATTAAAACTAAAGTAAAACTAAACTAACTATGAGTTAAAAATTAAGTGGTTTTACTTTATGTTATCAATTTTTATTCTTAATTATATTAACAAGTAAGATAAAAAATAAATTTAATTTTGTATTATTGTCCGCATAACGCTACATGGTCGGCCACTCAGTCATTTACCTTAAGCTACACGAGAATCCAGGAAATTTTCAAAACTGACCAAACAGTGCACGACGGGACGGAGCTCAATCTAATCAAATAGGACGCCAATGAAAGGTCAGACGCCGCAGCGCCGAGCCGCTACGATTAGTGGCAGCCAATTCCGAGGGCACTTCACCCAAAAATATCTACGAAATTCCGGGTCTCCCGATTCCATTACCGCGCAACACCATCAAACAGAAGTTCGCCCCCCGTGAACGATCTCACGTATGGAAATTAGACGTCCCGCCGTTTTGTTGGAGCTAAACCCGCAGCCTTGAGCCTACGGGAGTCCTCCCGTGAATTCACTATGGTTCTCATCGACCTCGATTCAGGCCCGGTTAAAAGTCAGGAACAGCATGACGGTTCGGCCCATCGTCGTGGCGAGGGTCTCCGGACTGATTAGTTAACGGTATACGGAACGAAGTGGCATCGGCTCGTGCACTGTCCCGTATCGAAGATAACATCTAGATCCTGAACGTCCTAAGCCTGACTGACGTTCCTGCGCGGGACCAAAGCCGGCTGTCCTCGCCATCGAGTGTCTCACAGAAAGAAAAAAAAGACCGATCCAGCGCGTCTCGGGGGGTGTACATTTTCTCGTTGAACGCCCCCCGTCTAAAACGGGCGGGGTGACTGGAGGGGGTCAAAAGCTCCCTGCACCGCATCCTCTGGCCGTGAGCCACCGCGCGACCAAGAAAAACACAATTCGCCCGTTTTTCGGGGCCACGTGACCCCCGCTACAATGCAGAGATCGTCGATTCATCGTGGCGACATGTAGCATGATCGGGCCACGCACCGTTTGCCCCGAGTTTGTACAAGCATTTGTCACGGTCCGATGAGACAGCCCCCGGGGGCCAGATCGGGCTCGAACGGATACAAGAAAGGAACACCCTTGCGCGAGCCGGGGGACACTTCGCCGAGGTGGATCTTGTTACGTGCGAAGAATATTTTTCTGTTCGACTTTCTTTCAAGGATCTTTCAAGTTCGTTACTCGAAGGAAAAAGATCCTGGACATCCTCCGCTTTAGTCCTTCGTATCAAACCCGAACTGTGGTCTGGAATCACTGGAAACAACAAAAATTAGGAATGTGATCCTACGCGACCCGAGTACAGTGCTTACTCGATATACAGGATGAATCACAAATCGTGATCAGTAGAGATTACGCTGTTATTAGCAGTCCCATCGAAAATGTTTTTATCAGCTTTTGCATGGTTTCAAGAGAGCTTTAATGTGATTATAAAAAATTATTTGTTAACTCTTTTTTTATATTTTTTCAAGGTCATATTGCATTTTTTGCAAACAAACATATAATCTTTTTACGCCTATCTGTTAGAGGATTTCAAGACGAATACGGTAAATATCGGAATACAATTTTTTTTTCATCTGGGTCGAGAAGAAATTAAAAAACTTTGTATACTACTACTAATAGATAGGCGTAGAAAATGATATGTTTATTTGCAAGAAAGTTGATAAGTAATTTTTTATAATCACGTTAAATCTTTCTTGAAACCATGCAAAAGCTTATAAAAACATTTTCGATCGGATTGCTAACAACAGAGTAGTCTCTACTGATCACGATTCGTAATTCACCCTGTGAGTCTAAAAAGCGGATCCAGCCAGGGACATAATATGTCGGCCTTGGAGATACTATTCTTTAATCCACGCCGAACGTAGTGGGGATAGTTATGGGACTTTTATTGGCTAGGAATTTGGGATATATTTAGAGTAAACACTGTGATACAGGCATGCCCACCCATTTTTTAAGGTATATGAACTCGTTAAGCCTTTGCACTCGAAGTTATTGTAACTTCAAAACGAAACATTTCTAGAATATATATATCTTTCATGTTATACATACGAATATGGTGCGATTTACTTGTACAATACTGAAGTGTTTAGTAATTTATTAAATACAAACAAATTGAATAATGTAAAAAATATTTTGAATAACGATACAGCAATTTTTAGTGGCGCCTTACAGTCGTCATTCGAGTGCTAAGGGTTAATTTTTATTCACGTTGGGTACAGAACCGTATAGTCACGCGTAGAATCAGGGGTCACGTTTGTAAGCCTCGATAAAAGATCAAGGGTTTTGCAAGGGTAAATTTTATTTCCAACGGTTTCAGTGATAAGTTCAGTGAGTCTTTCACTCATCTTGGTTTGCGCATAAATAATTAACCCGAAAATTGATCGATACAGGGCGGTCCATTATCATTTCGCAGCCACACTTGTTCGCATTGATATTATCAATAATGTTGTCTACAAGAATAATCCTACAACGGCAGAAGATATGCGGCAAAGAATTACTGCAATATATGCCTCAATTACCTCTCACGAAATCAACAAAATCATACAAATTAGTTATTTATTATTTTTTTTTATTTGAAATTCTTACAAATCATTTATTAACCCCTTGCACTGCAATTTATTTTATGATTGCAATAATTCTGTGTTGCCTATAATCTACTAGGAAAAATAGAAAATTTATATTTATTTTATAATCACGTGTTCTGTAAGGGCTAAATATTGAACACGATAAAATAGAATTTCATTTCAATTTAAAGGGAACTAATAATATACATATTTAGAAAATTACGTCAATTGTGTCAATTATGTCAATTATGTTATGTCTCCATCACGAGTATAATTCGATTTTATAGTACAAGGTGTTAAAAGAGATTTCAGTGTTGCATCAATGAGAATAGCTACCATTTTGAATAATGATTATGATTTGTGAAGCAATAGGTATCAACCACGACGTAAAAAGTACATAATACAGGATGAAACACATGACTTCTGCTTATTATTATTTTTGCTCAAGGTCACGCCAAGGTCAAAAAGATGCTATCACGGAATTTGGTTATTATTATCTTAAATTAAATCTTATTAAGAAAATTTGTTGTTTACTCTTGCTCCTTAAAATAGTGCAACTTTTATACGGTCCAACCTGTCTATGAAGATAATGATATGTAAAGCGGCCACAAACGGTACATTTACCCTAATTGTATTTACATTAAAACATCTCGAGTCGTCTGCAACGTCGCATCATATCGAAGCGAAAGCTGGAAGGAGGAAAGTCCCGGGAACGTTTGATCGGTAGCCAACGCTTTTGGAAATAAATACGTTGCAGTTGTTAACAAAAACTCGAGAGATCGATTCTTCTTTACACAGATCCTTCCTTTTTTCCCCCGTATTGTTGACGATTCGGATTCGCCAGAGCTGACTTCCTGTAAACAAAAAATGTAATGGATATTTAAGGACCAGTGCCAGAGGCATCGAGGATCGTCCTGCGCAAACATCGGCGCAGCCATCCTGCAACAGCTCCTCCGGCGGTTTAATAGCGGGATAAACAGACGCTTCTGCGGGGATACTTTGGCCCGCCATAGGAAAACAGGACACGTATCATTGCAGGATGCTGTAGGCATATAAAGACAGCTTAAATAGCCGCTGCTCGGTGTTCGTCCTCTACTGACGTTCCATTCCAAACCGATTTGATAGCACCTCTACTGAAACTAGACACTAAATAGGATGGACCGAGGTGATTCGAATCTTTTTCTAAAAAAACTATTATTCAAACTAGAAATAGAAAGGTCATTTACCGTTATAAATCTTTATGTATAATTTACTAATCTTATAATCTTATCTATTTGTTTTATTATACTACACAAATGTTTATAAACTCGCATGAAATATATCGCCTCTTTTTCGAGTAAATCGGATAATACAGTTTCTGCAAAAACTTCAGATTTTCACAAAGAAATCTTCGAATTAACTTGAAAAAAGTATAATTCAAGAGTAATAATAATGAATGACCTGATTTCAATTACAAATATATTGTCTTTTAGTACCATCTTTATCAGCAGAACTATCGTGAGCCTGTATAAGTTTACTATATATAAATAGATAGCGAATCTTTATGTTAAATTTTCTATCTGAATTGTAGCAAACTGAAGTGAAAGATTAATTTTCTCTGTTAATATGTTAAATAGGTTGAAAATAAAACAGTATTTTTAAATTCTTCTAATGTTTTGACTGTTTTAAATTGCACATACTAATTTTTAGTATAAAAAGCATGTATAAGTGGCACGTCTTGTAGAAGGGAAAAGATTGAACTTACTTAAACTTCAAACGTTTTTCATTATAATATGTGCTTAAATAAAGAAGTCAATTCAGTAATTTCCTGTAAAAACGTTTTTATAGTTTCAATAATTGTGAAATAGAGAACCGGTCATTTTGACCATGGTAGCTTTTGTGTCACATAGTGTCAATGGTTTCTCTTTTAGGATTTTTCATCGTGTTTTGACAAAATTTTTTTGTACTGGTTTTTGTTTTTGCATAGGTGCGTCTCTCCCTAAATTGGGGGACGCACCATTAATGTATGTAAGTGTACTAGGCAGCAGTTTTTATAAAAAATGAAGCTTTCTCTTTCTAATTAATAAAAAGCCATAAATTAAAACTGAGGCGTGTTCTTCGCCATACCATTTGTTAACATCTTACACTTCAATTAATTATAAATAATTAATTTATATTTATTGTTCTGTAATTAGGTAATTAAAAAGGAGGTGTTCCATTTTTTACAAAAACGGCTAGGTAGTAAAGTCTAATAATTATTATATTGATTGTATAGAAGATTATTTTTCAACCACATCTAAAGTAGATTGGATTTCTTGTTTAGAATGCTTCAAATGGCTCCATGAAACTTGAACAATGTATTCTCCTGCGTGTAATATGTGGTAGAGAACGAAAAAGAATACAAGTAGGGAGAAGAAGGTATAAACGAAATGAGTGTGTCTATCTCCAATCAGAAGTGCATCTAACCCCAGGTCCTAGGGTGAGATGTGCTTTTTCGAACTTTTTCAAACAACATATTAAAATGTTGAAATAAAAGTTTTACTCACTTAACTTTATACATACATTATTAAACAGATTTAAATAAACGATTAAACTATGTCTGAATACATTTCCAAGTATTTTCAATAAAATTTTTACAAAGGTAAAACAAAATGTGGCGCTTCTCTCCCGGAATTACCCTACACATTGTTCAAAGGGGTCGCAACAGCTAACCGGTTAAAGTCGTTCGAACACTTTCGTGAGCTACTGAGGATGCACTGGCGAAGATATCGTCGAATCGTCCATGGTACTTCGCCTGATCCGATACTGTGAACCCTCCTCTCCCAGGGCCGCCACTCTTCACCCGGCATCCTCGGTGTCAGCCCGACAAATATCTTTCGAGGGAAACAGTCGCATCTAGCGCGTCCCCCGTTATCGTGGGCCTGCGTCCGTCGAAAGGAAGAAAAAGCAAACGAGGAGAAAGAGAGCAAAAGTCCCCGGTTCCCGATAGAAAAATACGGCTGGTCGTTTGGGTGAAGTATTCCGATGAATATGAAAGTGACGGGCACCTAATCCGGGCCGAAATTTATGTGACCCCCTCTCTGGACATCCCTCTAGCGTTGACCTGGGTCCACGGAAAACGGGCAGCCCCTCTCAGGCCAGATAACGTATCGGGGCTCGCGCCATCCTCGAGGACCCCCATTCGTTTTAACCTACGGCCGCGTATATTACGCCTTGCCACGTACCCGTAACGATTGATATATAACCCATTCCTAATGACCCGGAACGCTCGATCAAGAGAAAGAGCCGCATCCGGTGTGCGGTGCGTTAATTAATTCGCCCGACGACGCGCGACGCCTCGTTCGGTTTTCCAATCTCTTCGTGAACTCATCTTCCTCCTGTCGCGGCCTGGATAATAGTGTCGGGACTGGCCTACCCGGTAAAATTTCATGGAAGCTTCTGCCCTGACCAATTTCACTGTGCTGCGCGGGTTGAAAATGTTCCATACTACAGTGAATTCTCATTAGGAATCAGTGTCCACCTTATAATTTGGAGTTAGTGGAACAACCACACCACACAGTTGGGCAAACATTTATTTTAAAATCTCGAATACAAATAAATGAAAACTATCTTTTATTCGAACTCGTTTCTCTCGGATACATATTCACCACAGTTCATCCGTCAGACACTTTTCACGATTTTCATTTGTCGTCTGTGAGTCATCCGAATCGCGAAGTAACGGCTATGCGTATTCGACGCCTCTAGCGGCGAGAATTTATTTCAGAGAATTTATTCGGAGATACAGCTGATGAGTTGCAAAGTGTCTTGGACTTGTATTCGATAGTTCGAGGCAGCTCCAACATTTATTCGACGGTGAATTTTGGCAGATACTCGCAACTCAGAATGTATGTTTGATTTTCGACGTACGATTTTCTGCGTGGCCTTGAGATTTATTCGAATACTCGATATAGGGAAGATGATTTATTCGATTTTTTATTCGTGACGAGCATGAGGAATAGATGAAAATCACATGTATCTTTTATTCGAAATTGTATTCGAAGTTCAGATGAAAGACCAAGCGACGTTGCCAAGTCGTAATACTTACGTCGTAATATGCAAATACGTACTATGGTATAGCGACTCTCATTAATATTCGAACACTATTTATTAATTAAACGATGGTTTACACAAATGAATTTTTATTATTGAAACAAATCGTTTAAGCATCTTTACAATTTCAGTAATCGTAAAATAAAAAATCTGGAACGGATATTTTGACGACGGTGGTAAGTTTAGTGTTAAGTTTTAGGTTCAGATTCGTAATCGGCGGCCTTGAAAACATTGTATTACTAATTGTATCTAATCAAACATTGTATCTAATTATTTTTCCAAATACCCGTCCGCCATATTGGATCGGTCATCTTGTTTTTGAAAATTTCCCACTGAGACTCATAATCAGAGACTTTGAAAACGTTATACGACAAATTTTTGTGGAAATCAAATCATTTTTTCAAATCGAATTATTTTTCAAATTTGGATTCGTATTCGGCGACGTTGAAAACATCACAAATTTTCAATAAAATCCAGGTCTTGAGATTTCGGCCACATTTTGGTTGCTTGGGGCCACTGTGTGCTGTAGTAATTGATCGTAGGAAGAAACGCGGAAAATCATTCTTCCCTCGCATGTAAAGCGTCCGATATGATTGATTATCCGTCGGCGCAATGACGATACCAAGAACAAATTGGATTCTATTTCGTAAGAAAGGGAGTGAGAAGGAGGGTGGAATGGCGCGGTGGCACGATTTGTCGTAAGGATACGGCTGTCGACAGAGCAAGAAGGGAATGTTTCGCGTGGAAGTCGGTGATTTTGTTTTGGATACGTCGTCGTCGTCGTCGTTGTCGTCGTCGTTGTCGTCGTCGTCGTCGTCGACGCGGTCCCTCACGCGAGCCAGGATTTTCGGGATTCTCTCGTTCTTTTCTCCTTTCAGCCGGGGAACCGGTCGCGTCATTGTTTACACTCACCTGTATATAGGAACATATATAACAATGTCACGCACACACCACGCCCTCGTTTGTTTCTTTTGTTCCGCGTCGCAGCCAGGGGTTCGCACTCGCCGGGCCAGGGTAGCTTCGACAATCGAAGAGACGTGCCAGATCGAAACGATAAACGTACGAGATGTAGTGGACGGGAGATTGGGGATACCATGCCTCGACTGGATACGCTCCGAAGGAGGTCACCGTGTTAGAGCACATCAAAACCCAAATGCTGTTCCCTTTATGAATGACATTACCCCTTGTGCGGACAACCTCGTACTTCTTTCTACTGGAAACAGAGTTCTGCAGAATTACTATTAAATTACTCCAGGAATTATAATTACAAAGTAATTGAATTACATTATAATTAAATCATATTGTAATTTATAAGTCAGATCTTCGTTCGATTAAGTTCAATGTAATTCGTAATTGCAATGCAGTACAATTATAAAATACTTTGCAATTAAACTACATCAATTACGAATTACGATGCAATTAAATTAAAAAAAAATTAAAGAATAATAAAGTAATGGGAAATCAGAGGTTGAAGGAATTTATTATTTATAAAATAATATCTGAAGAGGAATAACTTCTGCATTACAAATTTTTTAAATTTCAAACCTTTACCTAGGTTACGATATATTAAAGGAAAAAATAACAACAATCATCTAATGAGACTCATTAAAGAAACCTTAATAGTATGTTTAAGTAAAATGAAATACATTACCTAATAATAAAATATGGAAACAAGGAAAGTTTTTAGCTTACCACTAACTAATAATAGGACCACTTTGACGTATTGTGAAAAAGGAGAAGGAAATTCTTCGAAGTTCTGGGTTATACATAATTTGGAGAGCTGTATTTTAATTATATTGTATTTCAATTACACATCTGATTAAAATATTTCAATTATAGATTCAAAGAATTAGTAATTGAATTAATTGAAAGCTTTGAATTATGTAATTCACTTACAACGTAGTTGAATTACTATATAATTGAAATACAATGTAATTCAATTATGCAATTGATTTACACTAGGAACTCTGACTGGGAAAGTGCAGTTCTACTTTCGATGCATTTGGTAAATGCAACATTATTATTTTTTTTTAGTCGATTACAGATTCTAAATTATTTGGTATTACGCTGTATTTCCATGAATCTTTACATTACTTTCTTATGTATTATTAGATAACCAAAACCCTGCAGTTTGTCCATTTTGGATAATATTTCATAATGATAACGTCTCGAATATAATTTCTTTTTATTTCAATTGATTTTTTTATTCTTCATCGTTTGAAGATTTGTATTTTAAATTAAAGGCAGCCCTAGCTTTTTATCGAAGGTATTTTCTAAATTTTAATTACAATCACAAATAAAAAATTTAAAAGTCGTGTCGTTTTTCTTCGCAAATGCGACCAATAGCAATTTAAAAAAAAATTATTTACACATTACCTAATAAATTAATACTAATTTTAAAAAGTTATTCGTTTGTGTAAGGTGTACAAATACTTTCTACACTGTATTTAACGAAACAATTGTCCATTCTATCTAAACAGAGAACAAGGAGGAAAATTAATCGAAACATTCATGGTCGTGAAAAATGGCATCGAAAATTGTTTTCCTTCTATTGTTATTACAGTTTGTCCAATAAAAGCGTATTGGTGATGTTTCTGGAAATGTTAATTTTGTGTAATATTGAATATGATTAAAAAGTACATTCAGAACAGTAATACGCTTTCATTGAATAATTTCCCCCATTATAGAGCGTAGTTTTTTCTGTAGAAGCAAGTAGTGACCATATATAGGGTGACCCAAATGTGTCTTCCCTGACAGGGGTGACTCTTGAGGTGATTTGAAGTAACTTTCTCCTTTGCGGAAATGTTCTCCACGACTTTGTAAACGAGTTATTAACGAAAAAACTTGAAACAATCAGAGCATGACAATAGCTTACCGATTGCTGCTCGGCCAATGGCAACGCTACGCTCGACCGGACTCAGCGGGACCGTCCGCTGTTACCGCGCCCTGATTGGTCCGTGTTTTTCGATAATAACTCCTTAATGGAGCCGCGGAGCACATTTTCGTAAAGGGAAAAGTTACTTCAAATGACATAAGGAATCACGCCTTTCAAGGAAGTACAAAATTTTTGGGAAACCCTGTTCATTTCGAATACGGTCAATTAAAATTATGAATTCTAACATAAATTTTTCTTTATGGTTGTACTCTATAATAGACCAAAAATTTGTTTATATGAAACTTGTATCTCGTATCCGATTTTTTAAAATAATTCATTTACTTTCAGTTTTATTAAATCCACTGTCAGTGCGTGTTAACATTTTCTCTAAATATATTAATTTGTGCAGAGACACGTTCTTGTTCGATAAACTGTATACTTCAAAGAAGATCAGAAGGTTATTAAAATATCATAAATATTTTGCTTTCTAATCGATGAACTGGAATCCACAGGCAATCTCGTGAAACTTTTCTCGATAAATACCAGGACTTTTCACGATCCTGTTGGCAAGTATCAGTGTACGATATCAATGAAAATGTTCGAGTTAATATCGCCTATCAAGGTCTTTCCACGTCAGATGAGTTTCGAAAGATACAGAGAGCATAACAATCGGCGCTCGGCCAACAGTTTTAACGACGAAACTTGGCCGACTCTCTCCATTATATCGCCGCGTTTCACCGTACGTTTTCAGGTTTGTTTGGGAAGATAATAACGAGCCAGCTGCGGCAACGAGCCCGCATCGTATAACAATTTACTGGCTAATCAAAAAACTTTGTTAAGACTGAAACTTGGTTAATTAGCATCTTCACCGGAGTGGCTGCTTACCTTGCGGACCTATTCCGCCGACCGGAAGAACGCCCAAGAAATTGTACAAAGTACAAGACGGCGCACGGTATCGATTCCGCGATTAACAATGCTAATTTGACGCTGGCCTCCATGCTCCCTCGCTGAATCGAGCCGCAACGAACAAGTCATTTCGCTATTAGAATCTTTTGATGAACACAGTGTTGCGTTGTTTCTGAATATCGGACTTTATTCTCTGAAATTGTTATGCTACTGGTTCTCAAGATGCGAAAACTTTCTGCTCAATATCAACAACAAACGATACCGAAAATAATTTTCTTAACCCTTAAATGGTACCAAGTTCGGTCAGATTACGAAGCATCATACTAGTGCTCCTCTAAAATTTAAAAAAGTGAAAGGAACCTATTATGGGGTGGATTCGTTTACAAGTGTTACGTTTACAAAGGACATTACCCAAGCGTAACACGCCGATTTTAATGGTTTATTGAAAAATATTTGACACGCAATGATCCATGTCTACAGAGTGAAAACAACTCTCAAAGTTGGAGGTAAAAAGATAAATTTTTAAGTATTGTTTAAACAAATAATTTTTTCTGAAATTATTTATATGACTACAGCCCTTGATCAAAAATACACAAATTAAAAAAAATCTTATCTTATATATTAAATATTAGCAAAAATGGCGGTTTCACCCACTACATATGGATCATTGCTGATAAAAAAGAATACATACTGTATAAATTTCATTTTCATTAAAATCGGTGCGTGACACTTGGATAATGTCTTTTGTTACTTACAGTGTTTTTCTTCCATTCTTATGCGCAAAAAGAAATTCGCATAAGTGTTGCTATTACTACATTGAGGGACGATCTGATATAATTGTAGGTTAGAGAACTTTTACTGTGTTTTATAATTTCTTTCAGAAAGTAAATAATTATATTTTGTGATTTGTATATATTGAAAATCACAATTTTATGAGCTTTGTTATCGTGATTTTTTTAATCTTTAGCGATCTGTGTTACAAGAATAACATTTTTTGTATGAAATGTTTTGTGCCTATTATAAGGACATAATCATTTACGATTTATTCGAATACATTTTTGTCAAATACATTTGTTGACTTATAAAGATTGTTGTAAAATGTTTAGTTACTTAAAATGAGATGCATCCGAAAAGAAAAATATGGAATCCTGATCAGATTATCCTGGCTATAAATGCTGTAAAATTAAATTTACAAATAAAGAAGAATAAAAAACTATTTAAATAAAAAAATCATATTCGATCATTATAAAACATTATTCTAAATTGATAGCACGTACCTCTCCATATTAGGGACACCTTGCTCCCAATATGAGGAGATCGCAGACGATTACGCAATACGTAAAAAATTAATGTAAAGATTTATGGAAATACATCCCAACACCATCTAACGTAATTTAGAAGTAATAAATGCAGATCCTGAAAATTTTCTTCTATTTATGTAGAATCTAGGATCAATTAAAAAAAAACCTCCCCGTATTAGGCAACTTCATTCTACTAGGATAGTTTTAAACGTGTAATATAAGTGAAAAGCCGAAGTGTTCCGTAGAAGTTAAAGATGCTTCTTATTTGCAGTTGTTGCATAATAGAGTACGGAGCATTAGTGTACAGAAATTTGATTGGGGTCATGAGAGACCCCAGAATACCAGTGCAGGATTAATACAAAATATCCGCTATCAGTTTATAACACTGTATTTTTTAAATTACCTTATACATTACATGTTCAAAATAAATATTACCATGTGATACCCAAAGTTATTTATTTTCTCTCTAACTTATCTTTTGTTGTTTTTAACAGTTCAGAGGTATATACACTTCAAATATTTCAAAGAGTATCTACCTGCATACGTATGTCGTCAGAAATGAAGAATGTTAGTATGATATGTATAAAAATATATGGATCTTGAATACAATATATTTAATTTACAAGGACTGGAGAAAGTAATGATTATAACAGCTTAATGTTGAATTGAAAACAATATTGTATTTCGAAATACTTTATATATTATTTTAGCTCTTTGAAATTAACAGTTATTCCACGAAGTAATGAGCTTATACTGTCAGGATGAGAAAATAAAAATGATATTAAAAAATTTTCGTAAAATATCTTAAATTCATTCAACAAATATGAATGCTATGAAAAAATATTTTAGATAGAAGTTGTGTGGTTTCATGAAGAGGAGGGAGCGCTATGTTGTTATTTATTCGTCGTTGAAATGACCTTCGAAGTCTTATAAAATACAAAATTAACCTTTATAAGCCGTCTCAAGATCGTCTGAAGGTCGAGTAAATAACAGCATAATGTGTCCTCCACGAAACCATACAACTTTTCTCTAAAATATTTTTTCACATCGTTCATACCTTTCGAGATACAGTGTCTACTCGAAATTTGTCCAAAACACGGGCCTGGCCAAGGACAATTATCGGCTAGAAGATACTATTCGTTGATCCACTACCGAAAGTAAAAAAGGACAGCGAAGTTCGAGAGGCCTCCATCGCAGAAGGTGTAAACATAATACGATTATCTTGGTGTCAGTCCCATAGAAAAATAATGAAAAATAAAGAAAGTTTGGTACTGGATTAGCAATGGTCTCACACCGATATATCCGACCTACATTATGTTTACACTCCTCGGTGACCGAGGCCTCTCGAGCATCAGGGTGCTTCTCGGGGTATAACTTGCGGTACTGGGGATAGTTCTGTGACAATTATAAGCTAGATATTCGTGACATTTATCGAGTGGAGACTCTAAGTGTCCTAGGAATTTAAAATGGGATAACCTGTAGAATCTCCGACCAATAAAAACAAAAGACCCGTTGTATGGAAGCGCTAACAATATTTTTATCAAACCAGAAGTTAAATAATGTTTCTGTCACCATAAAACATTCGCCCCTGAAGGGACTACGAGGAGGAGTTGAATCATGCGGGTTCTAGTAAAGTAGACATTCTCCCGTAAAGTATCCGTTTTTATTCTTTCAAGGCGTTATAGATATCCAGGGAATAATCTCTGTCTCATATATATATCATTCTAATAAACATGAACAATAATAAATATAATGTGTCCAAGAACGTAGGAAGTTTTGCGTCTAATCAGGCTGCTCGGTACAAAATAGCGCGTTTATATATGGCATTCTCGGCTATAGCTTCGTGCACATATCCTTTTGATTTTAAAAGACACTGATCACTCGCCTCTACCCTTCTTCACGTTTTCAATTTGTACGTTCTTTTGCGCAAACCCCGTGGCCCACGAGGACACGCGCCACCTTTCGGCCACTCTGTTCTCGTTCGATTGGAGCTCTATCGCTATTAGAAAATAAATAAAGAAAGGAACTAATCCGCTCAATCAAATATCTCTCCTCGTCCGGCAAAGATGGCGCGTCCTCGTCGCAGTACGGTTCATCGGTGAATACATTTGTCTCTTTTTCTCTCTCTCTCTCTCTCTCTCTCGCTCGCTCTCTCTCTCTTTCTCTCTCTCTCTCTCTCTCTCTCTCTCGCTCTCTTTCTCCCTTTTATTATCACTACAAATCACCTCGAATTGCACGACGATCAAGCGCTGCACCAATTTTTCTCTTTGGAACGCAATAACGCAGGGGTAATCAGCAACGGTTTCCGAAATAAAGCGTTCGCATTGCAATCATTCGATTCCCTTCTTTCACCGACACTGATCGAATACGCACGAAAGGGAAAAGAATCGATCGATCAGGAATACTCGGATGATCCTTGCTACCTGTTAAACGCGCGTCCTCTTAATTACCTCATCCAGATCGGCCGATTCCTTCTTACAAATGTTAGGTGTTGATAACATTTCTCGTTCAAATAACAATAATGCGGTGATTAGCTGTATACAAATCAATATAATGTTTTAAGAGATAGGTTTCATTTAGTCGGTGAATAAGATCTTCAAACAACCTGAGGAATTCTAAAGAATTCGAAGAAGACTAGTGTTTACTCAATATATGTCCAAAACACGGATCTAGCCACGGACATATATCGATCAGGAGGTACTATTCTTTGATCCACGCGACCTTACACTCCTCGGCGACCGAGGTCTCTCGAGCCTCTTGACGACCCCTCACAAGGTATACCCCGCGGCAGTGGCGATAGTTCTGGGACTTTTATCGGCTAAGCATTTGCGACATATATAAAGTAAACACTGTATTGTTAATCGATTTATAGTAAGGAAACGTTGCCATAAGTGTAGCGATATTAACTGATAGTGCAGTTTTTTTTTTGTTTAACAGAGAAACTTCGGTTCCCATAGTCTCTATAGTAGTGAAAATGAAAAAACAAGTTGAAACAACGTTTGAAATGATATCACGAAATCTGGAACCTGACAATCTCTATTGCACTGTCGGTTGAGTAATTAAAAAACTGCTGTTGATATTTATCGTAACACATTTATGTCTGTACCAGCCCTGTCCAAAATCGTTTCCCATACTTGGTCTAAATATATCGGATTTTTCTTATACAATAAATCCTCTAGAATTGCTTTTTAATTACGATCACTCATATGTACTTTTGACACTCGCGCGATACGTACGGAATTACGAAGACAGCCTGAAACACAGCGAATCGCGTAGTATGTCTAATCCGTGGACAAGACTGATTTAAACTAATTTCACTTTTAACATTTACGAAATCTTTGGATCTACGAATTATTGCACTGCGCAAGTATTCGAATTCTCTCGGCCATCGTAATATCGAAAATCGTGGTTTTACGAACATCTCGTGCGTATGCTCGTGATCGACGCGTCGACAGCCGACGAAACGTTTGCAGTATAGCTCGCTGGCATATCTCTTGCCTAATTAGAAATCGCGCTGGTGATCGCATCAGTGTTCTATCCATTTGTAAATTGAATCTCGTTCGATATTTACACGAGAAGTCAAGCGACACACGCTTTCACCGCTGTTCGGAAAAGTATTCGACACGTATCCTTTTATATTTTCAATCGTCCGCTTTGTCGGCGTACAAATAGTCCTCAAAGTTCTGCAAATAAAATTTCCGCTATGATCCCGCATACTCGGACGGGATCATGTTTTCATCCCCTATTTCAAGTACCATTTTCTCATCCCTTTAACCCTTCGCGGATGAAGACTTTTTAAGCTATCCAAAATATTTTCCTCGAAAAACCAGGATTATATGGCGAGCTCAGAATCATAGTTGTTTGTTGTTATAAAAAAAAGCGCTGTTAAAAATACACATTTATAGATACCGAAAACTATAAAAAATGTTTGTACGTAATAATTAATGCATGAAACAGAATTTTATAAAATCTACAAGGGAGTCATGTTATTGAGATTGGCTCATGCCGATATGAGCCGTTTATTTTGAAAGTTGCCTAACTTCACTTATACTTAAATTGGGACTTATATTTGATATACTTAAGGGTTTGTGTTTCAATAAAATTAAAAATATACGTATAGGATACCAATGTGTCATACTGCTTAAGTGTATCTAAAAGAGTTAAATTTACAGTTCCTATTCAAATAACAGCAATTATTAAGTGAATAATATGTGTTTTCTTACCAAAAATGAAGTTAAGCCACTTTCAAAGTTAACAACTAGATTCGTTATAAAATTGGAAAGAGACCAAGTCCATTCGACATAATTTAAAATGCTTCAAATTGAAACAAACAATACTCAATTTACATTATATATCTTTACAACACTTCGAAAACACAATTTATGCAATTCAGGACATTTTCTAACTACATAAATTACATAACAAGTTACTGCTCATCTACATTTTGCGTATGCGGAAGGGATTTGAAGAAGTGATGGTGCTCCGGTGGTATGTATCGTAGTAAGTCCATCATGTCCTTGTATTTCGCTGTTGTAATTCGTCTGATATTTTTATAAAGTGGTGTCAATACAATATTTTCGAAATTTCTTGGTCTACCCCGACGTGGTAATAAATCCAGGATTTTAAACTTTGCATTCTCATCCATTGATATCTTATAGAACATTTTACATGATTCATCTCTCAAAAAACCCATCCAACATATTTTTAACCAATTTATTGTTTCTCGGTTAAAAATTGCGTCTCTAAAAATTTTATCGATATGAAATACTCTTGTTTCATTTCATTTGGAATAAAGTTATTACCTTTCCGACATTTTTTGATAATGTCTGAAGGACTAATGATAATAATAAAGTTACTTTCAAAGTGGTGGTTTTAATTATTGAACTAACTGCGAAAACTTATGTGTCTAAAATTATCATATATACTCCGAATATACTTAACCGCAAATGTTTATGACAGCTAACTTGAAGTCGTACACATAATTACGGGCAACAAAAAATACTTGACAAACGGACTTGGGCCACTATCAAAATAAACGGCTCATATATTTCGAAACATTTCGATTAGTAAGGCTAATGAGCACACTAATATATTCTTAAGAAATTAAATTTTTTTAAAGAGCACAATGATCTAGTACATCTTCGGCGGTTTCAATTGCGTTAAAAAAGGACTGTTGAATATGTGGGACACACTTAATAGATATAGCCGTCAGATCGAAACTTGTTCCCCTCGTCACGTCTTGTGGTTTGACTGTCAATAAATAATTTAATAATTTTTAATTAAGGAGTATTATACATGCAAGCACCAAACACTTTTAAAACGCCTTAAAACTTAAGAAAATATAGAAATATTCTTCGTAGAAATTACATGGGGTTATCAATTTCTGGGATTTATATTTTTGTAAATTCTTAATTCGAGAAACCGAGATTCATTTCAAATTAAAATATTTTAAAAGAAATAATAAGAAAATACCTGCGAATTCTTAACCGCTGCAAATGTAACACGAGGCTAATACATTATCCAAAGAAGACAAAGAAGTTTGAATCACTGTAACCGTAAAATAGTGCAAGAGGTAACAATTGGTGATGATATGACTCCGGATTTTCGGAAAAGGTCAGAAGACTAAAGAGTATCAATATATTATTTTCACTACGTTAAAATTGTTAGGGAAAAATATTAATTTATATTTAGCTCCTATGTCTTGCAATTGATGCACAAACTTTTTATTTTGCATGAAGATCCGGAGTCTAGTGATGATGATTATTTTGGAATGTCGTTGGAGTTGCTGATATGTCGACGTTTGTGCACAGACTCAAGAATACGTGTCGAATCGAATGCTGCATTGTACACTCCGGGACAAAACGATAGCACATCTTGCATTTTTCAAAGTTTCCACAGTAAAAACTGGTGAAAATGAATTTTTCAAGTGAATTTTACTTTTTTTTACTACTTTCGAGCATGCATGTATGTACGACATATTGAATACTGTTCGCAATATTCACTGCGACAAAATGCTACGTATGCAAATATAAATTTGGTAGCACCCAAACAGGACAAAATGACAGTACAAGCACAAAGTCTACTCTTCTCAGTTGTACATGGGTTACTAAATAACAAGCCAAGAACGTGAAATATAGTTAATAAAATATGTAATAAGATTTTGATATTAACATTTGTCAAAACAGACAATAAAAAACTTTTTTAATTAAAAAAATGGGACTAATAAAATATGAATTAATAAAAATGGACCGTGGAAAATAACTAAGTGCTCGTGAAATGTATCAGGAGCAGTTTATGTCACTACCAAATGAAAGGTAGCGGCGTAATGGTTTGGTCCGATATTGGTCACTATGGGAAAATGGCCACAAAATTTATTGCTGGAAAAATGAATAGCACAAAGTGTTTAGAAATTATTGATGAACAAATAAACGTATATGCCGTGAGTGTTGCCGAAGATAAATTCATTTTGCAATACGAAAACGTTGTGGTTCATGCTGCAAAGATAGCGAAGGAATACTATTGAAAAAAATTCATTTTAGACTGGCCAACGATATGTCCCGATCTCAAAGTTATTAAAAGTAATTGGAGGAAGCTTGTCAGAATACTATAGAAAAATAGCTGACGATTTGAAACTGTTGATTTTAAACAGATTTTTCTTCCGTATAGATTTTTCCCCAGCAGAAAAGACTAAACAAGTAGGTAAATTTGATTTTACTTGTATACGTTATTAATAGGCAGCGGATTTTATGCATTTGTAATAAAAATGGGTAGGTGTAATTTAAAACACTGAAAACAATAGAAGAATTAAAAAATACTGTTATAATATTTTCAACTTATTAAACATATTACGAAAGAAAATAAATAGAAATTTCACTCCATTTTGTTGGAATTCAGGTAGAACATTTTTATTTTGTATAAAGATCCGCTGTCTAGTTATTAAACGTATCCTAAAATACTGTATAGAAAGAAATTTTTGGTTCAAAAGAATAAAAAAAAAAATAAATGAAAATCATGTAAACCTTAATGCGTGCTATTATTTTGTCCCGGAGTGTAACGCTGCATTATGGTAATCCATCGACTGCTTGTCTGATGGTCCCCAGGACTTGTCTGATGGACCCGGGACTCGGGTGGCAGTCGACGCGTCGATGTTCTCGTGCAAAGTAAAAAATCGAACCTCGAAAAGACATTATAAGAGAAGAATCGCAACGACTAGGAGAAACATCGACGCAAGAAGAGCAAAGTGTGAGGTACGATCGGGGATCGTCCTACAACTTTCGTTTCCTGTCCCCGCTGATCGCTCGTATTACACCATTTACGTTCATAAGTCTACTACGATATTTTTACACGCTCGCGACCCCGCCTATATACACATCGAAATTGTCTCTTGACTCTAACGAAGGAAAGTCTCTGTCTTCCCGTCGAACCGACGGACACGCGCCGTTCCGATCCACCATCACGCTCAGGTGAAACGCTCAGGTCGTAGAGCCTATTCGGATACGACTGGAAGACGAGGATCCTCTGGGGAAAATGGGGAGAGGGCTGGAATGAGGATAGATTACGAGTATAATTCCATTAAAAGCTTCTACCGAGAACAACGATGACACAAATCTGTATCCCAGAAAATAGCGGAGAGAATTGACCTCGGCAAAATGTGCAGTGGCACACCAATAATTAGCGTAACAGCTTCGCCCATCGATAGTAAATCGATCTTCTCACTCGTCACAAGTATCTGTGTTCCAGTCAGTTGACGAATCACACGAATTATTCAACGTTTAGATACCGCATATACTAATCCGAAATGTTCTTAGCCTGCGACCACTCGATCGCCATACATACTAGAAAGTACAATAGTCCCTGCATTTCTTCCTTGTTCAAAAACAGCGTCAAACGAACACCATACAATTCAAGCCTATCGTTAAAATCAGTGCGATACTATGTTTGAAGGACACAAATTATTTTCAAGTATGCCATGAAAGTTAGTAAGAATTTTAAATGTGCAATGCGAATCGTTTAAACGACTAAGAAATATGAAAACCTGGACAAAAGAATTGTATGTTATCCATACCCCTTTTTGAAACTGCTCAGACCATACTAACAGCCCCAAAGCAGCGGCTACAGTAAAGTCTTGATCTAAGTCGAACGAAGCTACACGGTCTTAGTTCACCTATCCTCTCCACTGGGGGACATACTTAGCGAGGTGCCAAGAAGCTCGAGCTGCCTCGGTCGCCGAGCAGTGTAAACATGCATCCGATACCGGGTCGGGTATATCGGTGTGAACCACTACGAATCCAATTTTACAAAACTTCTTTATTTTTTATTATTATTTAACCAACTTATTCGTGGAATTTTTCCGAATAAAATGACACTAAACACGATAAAATTTAAACAGTATTTAGTGGTTTAATTGACGGTATGCAGTGCAGTATGCGGTCCATGTTTACAAGCGCTATCACAAGAAAATGGTGGCCCTACACGATCCGTGTCACAGCACGGACCCGAAGATTGGGCTTAGATCAAGACCGTATTAAGCGGGGACTACTGTAGTACATTTGAATTTCCATTGATCCTTAATTATCGAGCATGAAAATCATGGAAAGTTTTCGAAAGGAAGATTGATAAATATTGGTTGGTAGTATTTCCAAAAAGTGGTTCCCTCCGAAGACATTTGTGCAGTTTAATATCAACGAGTTCGATGATGAAAGAGACATGACACCTACTGGACTATTGATCACGTGAGAAGACGTATCAAATAAATACTATAATATTTAGTGCATGAAGAATCGAACGCGTGAGCTTCGTGTCTCGCGATCAGAAGAGTGAATATCAAAAAGCTTATAACATTGTCGACTGCAGAGTCGGAAAGGAAATGAACGTCGCCGTGTTGTCGAGCAAGAGATAGAAAACTGGGATAGCTTGAAACAGTTTAAAAACGAGTGACACTTAAAACGTAATTACTCGGTGAAATTCCGTGAAACTTACCGAATAGCTTCTAGCTTAGCCGCGCAAAAGGAAATGCTGTTAGATTATACTGTGTGGAGAGACGATTTTCATAAGTCATTGAATATAGCTCTGTACTTCGAACACGAATTCTTACGATCTCTGTTTGTTAGCGCGACCATTGTACAAATATTCTAGAAGAGATAGAAACGCTCTCACCGGAATCAGTATGGGTAATTAGTTTTACTGCTTCTTCAACTTAGGAATCTTAGAAGTTTCTTCGATTGTCTATAATTTAATCTAAACTCGCTTTATGAAAGACAACGATGTAGGACATTAGCTTATTGTACACAAAACGTGTCACTACATTTAAAATGCATCAGAAGGATACACAAAACAATGTACATAAGTTCGCAGAAGACTTTATACGTGTATTGGTCGTGTGGTAAGACGCTACAAAATAGGATGATCCGACGGTAGCAGTTTGACACCTTGGACAGGATGAAAATTAATTATATTTAACCTCCCGACAGCGGAATCTGGGTCTATTTTGACCCGGAGTATCAAGATCGTCCTTCAATTATACTCAGTTTCTAGGGAATTAATTGAACCCACCGTCCCCACCGTAGCGTCCCACTGATCCCTTCGAGTAAGCACCGCTACCATGAAGAAAGGATGCGATTCGCCTGACGCGTATTGCTACGACGCGACCGTGTATTGCTCCGCACGTACGGTGGGGCAACAAAAGTGCGCACCGCACGAAAGAAATATTGGTGGGGGAAGCAAGCGTTTGAGGGGCCCCAACCGTGCTCAGCACTGAATTAAACGATCGGGGCTGCTGGATTAGAAACAATAAAAATATTAACCTACCAGAAGTACCTTCAAAAATATTATTTGCACAACTAATAAATAGTTGGAATAGTTCTAAACATCATCGGTTATATACAGTTATAAGAACGGTCCGCCGTCCGAGGGTAGATGCGTGTAATATTTATGAAAAGCGTTTCGAGGAACGGTGGAAGAAATTGCTATGAGTTTGAAGTTACAATTCGTGCGAGTACCAAAATTCGAGGAAAATTCGACCGTCCAAGGAAACGCGGAAACACTTACAAAATTGTTAACGAACTAGTGAAAGGATATCGCGAACACGGATTCGGAAAAGCGGCGATATTCGCATAATTAATCTGAGGGATCTCTCGCGAGAAAATGTTAACGAGGCGCGGGAAGTTTTTCCGCGGAACGTGTCTGACGCCCGCGTCGAGGCGAGGGAACGATCGCGTGAATCCGGCTCTCAAATTGATGCGATTTGAGATAAGCACCGTGTTAATGACATCGCGTTTCCCGGGGAAACGGCCGCGTAATCAGGACGAACGCAGAACTTCGCTCGGATGAGCTCGACTGAGAAGCGGCGTTGCGAGATCCCGGACAGGAAAAAAATTTTGAGTAAGTGTTTCCGCGTCGCGCGAGACAATGCGCGCATTCGCTGCATCCAACAAACTATCCGAACGCATTCGGTAAAAACTTTACGAAATAGATAATAAAAATTCTAAAGTTTTTAATATTTGTACAGTGAAGAGCAAAATTGAAACCATTATGCGTTTATTTTAGTTTGGGAAATAATTTATTAATCTACTAGATTATTAATTTGTATTCGAATTCTTTTACATTTAATTTATTAGGCACAGTATTTTATTCTTGAGTCAATTTTGCACCAATCCAAAATGTTAACAGAAAGATATATTTGATATTTTGCAACAGCACCTTTGATGCAAAATGTCAACAATAGTAAGGTCAAATGTGTTTGCATCTACTAGTCACAACTGGATAGCGGATCTTTATGCAAAATAAAAATTTTCTACCTGAATTGCAACAAACCGGAGCGAAATAGAAATTTATTTTCTTTTTTACTATATTTAATAGGTTGAAAATAATGTAGCAGTATATTTTTAAATTGTCCTAATGTGTTTACTGTTTTTAAAAACAACTACTTATTTTTGTCATAAATGCGTAAAATCGGCAGTATAGCAATTGCTTGATGAAAGCGATTTATAACAGTTGCATTCTATAATCGGACATTTTATATGCAACAACTTAATAATTTTGTAAACACTAAACAGAACACTTTCAAGTACCATAATGAAACGAGTTTCACAGAATATTAGAAGAGAAGTCTTTATTGTATTAAAATGTCAACCGTAAACAAAGTAGGTAAAACCCTACCTTAATGTCAGCAAAAACATTAAAAATTTTGATGCAAGATGTGAAAGACTGGAAAATTTAATGGTTGTGCACTTATGACATGGGAGTGGTTTTAGTTTTCTATGCCCTATTAAATATTAGTTTCTAAGAGGATTGAGATCCGAAATACAGTCAAAAGTAGTGTAAAAAAGGGCAAGCTCTCAGCTGTTTAAAATTCTAAATTGACCAACAAAAAGCCTAGATTTAAATTCAGTCGCCTAATATGGACTTTCTTGAAATGACAATTGTATAAAAAATATCACTCTTCACCACCTCCACTGAAACAATTCTGGGACTGATTAAAGAAACGATAGATATACAAATCTTGAAAATATTGTAAAGACCTAGTAACAAATATTCCAAAACAATTTTCATCTATCAGGACAGCCAAAGATTCTTCAATAATATATTTAACATATTCGGTGGTTAGTATTTGGACTGGTGTAAAATAGAGTGAGGAATAAAAGACCGCAACTAGCAAGTGAAATAGAATACAATGAAAATATTAAACGTTTCTTAAGTTCAAATGAATGTAAAATCATGTGCCTCTTGATTTTTTGTAATCCCGTTTTAATAAACACATAAATAATAATATTCTAGAAAAATGATCAGTGTCGCCAGGTCAAGACTTCTTCCCCCCACTCTAATTTCCCTTTCTACCGCGCTATTCCCCACGCTTCCGCCGCGGTCCGGTCACGTGACGCGTTCTATATGCTCTGGAGCGCATACTCCGGTACTGGCAGAGAGAGAGGGTAACTGTATTCCCCTCGATTCGTGCTCCCGCCCCTCATTTGGCGACACTGGGATCGATTGGTTGAATTTTGCTCCTCACTGTACATACATCGAGGTTGTCCGTTCTTCTGACGTTACGCCTGGACAGATACGTTTTACGGAGAAATTGAGAAACGCGTTCGAAGTGCTGCGAGACAGCTAATGATGCATAGACAAATAGTGGAATCCAGAGAGTCCCGTGGGATCTCGAGACACGGGTGACTCGCGGAAATCAAGAACACATGGAAGTCATCGGGATAATCGGTAATGTCAGTTTAATCACACAGAAGTGGTCTAATGTACAATTAGGAATTTGCTCCGACCGTTTCTTTGGTATCGTTTCAGTGAACTGATTCACGGTGATCGCTCTAACGTAGGACGCTCTAGTTTCTCAAACGACACGCCTATGTACACTCGCGTCTCGCACCTGTATCGTTAATCGTCGACCTCGCTACTCACGAGAAACAAAGCGCATTCGAGATTAACGGTATCCGTGTGTCCTCGGTGGCCGAGTTTCGGACGCACGCCTGTAAATCCGTCCTGGCTCCGGTCCGGTTTCACGCGCCACCGATCGTGTTCACCGGAACTTCCTGTTCAGGTTCGCCTCTCGTCGTCGCTTGGTCCGTGAACGGGAGTATCTTCCCGCGATCGGCAGGCTCGGGTCCTGTCTAGACTAATCGCGATACCATTCCAATATGATATCTAGATACTTTTATCGTTTTATCTACGCCGTACAACTACAGTTTACTCTCTCTCGCTCTCTCTCTCTCTCTCTCTCTCTCTCTCTCTCTCTCTCTCTCTCTCTCTCTCTCGGTCGTTACTTATATAAATACTTAATCGTTAAATGCTGTATATAGATGCCTCTGTCGTATCGCGGGTACCGCGTCGACCCGTATCGACGACTCTGGAAGGAAATAAATTATTTCATGCGTCCTATCTATTGCGTCCGGTGTGTGTCGAGCGAGTGAAACACGTCTGTCGACGATTTTGGAAGGTAATGTACAAGTACGCGAAACGAAACAGCTACCGATCTCCGCTGCTCGATACTACGCCTATATACAATCGAACGGCGAACGCGACGCGACACGACATTCGCCGGATATCTATTTTTTTCTTTTTCTTTTTTTTTGTTTTATCGAGTATACGTCTCGACAGCAAGAACACGGATCGTGAAATCGGCTCGAACACGTGTGTGTCGATCGAATATATAAAAAAGGGCTGCATCGTTGGCACCTGCGAGGTTGCGTCCGCCGCAACTTCTATTGTTCGTTGATGGACGAAATGATTGTTGCTCCGAGTCGCGAATAGTATTCGTGAACGAACGCTTGATACAGAGAATTAATCGAACGCGTCCTGCTACGGCGAAACGGATGGACGTTGGTCACGATATACAGTGAATTCTCATTACGAGTCAGTCCCGCCGTTCTTTTTTACTGAAGCTTCTCGCCGAGCGTCGCATTTGAAATACACAGGGCATGCTGGAAGCCTAAGACTCATATCCGTTTACAAGTCATAAAAAACCTATGACCACTAAGCGCTAGTGACAAGAAGACTGAGAAAATATCTTTCTCCGATACAACGTTGCACGGAGAAGAGAACAGCGAAGCACGAGAGCCGTCGCCGCCGAGAAGTGTGCCACAACATTGTTGCATTGGTGTGAGACCAGAAGACCACTGCTAATCCAATTACAAAACTTCTTTATTTTTCGTTATTATTTTATGAAACTTTTACCAACATATTCGTGGCATTTTTCTGATTAAAATGAAACCAAATATGACATAATACCGATAATATTTACTTGTGTAACGAGCGTATGGGAAAGAAAGAAACGCGGAGAGTCGCGGTCGCCGGCACAGATCCAAGCCCGCGAGAGCGCAGGTCTTTAAATAAAAAATTTAACTTCTTTATTAATAATTATCTTTTCATGAGAATTTCACCAATATATTTGTGACATTATTTTGATTAAAATGATACCAAACGCGATATAATTTGGATCACAATTACACTAATATTCCGTTAATGTAATTGTAATGAGAAGTAATTTTCATGCATCATTACACAAATAAATATCATCGGAACTATATCATATTTGGTTCCATTTCAATCAGAAAAATGCCACGAATATGTTGGTGATAGATTCATGAAAAAATGACGAAAAATAAAGAAGTTTTGTTATTGGATTAGTGGTCGTCTGGTCTCACACTGATATAGCCGACAATTGTGTGGCGGCTACGGCTATCGAGCTTCGACCACTCACCGCGGTGGTGTGGGGTTGTTCCACTCACTCCAAATTGTAAGGTTGACACTGACTCGTAATGAGAATTTACTGTCCAGTGAATTCTCGATATATGTCAACAACACGGGTCTCGCCAGCGTCGTGTATCGTCCAGAAGACATAGCCGAGCCGTGTTATGTTTACACTCCTCGGCGCCCGAGGCCTCTCGAGCTACGTGACCTCACGCGAGGTATACCCCGCGGCAGTGGGGATAATTCCGCGACGTTTATCATCCAGGCCTTGACGACATGTACAGAGAAATCACTGTATTTGCCGATATAGCGTGACATTTCCCGCTAATTTGCTGCCGAACGCCTAAGCGCTCCTCGCGTTGAAAAACGTCGAGTAGGTATTCTTCGCGCCCGAGCACCCGAGCATTCGATTCCTAAGGTATTCGAATACTAAACAAAGTACAAGTATGAAACGAACCGATGTATCGAACAATTCAAACGTCGAAACACTCGCGCAGCCGAGTCTTCCAAGTGTCCAAATACTCGAGCACCGAAGCACGTCGAGTGTCAATTCTGCAGACAATCGATACGCTCGGCTAGTTGGACATGGGCGAACTCGGATCTCCGCAGCTTCAATTTCTCGATTACTTAAGTCATTTGTACTAATCGTCCTTATTGTTTCCACAGAATATGTTTCCGTAGAACACCAGGATTTTTCGGGGTAAAACTTACGTTTGGGGGAGCATGCCAAAAATCTTGACATATCTTGTCAAGGACACTCACTCGAGCAACCCCCAAGAGATCTTAGCCGTCAGTTTTTATGAAACAGTTGTTAACAAAAAGAATTATTGCTGCAAACTGGGCCCCCTTTACTGCTAGTCGAAGGGGGGGGGGGGGGTCGCGTATGTAGTCGATATTGATAGAGAGCTTGAATATTGGCAATTGTAATTGTTCATGTTACAACAATAGATCCTAAATACGAAACAGGGGATCCGACTTTCTTCGAGAATCTCTTTTGTTAATCCCTTTTGAATTATTTCTATTTATTTGACGCCTTTTTCGGTCTCGATGATTTTCGAATATGTTGTAGAACTCGGTATTTTAAACAACGTTTTCCTGCGCACATAAATGTAAGAACATCGTAGGCACGGGAATTCTGCTATTTCTACAATTTTTAATGACCCCTGCTTCCCCTCCCCAACACACCTAATCCAGACTCTAACCTTATGACACAATGTCTGTACAAACCCAATCCTTAATGCCCGTGGTCTTTAGAAGCTCAAAAAGTACAAGGACAGGAATCTAATCTCCGCTGTACCTAAAGACCATAACCTGGTAAGGTCTCGATTAGGTCTTCTGAAGGAAGGGTTGCAGGGGGAGGAGCACCGTCCTAAAATAGAAGTCATGCGCCATCTATTTACGCCATGATAAATATAATTTATAAAGAAGGTTCAAACAAGCTTAGAAACATCTCGACAACTAAGACCGGCCGACGGCATAAGGGAAAAATTGTTCAGGATCATGCCCGTGGCAACGCATGCCAAGATCAAGGCAAGATCATCCTCCCCTAAACACGAGCTCCCTCTGTCCCGGACACCGAAAACGTAACGCGCTGTGAAAAATTCGTCAGAATCTGTGGTCCGAAAGTTGCCTCTACATCGAGATCGCCCCCCCCCCCCGTAGAAAATCATAAAAAAATACTTCGATCAGCAAAACCCACTGTGAATCCTACGTAAACGCGTTCCAAAGCCGTTCGAAATATCAGACTTTATTGTAGCACTTTCAAACCGATCGATCGTAACGTTCAATTATAAAAAAAGAATACCGTAACAAGTTCATCACCGTGGACCCGACGAGCGGATCTTCCCTTGGAATGGACACGGGAACGCGTCGCGAACAAATTGGCAAACGTTCGATCGATTATTATCAAAAACCTGCCTGGTCTGTGTTCGCGTCGAGTTGCTAGTGCCGTGCGGTCGAAAGTATTCCCCATATTTCCGGGCCGTAGCCCCTCGAATAACGTTCGCCTCTGCTCGGCTCGTTGACACCGTCGCGGGGAGCAGGCCCCGTTCGACGAGAGTCAACGCGCGCCACCTAGCCGGCGCCGCCATCTCCTCGACCGGGCCGCCATTTCCATTTCCGCGAGCGTCTCTAGTTCGCGGACGAGTAAACTTCCTTAGCCTGTTATTTACTGACACATCGAGGAAAACGTGCTGATCTACTTCGGAAAACTACTGTTCTACGATAGCTGCGCTACGCGGTGACACGCCGGGCGCGTGGAGGGTACCACACATAATTAATTACATCCCCCGCGCGGCGCGAAATGACTCGTTATCACGATGCCCGGCGGGAACAACCACCACCTCTCTACCGTTCACCTCGCCGCGTAATCCTGTATACATAAATTACCTACTATACGTCTACGACGAATACGAAGTGTGCGTATACCCACGCGGCACTCTTCTAGCGTGTTTCACTTTTATTTTTGGCAGTATCTCGTGTTCCGTTCGTCCCTTGTTTCCGGCTCTGTCGCCGATGGCGGACCGAGTCCAGCCTCCTCGATCGCCGGGCTGGCCGATGATCGATCCCGGCTGCTCGCTCGTATGTACATACACGCATTACACATGCAATCTTTGGTTTCGCTACGGAGCAATCGACGCGTGTACGGAGCACCAAAACAAAATGGCACCGCGGTACCATCTCGCGAGCAACTGTCTCCGTCCTCGTTCGCGGTCTCCGTTCGACATCTACGAAGTCGTGTGTTAGGCCTGCTCCCTGAAAGACACGGAGCTACGATGCTACGCGTTGCTCGACGATACGCTACTATGACACGGCTTGCGTCCGCCTGAACGCGAGCCCCGACTCCGTCAGGGTCGCGCGTTCAACCAGCAAGGAACTTCCAATTAATACACGGCAATAACTGTTTTTAATATCTCTATCGAACGTCCGTTCCCTAATAATCTCTCGTCTACGTTTCCTTTCTAACTGCCCCGATAACCATGGAAATATTAAACACCGCGGTTGATCGATGAAACCCGATGGAATTTTCAAGCATATATCCGCGATCTATCCAACATCGGGGATCCTTACGTTACAGAGAGCCTTCGTAGTGGCTCCACAGAGTATTTAAATATATGTATGTATATGTATATGTATATGTATATATGTATATATATATACATATATACGTATGCGTATTAGATAGATATTTGGTACCGCTTCGTGGTATAGTTTCGTTTTCCTAATCGCGAGGTTCGTCGAATTAGCGCTCGAATAAATACACTAGCTACGGAGAGCTTTATTCTCTCTGTCTCCGTTCGTTCCCCCTTCTCTTTTATAATACAATTAATACGTGTGTACGTCTGCGACCGTGTGTCTGTATGCGACTATCCTGTGTACGGTGTGTATACGCGTGTATGTCTTTATACGTAACCCTTATCATCTGGAATACAAAACTGGGCTGTCAGTCTTGGGCGATGGAAACGTCGAGAAAAACGGTGTGGCGACTCGTACGACGCGGCGGAATCGATCGTGGAAGAAAACGAAATCGAACCGCGAACGATAAATCGATCGTTGTCCGTGGTTCTGCGTGGGCGGCGAAGGATCGTTTACGGGCGGGGGGAAGGGTGGTGGGAAGGGCGAAAGAACAATTCAGCCTCAGAATCTCATCAGTCGTTAGTTACTTAATTACTTGGGATCGAAAATTGAGCATATCGGAATTTGTCAGCTCGCCCGTGTCGTTTCATCGTGGGAATGTGTGCTTCTTTTCTACAACGTATTGTTTCGCTTGCGTCCTGCCTCCTGTTGTCCGTTTGTATATGTATGTGTGTGCGTGTGTGTGTTTGTGTGTCGATCGATTTTTCACGAGCCGCAGGGAGGGTTGCGGGTTTCCATCTCGAGCTCTCTTTTTTTGCTTTTGTTTTCTTTCCTCTTTTTTCCTTTCTTTTTTTTTGTTTTTTTTTATTTTTTGGTTTGTTTGTTTCTTTTAGTTCGTTTAGGCGAGACATCGATGTTAACGTTCCTCACTTGTCCGTACCGACGCAAAAAATCGTGCGTATAACTAGAAAATATCTACGGTGTCAGGAGCATTATTTTAGTCGAATAATACTGATTGCGATAGACGCGCGTTCGCGCGGTGAGAACGTTCGCGAGAAACAATTTCCGCACAGGGTGTTGTTCCATTTAACCTGATCATTCTATCTCTCGGGGCTCTCGTACCCTCGAAAGCGATAAATCGATAAATCGGCGATCGAACTCAACCTAAACGTGTCCGCAGCTGTTGCGGTATTTTATTCGTAAAAATCTGAGCGCCATCTTTTATCGAATGGAGGGGTATCAGTGAGTCTCGAATGTCAAATATCTACACCTAAGAGTAATTAATATTAACAGAAATACGGCAATATGTACGCGTTAAGGGCCAGGACTCCGTAGATTCGCAATAAGGTTGAGTCGCCAGGTTACCGACAAAATTAGACGAAAAATGGTTTCACGTACCTCAATTTTTTGTCCTCGTATAAGATTATTTTTCGCTGGGAGAGGGCTCATTAGAAAGTGGAAGGCGCAACACAGCGCGCGCTGGTCATAAGCTGACGAGAGTATTGGGTTGTCCGGAAAGTTCGTGCCGTTTATCTGCAGGTGACATTAGGATAGGTCTGAATATGTCAGAATGATTGAAAACAAATGGTATGTGTACATAGTCTAAAAAGGTGATCTTTCAGGCATTTTTAGAAAAAAGTTTGATTAGGATACATTAATATTTGTTAATTTTATACGCTCTTAAATATGGAAGGATATGGAACAGAGTGAATTATAGGCATTTGATGCTTTCTTCTTCCAAAAGCTGCTGAAGCTTGGTTGGGATGTGCTACCCCATCACCCTATTAATCATATATCACACCCTCAGATTTTCGTCTCTTTAGGTAAATACAAAATTCCCATAATGACAAAAACTTTAACTCTTTGGTCGACATAAAAAATCATATTTAAAAATTTTTCGCCGAAGAACGCAAGTTGCGTGAAAGATAGAGAAAGGTTATGGAACAAAATGGCACTTATAATAATTCAATAAACGTATATCGAAATTTAAATGTACTGCATTTGAGTTTCCTTTAAAAATCGACACGAACTTTCCGGACAACCCAATAGGTCAAAAATTTATGATGTGCATGCCACGGAGTCCAAGCATTTTTATGCCATTGGACAAGTTTTGTGGATGAAATAGATGGTAACGCGCGCTAGACAATATCTCCAGCTATAAATTGTGACAGATCGTGTGACAAGTTTAGACACAGACTTAAGACCCGTCGGATCAAGACCAAGATGGCTCTTAAGTCTGTGAACGGAAATTATACAACAGTTACCGATCTGCTGACTCTGTAAAAGTCACGCGAGTACCCTTGGCCCTTAATCAATGACTCGTCAAACACACTGTAGTCGTCTGTGCTCGCCGTTACTCTACAATTGTATCAAAAAGCAATTGGGCTCCTTTGATCTCTTCGATCGTTACAAACATATCACGAAGCTTTCTGTTGGCGATCCTCTCAACAGAGTTATCGAACAGAAACCCTAAAATCGATTTTTCCTTTACCATTCAAACTTTCGTTCGGACACCGCCAACGGTTCCCAAGACGTCAGAATGCTCAGCATGGAAACAACACGCTGTGAGGCTGAATGAGTGTGTAACAAAGTTTGTTTCGGATTCGTTGTTTCCGGGTAGCTGTAAGTCTCGCCACGCGATCGCGTGAGAAATGTGTAAAAGGTGAGCACTCGATTGCCTTCCAGACAAGTCTTGTCGGTTCATCTAATACTTCCGACGCGGAGGAGAATCACAGTGTCGCTGTTCGAAGGTCGGTCGGATTAGGGTTCCATAAACTGTGGAGATTTTGGCAAAGTATGATTCGACGGTCATCTACTTACCTGAGCCGCCGCGAGGCCCTCAGTGACTCGCCTCCGGGGAAAAAGTGTTCATACAAACTGTACGCGGAAACGCGTCACGGCTCTACCACACGTGTGTATAACGCTACTACAAAAGTTCGTGACGTAAAAAGGTACCGGGTAGACGGTTCACCGGTGCCCCCGAAATGATCGTTACGTAGAGTGATCCAAAAAACGATGCGATCGCGATCGCTTGAACAATGTCCAGTTTCCGTACAGCAAGCGGAAGCCCCGTCATTACTGTAGAAAAAATTCGCGCATGTCAACGTCCGTTGAATCACGCCGGCTGAAAAGTTATTGATTTGATCCGTGCATGTTCATCCTCCGAAACCGCGCGTCGAACGAGAGGATTACCAAGCCTCCTAACCAGAAGATTTAGAGGATCGCTGGCCTGACCGATCTCGGTCGGGTCTGGCCGCGGAGCAATCCAATTTCATTGTGGAAAAAGAAATGTTCGAGCATCTGAGAATCTCGAGAGTCTAGAGTTCCTCTGATAGAGCGATCGGCGCCCTCGATCCAGGCTTCATGTCCTTGACGCCTATGCCGATGTCGTCGACCGGCACGGGCGCCAGCTTCAGCTGGTTGCCGTTCAGTTTGATGTCGTTCACCGAATGAGACCGTCCGTGGGTGACCAGAGGTTTCGCGGTCTGATTCGTGCTGGTGTTCGAGTTCGAGCTGCTGACGGAGTTGGTGCTGGGGCTGGTCGCATTGTTCGAGCTCGATGTGCAGTTCGCGGTGGTGCTCGAGCCGGAACTGGAGTTCGAGTTCATGTCCTGCTGAGGACTGGGGACCTGGATGATCGGGTTCACGATCGACGACTTGGCCCTCGGCTTTGGCCTCGGGTTGCTGCACGAGTTCAAGCCCGGGCCTGTCGTTAATGGCTGCTCGGACTCGCGACCGGTGTCTACGGCGGAGTCGGGCGACGCTGGCAACTTGGTAGTCGCCGGGGATTTCGTAGAGAACGCGATCAATTGGTTCGCGGACTGTGATCGTACCGTGTGACCACCCAGCTTATCCCTCAGAGCCATCTGGTAAGCTACCTCGAAGGCCTGGCCTAGTGTCAGAATCACCTCTGTCGCTTGGTCCTGGAACAGGCAAGTCTCGCTTCGTACATTTCTCGGATAAACAAGTCGCACAACTATTGTACATAGAAAGGGTCCTCCTTCTCCTTGGAGTTACAAGAAGACCGGGAGACAGAAAGTTAGAAGCGGCTGCTACAATTTCTTCGCCTCGCTTTCGAACTGAATTGTGAACGGCTTTGATTTGGTCAACGACGCTAGTAAAGTAAACATCCCGGTATCCGGACAATAATACAAAGTTAATTTATCTTTTATCTTACTTGTTAATATAATAAAAAATGAAAATTAGTAGCATAAAGTAAAAACACTCATTAATATAAATTAAAATAATCATTATATGAAATTAAAACTTATTAGTTAAAAATTATTATTTTGAAACATGTGTCATATCTATAACAAATCTTGAAGAATTTCTTAAGCTTTTACTACGAAATCTCGCTGATTTACTAAGGGAATATTTCACTATATCTGATATTTTATGTTATGAAAACGAATTAATGAAATGAATATACTTTAATATGTAAATCAAGTATTTGAACGTGAAAAAACTTAATGTTTTTAATATAAAATTATAAGATTTATATATTGAGACAACAGTTCCCTGAATGTACCAGTAGGGGACCGTTGTGTTGTACCAGTAATTAACTGATTAACACGAAGCTGCACGTAGCTCAGGTGAGTTTTTATGTGAAAATATTGAGGATTTTAATCATGTTATATAGTAAATTATAATAAATAGTGTTTATTTCTGAAATCTGTGTATTCTTGAAGTAAGTATATGTACAGTATTTTACACATAGCCACAAAATGTTAGATTCATATAAAATTAAACATTATCTTTTTTTCTTTTATAAATTAAGCCAGGCAGAAACCAAGTTATGTGATCGGTTAATGGGGCAATGTAATTCAGGTACTGGAACGTGCACTCTTAGGTTGTCCGCTAACTGGGACATTGTACCTTCTCGTATAATCGTTAAGATAGATATACCTAATATGATTTAGAGATTAGACTCTCCTAATTTTCAATAATTACATTGTATTAACTTCCAAATTAAACCGAACTTGTTTAATTTTACGGTGGTTTTACACGTTAAATAAAGAAGTACCGTACCGCTATTCCTTAAGCGTCCGGATACTGGGACGTTTACCTTACAGTTCTTTGCAAAATTGAACGTACATAAACTATAAACTTTTTATTTGTTCGTATAATAGAAAAGAAACAGTCTTCTTTGCGTATCAAACTTATGAAAATAACTTACACAATAAATTTGAAAAAACCCAGTACATTTCCTTGTCACAAAGTTGAGCGCACAGGAGGAAACTTTATTAACACTATGGTTTTAAATACTAGTTTTACTCGTTTTGAAAGTGTTTCAAGTTGTGTCATCTGTGTCGCTTTCCTTTTCACTTATTAGGAAAATTACACGATGTCTGTAAAAAGGACAGAAACGGATATTTCTACGGCAAAAATTAGTGACAAGTGATTCATTGGAAAATTATAATCAACTATACAAGTACCAGTAGTTCATCAAATCAATGTAAATCCCAAAATTAGTGATCGTAAAGTAACAATAGATATTGGGAAAAAAATTTTAAATCGATTACGACAGAAACGGTGGGCAATTTTGCAAGATAATAATTATAATGGAAGAGTAGCCCGTAAAAGTCCTTACATTTCCAAGGTCAACAGATTGAAACGTTTGCCGTACGCCACAAAATATTAAAATTAGAATTAGTAATTGTTATGATGTGAAGATCTTACGTGTACACTCAAGTTTGTGCCGTTAAAATGTACCACATCTCATTATTTTTGTTAATAAAATTACATAAGTGCATTGTTTGAGTTCTTGTCTAAATTGTTTGTTTTTTTGTTAATTGAACAAATAACGTACGTAACAAATAAGTGTACGCTCGATTTTGTGAGTTACTGTATGTATTATAGCTACTTATCTTTAAAACACCGACAATGATTTCGACATTGAAAATGTCTCGAATATGAAAAAGACATTGAAAAATGTCTCGAATATGTTAACAAAAATTCCATTAAAAGAATAAATAAGAAAGTTTTTTGTGCACCCCCTAGTGGTGAAAAAATTTTTCACGAATATCGTGAACATCTCCTGTACGTACAGGGTGTCCCAAAAAATGTATGCACTGTTTATCGGGTCATAACTTCCTGATTTTCCTTTCTTTTCGGATTCTGATTAAATGGAAATAATGAGTGGACCAAGATTCAAACTGTGTATACATTTTTCTGGAACACCCTGTATATCAAAACATTATTGTAAATTTTTCTGAATTTCGATAAGTATTTGGAAGTAGAAATAAGAGTGAAAAGACTTACCATTGTCGGCACACAAAAGACGTGACAAAAATGTGTCGGGCTGTCGTGGTCCTTGGTGATATACGCGAAATGTGTAAGGTCATCGGCGTCCTGGCAGGCGCAGTGAATATTGCGAATTTCGTGTACGCAAATGGGCTCCTATCGATTTATATGATTCCGAATGCAAAAATGCTACACATCGAACTTCATATTAAATTTCAATGTTAAACCTTCATGACTAAGTTTTCAATAAAAATACACAAGGTATAAGAGAAACTATTGTCACATTAATATCTTGCTCTTTTCTTTTTTAAACGACCAAAATTTTCATAGATTTGCAATTTTTGTATACAAATATTGTGATATAATGTGTTTCGATTGAAATAACTTTGATGAAAAATTGGAAATATAATTGAAATTATGAAAGCTATACAATTTTGAAAAAATTTTTATATGCTACCATGAAGGATTAACAGTAATGCATGCTGGATAATTTCACTGGAAAGATATATCTTACGTTAGTGATCGTATTCAGGAAGCGAACGCCACGAAAAGAAATGGCCAAAGTGATGTCTGGAGTGACTCTCGGCTCGCGACATGTTTTCTTCAACTTCTGTATAGACTTCTTCGTAGACTCGGTGCCACGCAGTTCTTTCACGACGGTGGAGCCCAGATACTGTGCGATTTTAGAACAGAAAAAAGATCCTGTCTCTAGAATCACGGCGGAAAGCATTCAATTCTACAGGGTGTCCCAAAAACGTTGTACTTCCTTAAAAAGGGTGATTCCCGAGGTCATTTGAAGTAACTTTTTCCTTTGCGAAAATGCTGTCCGCAGCCTTGTCAAGGAGTTATTAACGAAAAACACGGACCAATCAGAGCGCGGCTACAGCGGACGAATTCCGACTCGGCCAATGCCAACACCACGCCACGCCCAGAGGAACCTGTAGCCGCGCTCTGGTTGGTCCATGTTTCTCGTTAATAACTCCTTAACAAAGCCACAGAGATCATTTTTCTGAAGGAAAAGTTGCTTGAATTGACCTACTATATACATGTACAAAGTTTCATTGAAATCGATCAAGTTTGCTATGAAACATTATTGTTTGAAAATAGCAAAAATTGTAAGAAACTGCGGTTTAAATAAATCGCAAACCCTAATATACAGTTTTTGTATGCGACAACCGACTTCAATGAAACTTTGTGCACGTACATAACTTACTTAAATCTACAAAAGGCATCTTTTAAATTTTCAGGCACAGGTACAAAACTTAAAAATCGTAACCTCTACCTTCTTCTTTGTCATTACGACCAATAGCAAATTTTAGAAAAAATTATTTATTGCATTACTTAGTAAATTAATTCTTCTAACATTTCCAAAAAATTCAAGCCGTTTGGTCCAATTTTGAAAAAAGTTATTTTTAAAGAGTGTACGAACACTTTGTACACCGGCTGTATGTATATTAATTAAATACACGATCCTTCATTCAATGTATTTGACATTAAAAAAATTGGGAACCGGTCATTCTGACTGGTCCGGTAGTGCTAATGGTAAAAGTACATCAAGAGTCCGATACTTGGAGAACTCTGGCTATGTAATACTATGATGGAAACAGCCAAAACTTGCCGTCGGTGATCAAAGTATCAAAGAACGTTCGACTGTGTGCGGTACCGCGACAGTATGCCACCAAGTAAAGGTAACGAGCCAAGAAAAAGGAGAGGAGGGGATGCGAAATCAATTAGACTTACGTTGGCGATGTACGTGACGCAGCCGGCGACTAGAGCTTTTGGCTGGTGCCTCCACTGTGTCTTCAGGGTGGACGGGACGCCGAACAGCAGCTCCGACGGTGCCCTGATCTCGAGCTGTTCCGGTGCCGAGATCGCCCCATTATGCGAACTGGGTCGCTGGGGTGGCTGCGGGGCCGGTCTATTTTTGCGATGCCTTAACGTGCCCGTGGTAGTCGAATTCGTTACGGTTATCGACGTGCCGCCATTACCCTCCGCCGTTGTTTCCGGCAGTTTTTCTCGTATCTCCTCCTTCAGCTGCTGTATGTTCGTCTTCTGTGGAAACGAGGGTATACGGGCGTGTTACGAGCGATCCTCCTTACACTGCCACTATAGAAACTACTTTTACTCCGTTGTATCTGTTCGACGGTATGCTTAGCGTGTGGATAATGTATCCTTCTCGTTAATTAGTCAATTCATTTGTTCCCCCCTTTCGGGATCCCCGGATTTAACTCCAATTCTTAGATTCACAGATTTTCAGATATCGCAGAGCAAAGTTCATTAACCTTTTGAGGGCCAGGGTACAGTGTTTACTCGATACATGTCCAAAACACGGGTCTGACATATATCGGCAATGACATATCTTACTATTCAATGATCGACGCGACCTTACACTCTCCGGCGACCGATGTCTCTCGAACTTCTTGGCCTCTCACGGGGTATCCGGCAGTGAAGATAGTTCTGGGTCTTTTATCGGCTAGTTATTTGGGACATATATAGAGTAAACAGTGTATCTATATTACATACAGACGGATGAAAAAATGAATTCTTTACTCAATAGACATGCACATAACTTCATGTCAAAAATGCGCCATTCCACACCCACACACACATACTCCCATATGCATACACACGCTCATATACACTACCGCTGAAAAGTATCCGAACACTTCGCGGTGGATACGTCGATGAATCTCGATGTATTTAATTTTACAAGTAGTATTGGTAAATTCCACATACGTAATTTTTAATTTAAAACGTTAGATAGTTCATAAGAAACTAATAAAAATTGATTTTAGTCACTATTTTATACTTTATCGTATTCTACGAGCTCAAAATCTCCTAGAAACGTATTTTCCAAAATTTCGAAAATTTTTAACATTGCCTTCATCTTTCTGGATTAGAAAATCTGTACACAAAGATGATATATCGATAATATTGGAGCAACCTTAAGTAACTTAGTTAGAACAAGCATTCTGGTGATGTAAACTCCGATCGAAGTTGTATGTCGAGGACTAAACCCACGATGCCAGTTGATTCGCATAAACATCCCGAGATAATTAAATCAGTAGGATCAATAAAATAGGTAGACAATCTCACGAACAATTTGAATTTTACACGCATCATGTACACAGGCTCACGAAAGTATTCGAACGCCCTTTAAATGAGTATAACCTTTTTTAAATGACATTAAACAACTTGACTTTTTTTAGCAATTAGAAGAATGAAATGCTTTTGTAAAAATTGCAATTGGTAAGAATTACATGAGAAAATAAAAATGTCACTTTTTACCATTTTTCATTTGAGCCTGTAACGACAATTTAAAATATGAAAATTTCGTTGAGATCGATTAATACACACACGAGCTACAAGTAGTTAAAAGTGATGAAAATCGTAGTTTTTGACGACTTTTGATCAGTTTCTGCTTAAAATCCACAGATTCTAACATTTTTCTATGCGTACCGTTTTTATGTACGTCAACCAATTTCGATGAAATTTTCAGTAGGTGGAAAATAAAATAGTGTTGACAAATAAAAACGTTTAGAAAACTGCCTTTTTAATTTGCTCTTAATATTCCTAGCAATAGCAATTTCTTTAAAATCTTTTTTGCACGTCATTCGGTAAACCAATTCTTCTAATTGCTAAAAAAAAGGTCAGGTCGTTTGGTCGAATCTAAAAAAAGTTATACTGTTTTAAAGGGCGTTCACATACTCCCGTGAGCCTGTGTAGATAGTATACATAGGTATCAGTTTAGGAGCTCTAGTCACGAAGGTCGTCCGATACCAGCACCGGATACAGGCGAAAAGAGACTGGCCTCTCGCAACTAACAAAATCGACTCGAACGCATACGAAAAGAGTCACCGACCGATGTTACCGAACGCAAAACCATCCCCATGGTCTCACAAACAACCGAACAACAGAAGGAAACATTTTTTTATATTCTCCCTAGTCGCTGAACCGTGTGACACAACGTTGCGCCCGTTTCACCGGTCCCGATACGTTGCCGAACGAAAAAAACAAAACGGGGGAAAAGGGCGAAAAAAGGAAGAGGAAGAGCAGAGAGAGAGAGAGAGAGAGAGAGAGAGGGAGAGAGCGAAAAAAACGAGAACAAACCCGTCAGCGAAAAATTTTTTGCAAGGCGACGCAAGGCCGCGCTCGCAAAATCCGGCTCGCGTCACAGAACGTACAATTACACGCGTAAAAGTCGCGTTTCGAATACCCAAACCCCCGTCACAGGGCCCCGGTCTGCCCCGAAAAAGAGGGAAACTTTCGACGATCCAGCCGAGCGAATCGCTCGGCACGGCTGGCGGTGCGAGAGTTACGATCGGATCGGATTCGAGGCACGCGAGCGTGTCGCTCGAATTCGGATTACACGCCGCGAATCATTTGTTACATCTGGTTTGGCTGTATAATTTGCGAAAAAAGAAAACAAGAGGACACCGGAAAACCAGGAACAGTGACGAACAGAGAAAAAATGGGATGAGGTGAAGAGATTGGGAGACGAGCGGATAATAGGAAAAAGAGACAGAGAGTGGGACAGACGAAAGTAGACAGAAAGGTTGACAGACACGAGATTTGAAGATCGGTGGCTGCGAGGCGAGGAGAGGAGAGGCGAGGCGGAGGTGGCGCATCGCGCGTCCTCTCGGACCGCGAATCGTGAAATTCGATTACCGGCGAAAGAATAGACGTAAGGACCAGAGAAACGGAGGAACAAAAAGAGCAATTTGGGCGTGCGCGCGTCGACCGGGCGGCGATTAATCGAATTTAATTAGCTAATTAAGGGAGCAGCGCCGAAAAGACGAGCGGGACGAGGTAACGGAGTGGCTCGTTAACGGATCCGCGTATCGCGCTCGAGGCGCCCGAACAAAAACCATTAACGTCCGCTCGAGCGATCAGGCTGAAAGCTTTCTCGAGTGTCGCCTGCCCTGTCCCATCCCCCTCCCCCCTGTACTCCTGATACACCACCTGTGCCGTCGCCCCTGTTTTCAGTATACACATATCGATATACGGTGTACGCGCCCCGCGAACAGGTGAGTCGAAGCACAAGCGTTACAATAACGGCTCTCCAATTAGCCACGATATTTACATTATGACGCGATCGGCTGAAAAGCCGTCAGAAGCGATCGAGCTTGTCGTATCACACAGCCACCCTCGAGCCTCGTTTCGTTCTCTTTTGCCCAAATGTACGGCTCTTGTCAGACACCCCGGTGAACCGTTCACGGTAATTCTTAACGGGATTGTTGCAACGCTCCTCCTCCTCCTCCGCTTCCTCCACCCCTTACTTCAACCCCTTCATCCTTCTACGCGTCCTCCAGCTCCTACTCTTCCACTTTTGCCGACACGCTGTTTCTCTGTTTCCGCTGCACCGTTAATACGCGATCTTCGCGATGTGACGCGCCCCCTCGATGCTCGCAGGTGAGAGAATCGACGGGAGAAGAGTGTCAACCCCGACGGGACCGTGATATCGCGTGACGAACGTCATTAGCCTCTTCCAGTCGATGTGTCTTGCAACAGCGCACCCCCGAATGGATACACTCGGTCTATTAAGGGGGCTACAGCAGTATTGCAACTTCAAACAATCAAAGGAGAATGAACAATTTTAACAGGGTGTGTTCTATACCTTACAAAGAGTACATCCCGCGACAAAACTACAAGACATACATGGAAACGAATAAAAAGGGTTATTCCAATTTTTCTCTTCCTTCGTTTCTAATTTGAATAATAAACAGCGGATTTTATGCATTTATGGCAAAATTGAGCAGGTGAAATTTAAAACGGTAACAACATTAGGAAAATTTGAAAATACTTTTATGTTATTTTCAACCTATTAACACGTTAAGCGCGGAGCTTGTATCTATGGAGTTTCCGTTCGCGCTACAAGATACTGCAAGTTTGTTTCTAAACAGAAGCCACCTCTTGAAGTCGACCATTGTGTCGCCTAAACGAAAAGCCCAGTGCTTAAAGATAGAGAAGTTTTGTAATTGGATTCGTAGTGGTTCTCGCCGATATAGGCGAACTGACTAAGATCGTGTAGCTCCGTTCGGCTTAGATCAAGTCTAGTGTACATCTAACTTCGTTTTACCGCAGCTAAACGTAAAGTAAAATTTCAAAGGCACTTTTCTAATAACTATATTTTCCAAAATGACTGCCGACCCAAACAGAGACTTTTCTCTTTAACGTATGGTTAAAGCTAATTTTAATGACAGATCGTGATACAGACGATAGCCACATCCTCATCGAACAATGTTTTTCCTTAGCAATTTGTTTCGGTTGACTACAAAAGTCGGAATCATGGCAACCGATTGGAAGAATGCTCAATCGTCGTACCAACATACGGACATCCACGTATTACGTCGAATGATTTTACTATAAGTAAGTATGTATAATAGTAAAGTAAAATTTTTCTGTACTATTATGATGAAATATTGTTAACAACTCGGAAGCCAAAGTCTAAAGTCTCGAAGAAAGAAGACTTTACCACTTTCATAATTACCGGCATATATACAGTCTGTCCCAAAAATGTTGTATGTCCTCGAAAAGGGTGATTCTTAAGGTCATGCGAAGTTACTTTTTCCTTTACGAAAATGTTCTCCGCGGTGGCGTTAAGGAGTTATTAACGGAAAACGCAAACCAATCAGAGCGCGGCTACAGCAGAGGGATTCCGACTTGGCGACAGGTCCCGCTGACCGTAGCATTGGCATTGGCCGAGCCGGAATCCGTCTGCTGTTGCCGCGTTCTGATTGGTCCGTGTTTTTCGGTAATGACTCCTTAACGCAACCGCGGACAACATTTTCGTAAAGGAAAAAGTAATTTCGCATGACCTCAACAATGGCCCTTTTCGAGGACATACAACATCTTTTGGACACCCTGTATAATCCAGACCAGTCCCTGTATAATCGCAGTCTAATTATAATCATTCCTTGGACGGTAAACCCAAGTTTGTTTCCCTTTCGCATACTTCTGCCATAACGCAATTCCATAAGAAATCGATTAGTATTCGCCGGGCACGACCGATTTCACTTACCAAGGTGTTGAGATCCTTATTGATGTCCTCCAGGTTTGGACCGGTGCAATTGCGATTCTGTGCACGAGTGTTCGAGCCGCTGACTGATGCGAGGATCCTCTTCCTGTGCGCTGGCTTTTGGATCTCCAATACGGCCGCGAGTTCGACCTCCCAAACGCACCTCACGCGGTCCATATCGGTGTACAAGTGCTTTTGGAAAGTCTCCGCGTAATTTTGCAGGTGGATACTCTTCAACCACTCGACGACCGATTGGCAGCTGTTACCGATTCGCTTTTCCACGCGTTTGCTCAATAAACCAACAGCGTCCATGATCACGGCACGCTCCTGGTCGCTGGTGATTCCCATGTCCTTCAGATCCGACTCGTCCATGACTCCATTCTGTGATCACAAAGTAACATTTCCTCGAGACTTATCTTAACCCTTCAGTGCACGGATTGGGTCTGTGAGATCCACGAATCGAATTTGTATCAGGTTAGTGCAAAAATAATTGCGATTTTTTTTCTTGGATTTCAAAGCTATATGCAGTACCTCGACTATCCGAACCTCCGATGTCCGAAATTTCTAGTAGTTTCATAACTTGTACAGAAACCAAAAAAATAGAAATTATTTTTTATTATCAAAATGTGACCGAGATTGACCTCGCATAAAAAACCGTACAAGATATGAAATAACACAATTGCATAATAATACTTCAAAAAATAAATTTTAATATTCGGTGGCGCATCCTTTGTTTGTTACAATTTTTCTAAAAAATTTGGGTTAATGATTATCCACGCCAGCTACAGAGCTTCTTGTAATTCTTTTGATTTTTATTCGATATTTCAAATTCCTTCGATTTTAATTTTGTATTACTACGTTCTTTATTATACAGAATGTCCCAAAAATGTTGTATTTCCTTCGCAGGGGTGATTTCTGACGCCATTTGTAGTAATTTTTCCCTGTACGAAAATGTTCTCCGCGACTTTGTTCAAGAGTTATTAGCGAAAAACACAGACCAATCAGAGCGCGGCTACAGCAGACGGATTTCGACTCGGCCAATGCCAACGCAACGCCGCGCCCAGCGGAACCCGTAGCCGCGCTCTGGTTGGTCCATGTTTCTCGTACATAACTCCTTAACAAAGTCACGGAGAACATTTTCGCAACGGAAAAAGTTATTTCAAATGATCTCAAGAATTATCCCTTTCAAGGAACCCTGTATACTTCGCACTTTTTATTGATGTACTGCATATATGAATGCATTGAGATAAAACGTGTCGCACCAGAAAAAATCATTGAAGTTTGAACTGATGAATATCGCAATTATTTTCATACCAACTTAATATTGTTTAAATTATCTTTAACCTTTCGGCGACGGTCGGTCGTTGGTTTCTTCCAGCATGATTAACGTTACATGATGTTATCGTAATCTGCTAGTAATTTATACTTTTTGGTATTTCTCATAGCTACGTTCATATTCTAGAAAGTAAACGATGATGTATGAATCAATTGAATTTACATAATTTAAGGCTTAAATTATGTTGGAGTTCCTCAATGAATTCTTGAATTACTAGAAGTAGCTATAAGCAACATAGGAACAATAGCATCGTATGGAAAAATCTCTGAACCTTAAGAAGAAATATCAACGAAAAATGGATGCTTCTGAACGTGTGCACTGGTGGGTTAAGGCGGGGATTGAAAAAGTTCCACAAATAAATGTTAATTGTTATGCGAAGAATCTATCTGGAACAGTTGTGAAGAACGAAACGATGTTTTAACCATGGAAAAAGGTTCTGACCAATATCGATTACAGTTACGGCTGGCGTATTACATAGTTTCGGTTCTACAGGGTGTCCCAAAAATGATGTATCTACCTGAAAGAGATGATTCCTGAGGTAATTTGAAGTAATTTTTTCCTCTGCGAAAATGTTCTGTGCGACTTCGTTACGGAGTTATCAACGAAAAACACGGATCAATCAGAGTGCGGCTACAGCTGACGCATTCCAGTTCGGCCAATGCGAATGCCAGGCTCAGTGCGAGCCGTTGTACCCGCGCTTTGATTGGTCTGTGTTTTTCTTCAATAACTCCTTAATAAAGCCGCGGAGAACAATTTCCCAAAGGAAAAACTTACTTCAAATGACCGTGAGAATCAACCCTTTCAAGGAAGTGGAACATTTTAGAACACCCTGTATACACCTATAGAACAGATAACCGACATGGTAAAAACGATTCATTAGATATTCGGGTTAGTTCTGAGGTATTTTTTGCAAGAAATACATGTTCGTTCAGTGAGATGTTAAACTTTAGTTTTTTCAAAATATTTTTCGTTGCTACATAGCTATAACTTTCTACCATTTTTCTAGCAATAAATGAATTCCTCGTTAAACAAAGAACAAAAACCGATACTACAATAACACTTTGTACTGTATATCATATTGTATCATACGTTTTGCATTATGTATAAGTTTTTGAGTTGAATCGGTAAGCTTCAGTAGCCGTTTTTTTTTCTAGTCAAAGTAGCAGTGTAACAATAATGCCGACAAAAATATGTTTATATTTACAAATATGCAAACGGTGTAGGTTAAATACTTTTCATAAGTGTCCAAGCTTTGAACTGGCGGGCTAACTTTTTTGAGTATCTCAACTAGATATATAACTATCTATAAGGAGTTCCCAAAATTAACCGGTACATATAAGTACAGAAGTACACTTAGTCGAAAATTGTTTAGTTCATTTATTACACAATTTCGACCGCCAGTTTTCTCGACACGTTGGTGTCCGAGGATTGACTCTTTCGACGGTCAGTCTTGGTGTTAACCCTAAAGACAAGGTATACTCACGATGAACTCGAGATCGTCGAAACCGTAATTGGTTAAAAGTGTCTCGTAATCCGCCAGGCCCAACGTTGACAACCACTGACCGACGGAAGTCGAAACAATGGGGCTGCTGCTGGTGTCGGAACTCAGACCTACGTACAAATCAGACGGAACCACAAACTTAATTCATGAAGGACACCTTCGATACCAACCCCGTACGCGAAACGACTTGGGCGTCGATGACGTCAAGTATTTGCGAGAGACATTAAGGGGGAATTCCTGTTCAGAACCATTCATGTAAGACAATTTAGACCAAAAGATGGGTAGGTTATGATAAATCAAGTGTTTTTAAATTTTGTATACAGGGTGGAGCACATAAATGGGAATACCTAAATATCTCCCTTTTTTCATTTTAATTTTTTCATTCATAGGGTCATAAATACAGGAGATATTTTGGTGTTCCCCTTTAAGTGACCCACCCTGTATAAAGTGAGCCACAGTAATATTCGGATACTTTTAAAAGGACAATAACTTTTTAAAATATTGAACCATACGACTTGAAGTCTTCTGAGATGTAAAGACAATTAGTTTACTACAAAAAAAGTTTTGAAAAAATTGCAGTTGGGGACACCCTTTACCACCTATGCATTAAATTGCTCATATCCAAAAATCATTGAAACCAGAGGGTAGGTAGCCGTTCTGTAGTTTCACCCAGGTTCCGTTCAAGATGTAACGAATTAATTGTGTTATAGAAAGGGTTGACTGTAATTATCAAAAGTCGAAGTTAAATGAAATATTCAGTTTACCTAGCCTCGTCTGGAACTCCTTCTCGAGCTCGGTGACGAAGACCGACTCCCTGACGAGTCCGGTCCCAAAGGACGCCATAATCTCCGAGATCTTCGCCCATTCCTCCTGCTCGTCGAACGGGCTCATTATGCTAAGGGATTTCTCGTCCCTTTCGCGGTCACGATCGGACAATCGGAACGGGACCTCTCCGTCCTCGATGCGTTCCCCGCCTCCGCACTCGCCGCCGGCACCCATTCCGCATGCGGATGGCCCGTAAACGTGCCGCAACCGTCGCAACGTCCGAGGCCGCTCAGCTGTCACGGATCCTTTCAACAAACCTGTCGAAGTTACAACATGCACGTTACACGCTGTCCCAGTGAAAAGAAAAAGCGTTCTGTCGACATGTTAATCAACATTTTCCGCGCTCGATTGTTCGCATTGCTTGGTTATACTGTTGCAAGAGGTATAAAACAATTTCCTGCTCGTACTTTGTCCCAAGGCGTCTTATACGGTAACGCTATCTTTCGACGAAGCAGTTACAGTATTCTCTCTTTAATTGTCGAAAAAATCTCTACCGTAAGTATCAACGTTTGATCCCCTCCACTGGGGAATCCCCCCTGGAACTAGTGAAACGACAAACACGCTCGACGATCGAACCAACGAGACTCACACTAATGCAAGCGAAGCAAAATATTACAAGTTTTCTAATTTTTAATTACTTTTTTTTTATCCGTTCCTCATTTTTCCAAGCTAGTTTGTCCGTTGACATCGAATCGACAGATTTTTAAAAAATAATTACGATGAAACACAAACGGTTAATTTCATACATTCCTTCTTTGAGAATGAATAAAATAAGTGTGAACTAAAATTATTAGTGCTGTTTGCAATTTAAAAAAGATACGCAAGAAACGATTTACTCAGAATCAGTGAAAAACGTATCGAACTGACACAGAAGAACGGATGGGGGTGAACCAGTTAAAGGTAATAATTGGACTGCGGATTTTTACGCAAACTAAAAACTTTCTACGTCAATTGCAAGAAATATAAATCAACCAGAAAGTTCTTTTATGCTTCAATAGATTTTTATTGTTAATCTTCCTACTATTTTAACCCTTTGTACTCGGAGCCATCGATTCTAGACTCGAAATGTCCCCTTAGAGGACACATCCAAGTGCAAAAGTTTAAATTTCACCTACTTCATTTGTTCATAAATGCATAAAATCCGCAGTCTAATAATAATACATACAATATCGATTCATAGACTGCGTGTGTCTTTACAAAATTCTATTTTTATACAAAATTCTCTCTCTTATGGAACTTAGGTTAACTAGAACTTCAATGTCCGTACCAATGTATAGTGACTACTCGATATATGTCCAAATCACGGGTCTGGCGAGGGACATACATCGGCTGGAAGATAGTATTCTTTGATGCACTGGCGAACGTAGAAAAGGGCAACGAAGCTCGACTGGACTTGCTCGCCGAGGAGTATAAACACACACCTCTACACGATGTATGTCCAAAACACGGTTTTGGCCAGAGATAATTATCGGGGGGGGGGGGGGCACTATTCTTTCTCGGCTTCGGTATTCTTTCTCAGCCTCGCTATTCGGCTTCGGTCGCCGAGGAGTGTAAAAATAATACGGGTCGGTTTTATCGGTGTGAGACCACTACTAATCCAATAACAAAACTTTTTTATTTTTCATTATTTTGTATGGGATCTCCACCAATATATTTATGGAAATTTTCTTATTAAAATAATACCAAACACGACATCATTCGGATCGTATTTGCACTAATTTTCCGTTACTATAATCGTAATGGGAAATAATTTTCATCGTTCATTACACAAGTAAATATCATCGGAATTATATCATATTTCGTATCATTTTCATTAGAAACATACCACAAACATGTTAAAGAAGGCGCCATAAAAAAATAATGAAAAATAAAGAAGTTTCATTATTGCATTAGCAGCGGTCTTGCACTGATACACCCGCGGCAGTGGGGATAGTCCTGGGACTTTTATCGGCCAGATACTAGGGACATATATCGAGCAAAGACTGTATTTGTAAGCGACAAACAATAAAAAGCGATTATTAAATTGAATATTCAGTTTCAATACTTTTTCATTTAATATATTCCTCGAGCTTTCAATCAATTTTCCGTTTACACGATTTTTCTTCTGTCTACGCTGTAACGGTCGCCGATAGGAGCCTGTTTGTTGTTTTCATTGTCGAAGAATTGTAAACATTGTTGTTTTTTGAAGCTGTAGAGTACGCGTTTCGGATCGGGCATATAGTTACTAGACCGCAACTAATAAAACATCTAGGAAAACATTTGAATCAAAGTACCGATTGACTTGTTGACGAGAGGAACGTTCTCGAAATTCGCGATCCAGCGAACGTCGTGTTCGGCAGCCAAGCTGGCCAGCAATTCCGGATGGGTATCTGGAATCAACCGTCGGATATCCATAATGGATATGCGGCACGTACGAACGAATCCGCGGATACGTTGAATATTCATTACAGATTCGACATTGTTCGATGCCTCCACGAGATTAGTTCCCCGAAGATAATCACGACCGACTCTCGACACCGATGTCGTTAAACAATGACTCGCTGCCCTTAAACGCGAGATTCAATTTCGCTAAGTCTCAATTATGTTCGGCATAACTCATTTAAAAAATAGGAAACAAGAATGCGGTTCAACACATACAATCTGCGTTTACAAGAAAATGAGTTGTTTCTTATGAAAGTGGGATTAATTCCATTATTTTCATTATTCAGACGTCAAAGGTTTTGCGTTTCATACGATTACAAAATACAGTGAATTCTCGTTACGAGTCAGGTCCGCCGTTCTTTTTACTGACTCTTATACGAAGTCGGAGGTTCTCGCCGAGCGTCGCATTTGAAATGCACAGGGCACGCCGTAAACCTAAGAGTAATATCCGTCTGCAAGTCATAAAAAACTTATGACCACTAAGCGATAGTGACACGAAGACCGAGAAAATATCTTCCTTAGAGACACATCTTTTGTATTGCAACGTTACTCGACGTAATTCATGGTATCACCCCATTGATATTCATTTTTCGACGTCGACCATTATTTTTTGTTCTTCACTTGCAAAAATAAAAGTTGTAAAACTAAACGGAAACGTAAACCTTTTTAGAGGTTTTTAAAAGTGAGGACCAAAAAAAGGATCAACTGTCAAGATTTTTTATTAACAAATTTTCGGTGTTTCCACATTATTTGTACCCCCCTCACCCCTCTGAATGACGCCAATGATTTAGCGACCCACGGATTAGTATTAAAAAAAATACTCCCTCTGTCCCATAGTAAGTAAAAGAAAATAAATATAGAACGGATAATTTAAAAATATTACGCCTAATTTTTATTTTGAGTATGATTAGACTGCGGATTTTATGCATTTATGACAAAAATGGGTGGGCATATTTTAAGACAGTAAAAACATTACAAAAATTTAAAAATGTTGTTACATTATTTTCAACATATTAAACATATTAAGAAAGAAAATAAATTTCTATTTCAGTCCAGTTTGTTGTGATTCAGGTGGAAAATTTTTATTTTGCACAAAGATCCGCAGTCTAGTTATGAGCGATCGAAGTGAACTTCTCTCATTGATAACTGCTTTGAGACAACAGTTACCGAGGAGGATCCACCTTTTTGGACACTGATAACAGTTATTTCTAACCAAAAAGTATAAAAATTGATATTTTTTAATAATTTAGTTCTTCGAGCTTTCTTCTTTTTATTTTGTATGCATTATCTTAAATTTCAATAATAATCAATTTTTTATTAATGATTTTTATCCTAGAAAATTTTAGAATAATCGTTATTTGTGGTCCCTGCTTGCTACTATTACTATGGAACAGAGGGAGTTAAGAGGGCCGGCAGGCATTTGGTCTTGACTGTCACGCCATGTTACGCTCTGCCTTTTTTCTAGACATTTTACGTCTTAAATAAGTAAAAATGCATACCACCGTGTTTGTACATGTCTGCTGTGCTATATCTGTCCAGAGCCTTTTTTTCGATGCAAACACTAAATCTCTCGAAATTAAGAGAATCTCTCTGCGGCAGCCATCTTGTGACGTTATACTTGCTTCAGAAAGCGTGTAGACTGGACTTTTAGGAAACACAAGTGACCACTTTCAAACTGCTCATTGCAATATTGAAGCGTCAATTTGTCAAGATTTTGACCCTTGCAAGTTCATGTACGTATATTGCAGAGAGATTCTCTTAATTTCGAGAGATTTAGTGTTCGTATTAAAAAAAAGGCTCTTGACAGACGTAGCAAAGACATGTACAAACACGGTGGTATGCATTTTTAATTGATTACTTACTTATTTAAGACGCAAAATGTCTAGAAAAAAAGGCACAGCGTAACATAGCGTGTCAGTCAAGGCCAAATGTCTGCCGGCCCCCTTAATAGACAAAATTTGACCCACTTCTCAAAAAGGTTCGCCATCACTGTGCTAGGCTAAACTATAAATCTGCAAAGTTTCATAAAAACGTGTGACCGAGAGGTCGGAATCGACGTTTCTAGTGGGAACAGCGTGGAAACCTGACTGACAAGCCAATTGATCCGATTGGCGTCGAGATGACAAGCGGAGGCCGTTTGTCTTCACCTTCGATGCTCGGCTCGACTCGACATCGGAAAGTAGTGATTAAAGCGCAATCGAGCCCCGAGGATCGCTCGGCGCGGGCGTTTACGTCATTAGCGGGCCGCAAACAAGACCGGGATCGGGCCGCGGCGCGGCGACAGCTCGCGACGGCGTTCCGAGCCCTTAAACGTCCGACATCGCCACGCTTCGACAGGTGCGAATAATACCCCCCCTCCGTTTTCCCTGCCATTGGTAGTGTTCTCACCATTCTTCGGTCTTTTCATCGTCTGGAGGTTTGGTCGGGAGGGAGGGGACCCGGGAGAGCGACCGGGTAACGCCGACATTAAAGACAATCCGTCGTTTTCAGCGGCCTGACAATCGACGCCTCCGGTAATACCGCTCGGCATGGCACGGCGTTCGCCATGGAGATTCTTTCATACGAATTTCACAAATGAGAATTCGCGATACGCGGCGCACGCGAATGGCCGACGACGTCTGAATGAGGGGCACGAAGAAGAGTGGAGAGGAGAGGAGTGACGGAGGAGGGTGAGAGAGGACCGCCTCGGCACAGACGAAAGAAAAGAAAACGAAGGGAAGAAGAGCGACGCGCGGCACGGAACGACGCAGCGGAAGGGGGGAGGGAAAAGAAAAAAGTACCACTTTTTAAGCAGCGGCTATGGACGCCTTTCAAAGACGCTGTGTGTATCCTATCCGCACGGGTGCGCCCGAGAGGGTGGCCGCGAGCGTGTACCGGCGTGTATGTGCATGCCTCGTGAAAAGCTCATAAAAATATTAAACAGAGAGGGAGAAAGATTGCGTGAGAGACTGGTGGATACGAGCGAAGTAAAATGAGAGTGAGAAGCCCAGAGAGCGAGAGAAAAAGAGAGAGAGAGAGAGAGAGAGAGAGAGAGAGAGAGAGAGAGAGAGAGAAGAAAAAGGAGGCTCGCCGCGCACGTTACAAGCAGCAAACGTACGTAATTTTAATTAAAGCTTCATGATGAAGGGCGTCGCCTGCTCGCGCGCACTCCAGCCAGCAGCGTTATATTATGTAGGCAGTTATTCAAGTCATATACACAAATTACATAAATCCTCATCGTCGTCCCTTTCTCCCGTTTTCCATCTTCTATCAGCCTTTCCCTTTCCTTCCACGCATCTCCTACACTCCTACCCACTCGCTGTTACCATCTCTGCGAGATTTTTTCTTCTTTTTTCGTCTCGTTTTCTTTTTTTTAAATACATCCCTTCTCCCCACGACAGTCAGTTCTATCTCTTTCTCGGTCTCTCTCTCGTTTCTCTCGTTGTCATTCTTCTTGTCGTCGCACGAGCGACCGCTGGCTTTCACGGCGTAATAGTTTCCCTCGCGAGGGAATCCGTTTACTCGCAGTAATTGGGAAGAGCTGCGACATTATGCGCTTTTTCTTCCCCCTTTATTTCATCGCCAGCTCGCCGCTGCCATCGCTCTAAGGAATTGTTCTTTCTCGTACCGGCTTCTCTCTTTTCATTTTTGATCCCCCACCCCCTCCCCCGGGTCTTCTTACACCCATTCGACACTCCGTGCTTGACCTTTTTGACCTCGGGTGCCTTGTGCGCCGAATTGACATAAGGGGGGAGGTTCCGGTCTACATCTTTGAAAAAATTGAATTTTTCTGTAATTACATTATTTTCCTCTTTTTTTTGATATTTGAAGAATCCGCGGTTAAATGAAACACGTTTTTTTCGAAACATTATTTTTCGAGCTGGAAAAACATATCTCGAAAACTAATTGATCAATTTTATGAGTTTATTCGAATTGACTACTTTTTAGGTTTACGGACTACTGGAAACGACTATATGACATTACTTTGTGAAAATAACCAGTACGTGTCTATTCAAATTTTTAGTCATTTTATTTAATAACATGTATATCTTTACAATCTCAAATACTAGTGAATTAAAAATATTAGAACCCGTCATTTTGACGGGTCCCGCAAACCTAATGTGAGGGAATAGAGAATTCAGAAAAAAATTGTTAATGAAGTATTTAACTTTAAAGTAAGAAGGATAAAACTACTTTTTTAAAATTTTGTAAGTTCACTGCCCGTAGCAATATCATGAAGTTTAAAAATATATTTAGCTTTTCTGTTTAAAATTTAGAACTGAGAAATTATGGGGTAGGTGACCCAATTACTGTGGGGGTATCAATTACCGTGCCTATTTTAATTATAGTTATTTTTAAAGCACAATGAATATTAACAAAGAAATATTAATTTTTTTCATTAATGTCAGTTAATATTGCATATGTTATATGTCACGTGAAACTAAATAAGCAAGAAATTTCTTTTAAAATAACAGATATTTATTAAATTAATTGTTCTTGTTATACAATATTGCGACATTATTTTAAACAAAACGTTTCTTTTAGATTTTACAAGCTTAAGCGAAGAATTGAAATCTGGGTTTCCCTTTAACAAAAAGTAAAAATATATCTTTTTTAACAACCAAACAGACCCTCAGACTTTGTCTCTTCCATGTTATCCTTTCCACAACAAGACTTTTCTACTCCCTTCCACACTCTCCTTTCAAAAACCACATATATATAGGAGCCCGTCGAAACAGAACCAGAGCTTCTTCTTGCATATTTCAGTGTAGAAGGTTACAAAAAAATTCATCCTTTTTCTGAAATCTTTTTATACGACTACATTCCTTGACCGAAGACTACAAATTTAATAAAAATCATTGTCCTAGACCTTCGAGTTCCCCAGGTATTGGCAAAGTAGGGTTTTCATTCCCTTTGAGGACCATTTTTACTTATGGATCGTTGCAGATAAAAAAGAGTACGTGTCAAATATTTTTCAACAAATTATATCCTGTATAAATTTCATTAAAATCAGCGTGACACACTTGTCGATGCCCCTCGTTAGTATGGAAAAAGCACGAATGTGTTGTGCGACTCAAACGAATGCTTCAAACAAAATAACGTTGCTATGGTTTCTTTCAGTATCCCCCATACTACCTACAGTGTATGACAAACTGTAGTCGACCATAAATAAACGCAGATACAGTGAATTCTCGATATATGTCAACAACACGTGTTTTACCAGCGTCGTCTATCGTCCAGGATACATGCCCTAGCCATGTTATGGTTACACTCCTCGGCGTCCGAAGCCTCTCGAGCTTCGTGACCTCTCACGGGGTATAGTTCGCGGTAGTGCGAAAAATTCCGCGACATTTATCATCCACGCCTTGGCGACATATATAGAGAAATCACTATATTCAAGTCGGGACTTCTAACCTCACTCGTACTCTACCTAACATTTTCTACCAGTTTTTATTGGAAGACTTGAAAACAAAATGTCAGATTGTGAAATGCGCTATCTTTTTGCCTAGAGTGTAGTCCGTGACTAGGCGAAGCGGTCCCCTTAACTCTTTATCCCGTGATTCCTGCCTCCTCGCGGTCGCGGTCCATTAAGCGCTGGAAAATTTGCGGCGACGCGCGACGCCACGATCCCTTGGTGGTCGTAAACATTAAAGTAATCCTTGCGTAAATAAGTGTGCGCATCGTGGATTTAACAGGACACGTTTCCACCACGGTTGAAAGACCGGATTCCGTTGGATATTAAAAATCCGTGGCCATTAAGTCACTCGTAAACGACGCGTCGTTACGATTTTCGAATCTGTCCGCTCGCGTCGCTCGCGAAATGGTCATTAAAGAGGACTTCGATTGACGACAATAGTTAAAACGGTTTTATATTCGATCCGGCCGTTATCAAAGTACGAAATTAATTCGACAGACTGACGCCGGGATTTACAATTCGGAAGACAAATGGCAATACTTGAAACAGTTTATGGAGGTCTACTCGATATGTTACTTTACATTCATAAAAAATATGTGTGGACGGTATGTAAATATTGTTCAATTTATGTTGGTCTACTTTAAATACTTGTACCTATTGTAAGGAACACAGTAATGAGTAGGCAAATTTTAAGAGAGTGGAATCAAATAAAATTTCATTTTCAACGGTAATGGCATTACTTAAAATAACTAAAAAATTTACTAAATTCTATTGAATTTTATATTCTAGGATTGCTTTTAACATTTTCGCAAGCCATAAATACATAAGTACTGCCAATTTTTGTGCAAAATAAATATTTTCTGCATCTGTTGTTAGGAATAGTTTTTCTATTACGACGAATAGTATACGTCGATACTCTTCGATTCTTTTAATCTCTCTGTTATTTTAACAGTAGATTTATCTAATATTTTTAAATTTACGTATGTATTGAGATTGTAAAGATGCATCTGAGAGAAATTATTCAACAGATTTATTGGTTAGGTACATCTATATTGCAAAAAAAAAATGGCTAAAATGGTTTATCTTTAGATACTTTTAGTTGCCCGTGAACCTAACGTTACATTGCAGCCATTAAATTTGGTCATAAATGCATAAAATCCGCAGTCTGGTTATCACATTTTTGCTACTAAAAAATGTAAATTTTGAGTATATTTTCAAGAAATCTTTATGGTATATGAAAACGCAAAAGATTATATCTCGGCCGCACGGTTCATTTAAATTTCAATGAACAATAATTCCCAATAATATGTCGCTTCTCGAACAGTTCGTTCAGATCCGGCGCACATTCAAGACTCCATGTTCGCGGAATGAAAATCCCGTCGGATTTAATTCCTGGGCGCAGGAAGGTAGAAGAGCTAATTTGAATTGGAAACATACCTCAACAATTTCCCGGTCGGCTGATACGATACCTCGGATCTCACGTTAATTTAACACTGCCCTAAAATTGTGTCAATTTCGCGTTCAACGAGCCCCGCCGCAAATTAAGAAACCAGACTTCTGGGAACTCATTGCTAAAGCGTTATTCAGCATGAGTAAGAGAATGCGGAGGCACGATTTGTAATGTCCGTGGGATGCTCTTGGAGTTGCCCGGAACGATTTCCATTTGCGCAAGAAAATTTCTTGGAACTCCTGGTACGCACAAATCAACATCTCCCATTTCGACCTGTCTGTATTTTTGACTGGACGACATCATTGATCCACTTATAGCAGAAAGTCTTAAAAATCAAAAAGATGAAAACAGCAATTTTTTGTTAAATGAAGAACTTTTGTACTTCCAACATGATGGTGTTGGATTCCGCGTTTGGAAATCGAGTACAACAGTTTATAATAAAATCAAAAAGAGTTTTATTTAATTGTATACGCGGTGGCGAGTTTAAGGTACAACGATGTAACCTTCTGCACTGAAATATGCAAGAAGAAGCTCTGACTCTGTTTCGACAGGCTGTTACAAATATGTGGTTTTTGAGAGGAAAGTGTGGAAGGGTTTTGGCTGACGTGTCTATGGCATGATTATCATAATGCGTTGGTGTTTAACTAGAGCCTAGGGTTATCGGGTATACAACAATGGTGCTCCCCGCATTACACGTTACCAGTTCACCAGTGGTTAAACAATCGATTCCCACTAAGATGGATCGGTAGAAGAGGTGTTATTGAGTGGCTACCAAGATCACCAGACTTCTTTTTGTGGGGACACTTAAAGTCTGTTGTTTATAAAACACAACTAGAACGCGTCAACGATTCGCGTCACAGAATTGTACACGAATGTAGAGCTATTCCAACAGATAAAATAACGAAGAATATTTTCAAAATTTGTTATGATTATAAAGAAATTACAAACTGTCTCGCAGTATAAGTATGACTCGCTCTACTTCTCTTTAAATATCTTCGAAACTAGTGCGCAGATAAAAAAAAAAGTATCCTCCGAAAATTGCTGGTCTTTTTAAGTACAATGAGATCCCATAATAAAAAATATAGGTTTCCATTTCAAAAAACAAAGTTGAACTTCAAATGACCTTGATAACGCCACCCAAATAAAAAAACTGATACTGCCCCCCTCTTTCCCCCTAGAAGTCCTTGGACACTTGTTTTGCACTTTTTTAATATCTTTCATACTTTTCGAGATATTCGGCTGGAAAGTTTTCAAATGATCACAAATGTGTCCCAAAAATGTTGTATTTCCTTGGAAGGGCTGATTCCTGACACCATTTGAAGTAACTTTATCCTTTGCGAAAATGTTCTGCGTGGCTTTGTTCAAGAATTATTAATGAAAAACACAGACCAATCAGAGCGATAATACAGCGGACGGATTCCGGGTCAGCCATTTTTCGTTAATAACTCCTTAACGAAACCGCGGAGAACATTTTCGCAAAGGGAAAAGTTACTTCAAATGATCTCAGGAATTATCGCTTTCAGGGAAGTACAACCTTTTGGGACACCCTGTATATTAATGTATGTATTTCAACATTGTAACACGTTAGCAGTAGAAACATTCACTGTATCAAAAAATAATTTACAACCGTTAACACGTTAAACTCGAAGCTAATTTTGTTTCGTTTTCCATTTCACTTTTTATTTAAGTTTAAATATAAAAATACGTCCGTGTATAAGCGAAAGACTTGCATAAGCGAGAGTCTTCTTTCTCTTCAATGTATTTCAATTAAATGTATTAAGACAATGTAGATATATTTTTTAATATTATATTATGTCGATATTGTATATTACAGAAATTGGAATTATTACAGTAATTAGAATATTGTATATTCCTCGGGTCCATGCTATGAAATTTATCACGTAGGACTACTATTTTCCTGTGACCGCGTTGAACTTGTCGATCGTAGAAACGGACGGCGCGTGTAAACACGTATGCCCCCCAATGGAGGGGATAGGTGAACAAAGTAAGATCGTATAGCTTCTTTTGGCTTATGTATATCAAGACATTTCTATAGTTCGATACCGTCGGTCCCCAGAGATTAGTCTTTATCGTGTTAAAATAAAAGTAATGGCTTTTGAATATGTTTAATTTTGTAGTTTGTTCACTTGCTTCGGAAATTATTTGTAAATTGGAAGAAACGATTTAGTGCATGAGTTATTCTCAAATGTTTAACAGAATACATTATTCAACAGACTCTGTCACTATGGAAAATATGAAATATACAAATAGACAGCTTTTCTGAAAAACAAAAACTGTAAATTCACTGTAAAAAAACTGTACATTTACTATATAAGCGAAATAAACTATTCAACAATATTCTTCGACATTTGTCCGATTTCGATAATGAATTGTTAATTCACATACACTGTTAACAGCATTTAACTAAGCTAAATAAGCCATTGAATAGTATCCAGTACTAACTCGCCCCTTTTCAGCTCTGAAGCATGAACAGCCGGTCCGTAAATTATACTGACATTTGTCATTCAATCGTGCCTCGTAATATCTGTCAAGAGTTTATTTATATATTGTTAAGTCAAAAACACAAAGTGCCATTTAAAAAAATGAAGGTGACTTTGACAATACTAAAAAAATTTTTCGAACTTTTTTTATTGCAATGTATAGCCAATCGAAAACTGATCCACTTATATTAAAAATATTTGTTTGTCAGATTATCGCAAGTACTTGAAAAATCGTGAAAAGCGTTATGTGGTACACCCTGTATAGAGTAAACACTTTATATACGTGATATTTCTCTTTCTTAATATTCGTTATGCGCTGAAAAGTAAGAATAATTAAAATAGGCATAGTAATTGGTATTTCCACAGTAATTGGGTCTCTTACATTACAAAATTGTCTTATTATTTTGGTCAACACTGCGTATAATGTTAATTACGTATAGTTGGGCAGGAAATGTGCCTTCGTTTCTCGATGATTGCCGTGCCCCTCCATTTTCGCCACGGAAATTCTAAGGAGCTTTGGAACTAAGGAACTTTGACGCGCATTTTCGATTCAAAAGTCGCGGTTCATCAATTAAAGTCAATTGGTCGTAGGTGCTACACGCGTTCTCGAGCGAATCACAAGGGAACAGTCATTCGGGTAATCGCGACTCGTGATGGATGCGCCAATTCACGGGTGATGTAATGACTCCATTACGGAAATGGATAATTTGCTAATCGCTGCGTTGGCTAAGATAAGAACGACCCGGACGCGCGACTAGCTCGCATCTTCAGCTTAGCAAGCTTATCGTCCGAGGTTTCTGGATCAAGTGGAACTCGAAATCTCTCTTAAGCTCCGACTTGAATGCCGCCGATTGTTAAGAAGAGAAACGGATGAATGCGCCTTTATTATTTTACGGGCCGATATCTAATAACGCCGAGATTCTGTGAGAACGACGGGACGGCGGGATTCCATGGTTTGATGGATCCGCGTCATTGTTAAATGGAAATGAAGTGCTGCAGACTAATGTAAATGAATTATTAATGGGAATTAATATGCAATAGTGTATTGGAATATCGTGGAATACGTTACAGGCACCGAGCTAGCTGAAGGAACTCGATTTCGTATAATAACTATTTGACAAAGAACTGCGACCAGCTTTTATGGATAATGCTCGTCCGAAAACGTTGTCCTGCTCACTTATTTTCTGTCGAATAGTGAAAGACGGGTAGGAAAGTAATGGCTATCAATGCGGAATAACTACGCAACATGATTGAATATGCTAACGACGCTAGCTGACTCACAACACCGCTAATTGAGCATAATCATAACACTCAACGGATTATGAAATGGATATTCACTTAAAGATGCAACGCGAAATGAATTCTTAATAACGTTGCAAATTGCGAGGAACAATGCGTGCTGCGTGGATTAGTTAGCAGATCTTTATGCGTTTATAGCTTCTGAAAATTGTCAAAAAATGCTGGAACATAAAATTCGACAGAATCTAATACGATTTTTATTTACTTCAGACCTGCAAATGCTGCCAACACTGAAAATAAGATTTGATTTGATTCGATTCGGCTTACTTAAAACTCGTCTAGAAAAATTGCAAATTGCATAAACATGCGCAATTCCGTGATCAGCTTGCTACTGGCTCGTAATAAAACTACTGTGAACCGTAACTTCATTTGGCAAAGAATACTTTTTATTTATTTTTCGCTTCTTCGGGAGCAAAACATTTGCTCTTAAACAGTAGAATTGTTCACAGCTGTCAAAGGTGTTTTTGTTATATAAAACAATGCGATGTTGGCGCAGGAACCTCTATCGTAATTCCATTTTCCCTCCTACAACGAGGTTTACATAGTCTTAGAACAAGGTTAGGTTCGCTTTTAGTGCGACCGACTTGCCCCCTATGACGTAGCCAAGGTTTGGCCTCGATTTGCTCTTGAATTGACATAGAATTATGCCTGCAAACTTTACACTCAAATACCGAGCTTAGCAAATTGATTACTGGTATATTACAACTACACTGGTCGCCGTCGGAATCCGTTGCAAACGGTATACAGTGACGGCCATATACTTACGTACAGTTAATCAAATTAAATATTATTTCCTCTACGTATACTAACGTACTTATACGTTAAACAAGTATACGAAAATCAGAGATTTGAGGCTTTCCTTAATTTACCATAATTAAAAAGTTTTTTATATTTTTATACTGAAGTGTCAAATTTTCTGTGGACACATAGTTAAGTACATATCGAAACACCTATATTTTTACGTGTTTCTTTAACTCGTAATTATAGTACATTAATATTTCGTATGTAGACCCTTATTTTTAATAACTGCAGCCCACTGTGGCATGAATTCGATAAGTCTAGCACATCTGCTAGCAGGTATCGAATTCCATGATTCCTGTACAATAGTGTGCAATTCATCAATATTTTTCGGTTTTTGTTTTTTTTTTATATGTTTGTCGACATCAATCCAGAGCATCTCGATTGGATTCAGATCCAGAAATTGTGCCAGCCATTTCATTACGTGAATATTATTGTCACTCAAGAATGTCTTGACGACTCTTGCGGAATGTTTTGGATCCGCTTGATAGATCCATTCTTTTGGCATGTATTCTTCGACGAATGGTAGCAATACATTTTTTATAATATCCAGATACACGTATCTGTCCATGATTCCAGTTATCCGATGTATAGTACCTGTACCTTTCACTGGTCATAGCCCCCCCCCCCCCCAAACGAGTCCCGAGCCACTACCATCTTTTACAGTTGGTTTAATTAAATTTTTATGAAATTCTTCTCCTTTGCGACGTCTTATGTATACTTTACCATCAGATCCAAATCGATTAAATTTCGATTCATCTGTAAAAATTACTCTGGACCATTGTTGGGGCGTTTAGTTTAAATGTTCTTTCGCAAAAGCAATTCCAACCCAACGAGTTTTTTTCTGAAATGAGCGGTTTCTTTCTGGCAACGCGTCCGTATAATTGAAACTCATTAAGTCTTCGCTGAACAGTACTAACACTTATTTTTTCATGGAGATCTATTGATATTTCATTGTGGATGACAACTGCAGTGTTGAATTTGTTCGCTTCAAACAATCGGTGAATCTTGCGATCAGTTCTTTGATCAGTTCTTCGAGGTCTCGCTTTACGAAGAACGTTGTCCGGTGTTCCATGAAGTTCATATGTTGTATAGCTTGACGGTAAGCCATAACAGACATTTCTAGTTTTGCGGAAATCTTTCGGTAGGACATTCCATCCTTCCGAAGCTGTTGCACTAATCGCCGCTGTTCTGGCGTGATATTTCTTCCTTTATTCAGCATAGCACTATTGTAATATGTAACTGTAAACAATACTCAACAGATACTAGTAAATATTGTTTACATTTGGCTTAGCTGTGCTATACAACAGTGTATGTAAGTAGTTGTCCGCTACAAAACCGACAGCTCGGAACAAAATATTTATAAAATACTTATTTTCTCGAAATAAGTCAAAGTTCTACTGCAGACATGTACATCAGGGTCTAGCACTATTAGAAATAAATTGTTGATATTACTATGTCAGTTCCGTAGAAATAAGTCAGGTTTTAAAGTTAAAATATAAAGTGTACGTAACTATATGGCTGCCATTCTAGGTACATATAGGCGATTCATGACACGGCCGACGCGATGCTTGGTTCACTCGCGGTCGTAAGACGTTTATTGATTCTAAAGTGGACCTTCAAAATATACTTTAAAAATTCAGTGATTCAATTAAATTATATTTAATGTTATATTCATATTTAATACTCATTAAATAAAAAATAGTAACTAGAAACGTAGTGGGATAGTAAAATTTCATCTAAATCCATAAATAGTTATACATATTATTAACAGTTACACATTAAATAATTATTAACATTTTGAGTGGGACTGTATCGGCACCAATAAATCAAATAACAATTCACTTAAGGATTAAGAGTGGTGCTGAACTATTATACATACGTAGTATAGTTCGAAATATTTAAGATTACAAATTTTTCTTCGTTCGTAGATAGGGATAAGACACCTTCATAAGAATGAAAAATCGCAGTCAAACATGCTGATTTTTCATTTCTTCGGGAGCAAAACATTCGTTGTTAAACAGTAGAATTGTTCAGACATATCGAAGGTGTTTTTGTTATATAAAGCAACGCGATGCTGCCGTCAGGATCCTCTAGCGTTTCCATTCTTGCAAGCTGGACGAATTCCCCGATTATCTTCGCGAGACGACTCCTATCGAGGTGGAATCGTTTATCGAGCGTTAACGTTCCACGTATTCGCAGCCATTTACACGGTAATACCTCCGCCGTTCGCCTTAACCTTTCTGCGAATCGCGAATACGTTCCGAGGCACTGCTGGCATTCGAAAGTATAATCGCGTGAAATCGTTTCGAAGAAGGCCGTCGTCCGAGGAAATGGCCACCGGTACGCGAACGGAATGGTAACAAGACGGTTGATTGACGTCGCTTACCGAAAACCTTGAACAGTCTCTCTCGGCGGCTTATCGCACTGTATCTGTGTATTTGTGATTATCGTATCGGCCCAAGTGAAACTCAACTGTCATCGATAACTTGTCGTACGATGCAAATACCTGATCTTGAAACCTGGGTCATTTCCATGCCAAATAGATCACTTTTTGACGTGACCATCGGCCATTTTGTTCCAAACGAAATATGTTGTAGTCCATGTGAAATTAAAGGCGTGGAGGGTTGAAGTCATCATTTTGCCGGTTTAGAATTTGTTTAAAAATTGCAAGCTATTAAACAAATTCTAAACCGGCGAAATGAAGACTTAAACCCTCCTAATTTTACATTGACTACGACTACAAGATATTTCATTTACGACAAAATGGCCGATGGACATAAGGAAATGAACGAAAAGTGCACTCTAGTAAGAATTTTCTACTTTCTTCATTTCTAATGTCATCGTTTGCATCGTATAGCAACACTCTGTACAGTTCTACGCCTTATTTAACGCTAGGTTTACGGAGCATTGAAAGTGAATATATTATGTTACATTATAAAAATAACTATATCTAAAGGACCCAATTATTGTGGACGTACCAATTACAGTGGCTATATTAAATATACTTACTTTTAACCTTTAACGGACCAATGACAATTTTACTTACTGAATCCAATGCTGCGTGTATGGCGGAAAAAATAAAATATAAATATACATAAAATAAAATATAAATATTTTCCTGTCTATACTTGATATAAAAACGTTGAATTCACAGTTTCTCTTCGTATGAAAAATAGCTTGGACCTGGTGAGAAGTAAACTTGAAATACTACCGGACCGTTAAGGGTTAAAATATAATGAATACTAAAAGAAAATATTGAATTTTTTTCATTAAAATCAGTTAACACGTATGTTATATCGTTCATTCATCAGAAAAGTGACATAAGTCAAAAAAGAAAATTTTACAGGAGAGCTACTTGAAAATTATTAAAAATTTCCAATTTTTTATTGTATCTAACCAACTTAGAAATGTAAAATAATTTGTTGTTATTTGGATGCTGGGTTAATTGTCATGTACATTAGTTATACAGCACACCACAATTTATATATTTATTATTATAAATCTTCTAAATATATTTTTCGTTATGCTGTTTTTCCTGCGAATAATTGTTGAAAGGTTAAATTAGAGTTGCAACGTTTTTACTGTGAAAAGTTACAATGACTTCAAAACTAGTGAAAATGATTTAAAAAATTGTTGAGTTGTGTCACTTTTCTTATAAATGAACGTTAAATCTCTTTTTTAATATTCATTATGCTTTAAAAATAAGTATAACTAATATCCCTTACCCTACGTCTATCCAAATCTTTATACTTTTTTGTAATATACAGGGTGTCCCAAAAATATTGTATTTCCTTGAAAAGGGTGGTTCGTAAGGTCATTTGAAATAAGTTTTTCTTTCACGATAAATGTTCCCCTTGTTAAGGAGTTATAGCAGTTGCTAGTTAAAATAAACAACGAATGGGAATTAGATCGGTCAAGGGCGTATTCATGTTTTGATAATTTCATTTCGACAGACAATAATAAGAGAAAATTTTATATTTAATGCGTCGATAAAGATTCAAAATACTTTTATGACAGTTCATACTCGTTGTTTATATGTGTGGGATGAGTCACACTCGAGGAAAGTGAACGACTCAGTTATCTCCTTCGAGTGAACCGATACGTAGAAACTGGAATAATGTTTAGTTTGAAGTGGGATTGCCGTTAGATATCGTGATTAACGTGTATGTGTAGGCGTCAAGGTCAGAGGAAGGTCAATTCGCTGGTTTAGTAATAAAACTTGATACCTGCTCACTTATGAAAGTATAATTAACAATGAATCAAGGTCTGTTAAGCTCGGTCAAGGTGAAATATCGTGAAATCTCGTAATCTTCCAATCATTATCAAACTCTTGACCGAAATCGTCCAGCTATTTTCTTCTTGATGAATCAAGGTAGCTTAACACTAAAGCTACCGACACTGCTTGTATACTTATTCCTACCGTGCGTGGTCAAAATGACCGGTTCTTTAAAAAAGTTATTGTTAATACATTAAACGTAGACAATTAATCAATTTGTTGCTGAATGAATTAGTATATGAATAATTTTCATAAAATGACGTCCACCTTTGGATATATTTTCCATGCCACATTGAGATCAACCTTTCTTTTATACTGATTGTTTAGGTTTAGAAAAGTATGTACCATAATATCTCGTGCGGTCAAATTGTCCGGCCGCGGTAGGTAGGGCAAGTTACATATATTTCTTAGAAAAAGGAAAATAAAACGAGAAATAAATACTGAAAAATACATTGTATATATACTTTAAGAAAAGACATAAAGATAAATAGCGATGTGATAATATTGTACGTACAAAATTGTGCGCAGAAGTTTGAAAATGTCAACTTGACCGGTTGTGGTAGATTTAGTGTTAAACTCCGTCAAGATTCACAAAATATCGTAATTTTTTAATCTAACGCACTATTAAATTCTTAACATTAAACCTCGGAAATTGTTTTATTCATTTTATTCAGAAAACAACAGTAGATATCCGGTGAGTTATCAGATTGATTGAGTCAATTAGATACGTGTGCCGTTCACTGCATAGAAATGCTTGGTACCAAGAAGAATTACACGACGACCGTTATCTCTTTGTTAGCACCTAAAACGGAAGCGAGGCGGTTATTAAGATCCATATCTGTCGAGGCGAAGAGCGAAAATATTTTCTCCCCGCATTCCAAATTTATTTTTTCACCTCGGGCCGCTGCTATTTCCGTCAGCTCGTAATTCACAACCCACTCCGGTGTAATTCCCTGAATTAAACGCAACCGGGGTCTTTCTTTTCCTGAAAAATTCGCCGAGACGCAACATAACTGACACGATGCGGATGGCGGGACGGAAATAAACGGTTTTGGTAGCGTTCTTCGCCGCGGGACCGTTTGTTTTTCCATCTCGTTTCGAAAAGAGAATCAAGGTTCATGATTTGTCGGCGATCGACAAGTCAATTGTTGTTCGTCCGCACGGACGTGAAGTCCAATTGTATATTTATCCAGATGGGCGCTATGCACACGGTGGATCTAAACAGTATTTGAACGAGAAATTTCTGATTCTCGAGAAATTGTTAATATTTTAATTGGGAATAATTTCGTTAAAGAAAATAGTACAATAATAAATTTAAACTTATTTCAAAGCTCGAAGCCTTTACTTTAGCGAGCGATCGTTAATTTCTCTCTAGGATATTTGTGCATGATACAGGGTGTGCCAAAAATTTTGTACTTCATTGAAAGGATAGGTTACTGGGCTCATTTGAAGTAACCTGTTGCTTTGCGGAAATGTTCTCCACAGCTTTGTTTAGGAGTTATTAACGAAAAATCTGGGACAATCACAGCGCGGCTATAGCTGGCGTGTTCCGGCTCGGCCGAGATCCCTCCGCTGTAGCCGCGCTCTGATTGGTCCATGCAGAAAAAGTTACTTCAAATGATCCCAGGAACCTCCCTTTTCAAGTAGATACAACATTTTTGGTACCTTGTGTACAAATCGATTAGAAAAAATCGTAGATCAAATTGTAAACACTCGTTGTAAAGGGGAAGCTTCAGTCTACAAATCTATGGCGGTTTCAGTCACGAGAAACGTTTTTCAATGTTCTTAATAAATGTTTTTGAAATAGCGTCTTCGACGAATGGGAAAAGTGGAGGCTGCAAGCTTTAAAATATACTATAAATTTAAATTCATAAAATTATTGCAGCTCAAATATCGACGATTTCTCGAAAATGGTAAATTCAAATACTTTTCAGATCCACTGTATATCGGGGCCGGATTATAACATAACAGACACGGCGAGAGCTGTGTCGGTGCCAAAGTTAGAATCGACTCTAAAAATAACGGAATTGCGAGCCTGAAATAGTCGAGGCGGACAACACGAATTCTACGAGAAAAATGACCCCGGCCCGCGTTCCTGATGGACATCGATGTCGCTTGCTTTCACGTTGGAACTATCAACTATCGATGTATAACTGTCCTCTATTTTTCAATACCACAGATTAATCCTATCGCCGCTGACACCGCAGAAAATCAAATTCGAAGTGCAACAGCACGTCGCAATTAGGTATGCATTGCAAACTAGTATTGGTATGTCCCAGGGTCAGTGTTTCTCAACTTGTGTGGAAATATTAAACACTGCCTCGAATTCCGAATATAAGCTCTTTGTTTAAATTTCCTTTATCTTTCATCTTTATCCTGTCAGCCAATTAATGGGAGAATCAGGTATTCGCTGAAACATTTTTATTGTTTTTATGACGTGTCGCAGTGATCTCATTAAATTCGAAGTGTGTCGTTAATCCAAAATGGTTAAAAACACTGTTCTACGACAACCAAAGAGAGCTAGTAATTCAACACAGACTTCAATAAAAATTCGTTGAGAATTTGATGTTTTGGTATATTTTAACTCGAACTACCGAACGATTAAAACGACTTGTTTCTGAACTTTTGTTTTAAAATTATTGCAATTATACAAACGTTTGCATGAGAAATTTTGAACTACTTTATTGCAGTGCATCAAATCCAAATGAATTCAAACTTGTTACTATTATAAAATAATATATAGTCAGGGACAAAAATAAGTGGACACCCTTTGAAAACTAATGACCCGGAAAGGAACTCTAGTAGAGCACGGTAAGCGTGAACACGGTCTTCGTACATTACGCTTTTTGAACAATAACTTCTCCGAAGGTCATTTGAAGGTCAACATAAACATAGTATAAGCATAGTTGAATTTGTCTTTTCATTAGCTATAATGTTATACTAATGTCGTTCCATTTAAAAAAACAATGATGACCTTGAAATATCGGAAAATATGATCTGGAGGAAAAAAAGTTTTTCAGTCACAATAATTGTCCCACTGAACCAAACCTGCGCATTAACTGATTTTAATGAAAAAAATGTAATATCTCCCGTTTAATACTCATTATGCTTTAAAAATAAGTATAATTAACATAGGTACAGTAAATGGCATCCCACAGTAATTGAGACCCTTACCCTATATTGTGCACAAAAGACAAGAATGAACGGTGGTCTGCGAAACTGGAAGTTAAATTTATTGTTGAAATTGTCAACGAAATGACAACGAAATTGTGATAGTTCAAATATTTACGATTTCTCAATAATTTAGTGTTCAAATACTTTTTGGATCCACCGTGGATACCGTGTCGTTAAAAATCTCGAGAAACATGTCAATGTAAATTGCAGCGAAGTTTATCAGAAGTTGCAAATCAGTCGTTTTAACTGCTTCGGTAGCCTCGAGAGATAAAAATGTAGTTTATAATGACGCCATCAATATTGCAAACCGGCACGGGGGACTAGAACGATCGAGTTCGGCTCCTCGTGTTTCCGTACGACTCTTATCGGAACCGGTGTGCATACCGTGTATGCGCAAAGGAAATGTCTCTCTAGCTTTCTTCGTCGACGCTTTCATCGAAAGAATGCGTTCCGACAAAAGTACGCTAATGCGAGACCCGAAAAAACACGCGAGTTCCGTGTTTCCTTCTTTTTAATCGAGAGAAAATTCTATTCTTCTCTCACGATTACTCAAGCATTTAAACAAACGTAGATATACAATAAATGAAAATTTTCTTCTTCCTTTTACGAAATTATTTAGGACAAAGAGCTTCCGGTTGTTATGGCTGTGAGTATAATCATTGGACAGCGGATCTTTATCCAAAATACAAATTTTCTACCTAAATTGCAACAAACTGGAACGAAACAGTAATTTATTTTCTTTCTTAATCTATTTTATAAGTTGAAAGTAATATAATAGTATTTTCAAATTCTTCTAATGTTTCCGCTGTCTTAAATTGTACTTAATCTTATTAAAAACATTTGTTTTAGTGACGAATGCACTTTCCTCATAAACGATGCTGTAAATCGTCATAACTGTCGTTATTGGACTAAAGAAAATCCACATTTTATAAGAGAAAGTAATACTGAACGACCGGAAAAAATAAATGTTTGGGTAGGCATTTTAGGAAATGCTATTATAGGTCCTATGTTTTTCCTAGAGAATTTGAATGATAATCTGTATTGAGGTGTTATTCAGTGACCACCAAGATCACCATATCTAACTCCAGTAGACTACTTTTTGTAGGACACTTAAAGACTGCTGTTTATAAAACATAACCACAAAGCGTCAAAGTTTTGCGTCGCAGAATTGTACAGGAATGTAGAGCTATTCCGACAGATACCTCCAAAAATGTTCGTTCAGAATTTGAGAATAATTTGTATTGTTTAAAAAACAACGGGAGAACATTTTGCAAATTTGTTATAGTTATAAAGAAATTACAAACTTTCGAAATTAAACAAAGTTGACCTTCAAATGATGAATGTTCAAATGACCTTGAAAACGCTACCGAAATAAAAAACTGGTACTGCCCCCCTCTTTCCCCCTCGAAACCCTGCGACACGTATTTTACACTTTTTTAATATCTTTCATACCTTTCGAGATATTCGGCTGGAAAGTTTTCAAATGAACATCCTGTAGACTATAATCTATCATAGGCAGATTAGACCCACGAAATGGTCTCAAACCGTTGGAAAAAAGTAAATTAATCTTCCTAATAACTGGATACACATAAACCGTCAATCATTTCACGAATTTAATTTAATATAAGTAGTGTATACGTACTTAAATTAAGTGAAATTAACTGCTATAGTGATTATTTTTTCTACGGAAGTTAAGGGTTAAATACAAACAAATTTAGAGCATATGAAAATTATTTATGGTGTTCGAACGAAATAGATTAAAACATTCAACGAGAACACACTTTGATTAAGTTGCGCTGGGCTACCTTTCTACTCACAAAACCCCGACAGAATAATATGAAACGAATAAATTACAGAATAATAACAGACAGAATAATATGAATAATATGATACAATATTATTAAAAACAGGATATCTTTAAAAACAAAGTAAAATCCTTAATCCTTCCAAAGCAGGAATCCTTCGATTCCTACTAGGAGCCATTCCACGTGGCCCCTCACAGAATCAGTATCTACCCTTTGAATCACCGATAAACGCACAGCCTTCCGGAGATTTAAAGCACAAGCGTAGAAAGAACCGAGCAGCACCGAACGTCCGCGCGATCAGTCGCATCTACGAATTCGTCGAGAATCAAACAAAAAGAAAGAAATTACTCACAGAACGGCTCGACACGTCCGAAAACGATAATCCCGCACGTTCAACCTGGTCGGCGCGGCGATCAGCTCACAGGGAAACAAAACACCAGTTTCTCACCTCGTCACGCGTCCCCGAAGAGTGACGCAACGATGGAACGAACGAACTATTATTACATCAGGGAACGCGACGAGCAACAAGTACCGCGGCGTTTTTGCCAGGCACGTCAGGAACTTGGTGCACGCAGGATTCCCGTGGAGCGCACGTGGCGCGGGTTCACGCTCGCCTGCGCGCGAGCAAGCGCACCAACACACTCGAAAACACGTACCACGAACAGAGCCCAGAGGGTCCTTCTCTTCCTTCCCCCCTGTCGCAGATGCCTGACTCCCCGGCGGTGTCCCGCGTCGGTTTTCCTTCGTTTTCCGGCTTCGAGCAACCGTCCGTCGTCCTTTTCCCTCGCGACGGGACACGTCACAGTCTCCGACCACCTCCCGCCCCTCCTGTCCATCAAACTGTCCACGGCCCGGCTCGACCCAACCCGGCCCGAACAATGGCCTCACAACGTCATTACACAAGCCGCTGCCGGCTCGTTCACATTCCCAAAACACGGACCCAGCGACACGTGCGTCATTCCGGAAAAACTGTCCCAGCTGATGCGCACGATCTCACCAACGCGTGTTGCGTGCAGTCAAGTGGGGCGCCCTTGCACTTAGGGGACGTGGCTTCCTACACACCTATTCCACGGTTTTCAGAAAAACTTTTTCCATACACTTCAGTACTTTCAGAAAAACATAGACGATCTTTGACTGCTCCTACGTTCCCTTCTATACGCCTATTCGGGTCTTCCGGAAATATAGAGTCGATCTTTTGACTTCTTCTAGAAGTCAAATCACTTGCAGCTCGATTAAAAGTAATTTTTAATTCGCTTCGCAACGAAACGATCCTTTCTATACACCTCTTCGGGTCCTCCAGAAATATAGAGTCGATCTTTGTCTTCCCCCGGAAGACGAATTGCTTGGAGGTTGATTAAAAGCAATTTTCAGCGAACTTTGTTAGGGGATGCCGCTTTCTAAACACCTGTCCAGGCTTTTCATTAACATGTTTCAGATTTTCTCTTCTCGGGCAAGGAATCTTACTGTTGTACGATGATTACACGGAGGCACGTGCAAAAGAAACAAAAGTCGGCTCGAGTTTTCTCTGGTTGGGAATTCAGTTCTGAATCACAGCAATGTCACTGTCCGCTTCCACGAAGAAATCTTTTGTCTCCCGGGCGTGTTGGTTCGATTTCGCGTCGGTATAGGCGTTAAAGAGGCGCCCCGCGTGAAACCGTGTACGCTACGCCGGCACTGCGTCGTCTCGCGGCCACTATTTTCGAGTCGAGCGGTACGCGTGAATTCCTTTCCACTTCACGAGCACACGGTCAGGAATACGAGCGTTCCCGGCGGTTTTCTGAACACCAGCGACACGCCCTGGCCGCACGAGCCGCGCGCGATGATCCACCTGCCTCGATCGATCCTCGTTCCACCGCACACTGACGGCCGATCCCTCCGGTTCGATCGGTCCTCCTTCAACTCCGGGACACGTGACCCTCCTGGTTGCCTCCACCCGTCTACCTGCCGTTGTGACTCAACCCGAGAACTTTTGGCGTGTTTCCTCTGTTTTTCGCCACCGGGAGTGTCCCGACTCCGCTTGCCCGATACTCGCGGTTGCGTTGCGAATACGCACGTGATCAACGGCAATGGCCTTGGCCACGCCGCCGCAGGAATAGCCCGATCTCGACGATGACAATTGGTTCGCGCGCCAAGGTCGACGACTCAACGCGCGATATCATCGGAAAGATTTCTGTCGATCGTTGTTTATATCGATGCTAGACAATAGAACATGTCCACGGAATTTGTGGACTCGTTGACTGATAAGCTGGACGAGCCTCTCTTGCTTGACAGGCGATTTCCCACGAGCGTGCTGATACGAGAAGAGGGAAGAGTCTTGTTCGCCTACTCCGTGTCAGGCGCGATAGAGCTTAATCATTTGAATAGCAGCCTTTCTCACGAGCTGATTTATCGGCCTCGTAACCGTACGCGCTCGCTGGCAATCAAATATACGTACTCGATCCTGGTTTCCTGGTTGAGTAAATCACACATTCTTACCAATCATCCATCGATGAACGTCAACCTGTTCGCTGCTCGAACGAACGTTAGACAAACGTTCGCCGGCCGATACGATCGAACAAATCGACCGGAGCTTGTACGTAGTTTTTCCGCGTCACCGAGCGATCGCCGAGGTCAACGACGAACCGAACGGACCAGAGCCCCGAAGAACACCTTTGTCCCAGCTGTCTTCGGCCCAGGTGTCTCTAAATCACCTGGAAAAAATCCTGGGCGTACCAGAATCCGAGGAATCCGGTCGGTATCACTTTCACTGGTGCCGTGTATCAACGTGTTATCCCGATCGATGATCCTTTCGGTGTCCTCCGACCGGTCAAAGAGCAACGGGACTACATGGAAACCGGTCCGACCAAGCAGATTCGATTCAATTTCGATCCGATCCGATCCGATCCGACCCGTCCCGACCCTACCCGAGATGGCTGCGACACACCGGCGAGGTAAATCGCTCGGGGTTCAGTGGTTCAACTCGATCGCGAAATCGACGGAGACCGCGACCGAAAGAACTCGAGGAAGGAACCGTGCTGGCAGGAACCGGTCCGACATTCGTGGACGCACACGTCAGCGAGCCGGTTGACCCGTGGCTTCTTATCGTTCGCCAAACACCGAGCTACGCGGTCATCCGAGTAACACGATGGACTCGTTCCTCGACGTGCCACGAGGCTGCTTAACGAGACGACTAATTCGAACGTGTTAGGTCCACGAGGAGGAGTAGTTGCTGGTGGTGGCAATGTAAGAGGAGTAGGAGAGCCTCAGGAAGAGGAGGAGGAGGAGGAGAAAGAGGAGGAGAAGGGGGGAAGAGTACGTAGCCCGGTCCTCGCCACCCGCACTACCATCGGACAATGAGTCGGAAAGCGAGAGCCTCGGATGAGGACGAGACGAACAGAGACGGACAGAAAGTCGCTCGACTCGTATACTGGCCGGCCAGCAGGCTGCTCGCACCAAAAGATGACCCCAGAGATGGGACTAGCGCTTGACGGTACCCCAGACCGAATTACGGGCACAGGCTGTTTTACCGCCGCTATTCTATGCTACTGGGATCCACAAACTTGTGGAGTTATTTCGTAGGTTCTACTTCAAACGTAGACCACCTACGCTAACCCTCTCGTTCATAGCCGAAAAAATTCACACTGCTCCGTAACTGGGATATCCACTTACCAATGACCATTATTTCACACGTTAACTGCCGCGTCAGTCATATATGACTGACAATGATTTTTGACTAGCTTTAGAAATTCATTTTTATTGTAACATATCCGTATAAACCGAATTTTATCAGGATCTTTAGAATTCAAAAGGATTAAGACAGCATCCCCCATAATACATTTTAAATTTCTAGTTTCGGTTTCATTAATTAAATTACACCGATTTTGTGTGATTCTATGGGATTGATTTTTGACGCCTAACGTGTTAAAATCCATTATCTGATTTCAACTTTCAGTATCTATATTTTTTTAAATGGAAAACAAAACCGGATAACGGGATCAAATGTGCCCCCACAATTTATCTTCCTTCATACCATTCGACAGAGAACCCAAAGAAAACGCTCTGTGACTTCCAGTCGGTACCCCTACCACAAGAGCGGTTACAGGATGAGCACGGTTCAACGAGTTATGATGTATTTGAGCCGTTTATTTTGATAGTAGCCTAAGCCCATTTGTCAATTATTTTTTTTGCCCGTAATTACGTGTACAAGTTCAAGTTAGCTGTCATAAACAACATTTGCGGTTAAGTATATTCAGAGTATATACGATATTTTTGGACACATAAGCTTTCGCAGTTAGTTCAATAATTAAATTATAATGTCCGAAGGACATTATCAAAATGTGCCGGAAGGCAATGAATTTATTCTAAATGAAATGAAACAAGAGGATTTGATACCAACAAAATTTTTGGAGTCGCAATTTTTAAAAGGGTAAAGAATTCTAACAGATAAACAATAAATTGGTTAAAAATATGCTGGATGGGTTTTTTGAGAGATGAATCATGTAAAATTTTCGATGAGAATGCAAAGTTTAAAATCCTCGATTTATGACCACGTCGGGGTAGAGCAAGAAAGTTCGAAAATATTGTATTGACACCACTTTATAAAAATATAAGACGAATTACAACAGCGAAATACGAGGACATGATGGACTTACTATGATACATACCACCGGAGCCCCATGACTCCTGCAAATCCCTGCCGCAAACACAAAATGTAGATCCCCAGTACATTTTTATGTAATTTATGTAATTAGAAAATGTCCTGAATTGCATAAATTGTGTTTTTGAAGTGTTGTAAAGATATATAATGTAAATTGAATATTGTTTTTTTAATTAAAAGCATTTTAAATTATGTCGAATAGACTAGGGCTCTTTCAAATTTTATAACGAATCTGGTTGTTAACTTTGAAAGTGACTTTGAAACTCCTTTTTTTGTAAGAAAACACATATTATTCACTTAATAATTGCTATTATTTTAATAGGAACTGTAAATTTATCTCTTTTAGATACACTTAAGCAGTATGACACATTAGTATTTTATACGTATGTTTTTAATTTTATCGAAACACAAAGTGGACTTAGGCCACTTTCAAAATAAAAGGCTCATTTTTTCTGTTCTGCTTAGTACTATCACAAAAGCAATCCATGAACATCATACCGGATAGCACGCACGACTGTGAATTTGTTACGGCAAAATCGATTTTTAAAAAATTGCGGAAACTTAAAATTGCTAATTTTATATTGGTCTTCAGATGATCACGTCTATTATTAAGGTAATTATGTGGTAATGTGGTAATTAACGTGTATTTTTTCCGGATTTTTCCGATTAAGCACACCTGTTTAAAAAAATTGAAAATCTATTATTTTTTCACATTTTTTTTTTCTTAATAAAATGCATCGTAGTTGATCAAATAAAAAATCAATTCCTTACTTTTCTGTAGGTGTATTACGGTATATTCGGAGAAGCAATGTACATAATTAAGAATTCAACTCTCAATAATTCCGATTAGCACGGATGGAAAGGTTTCCAACTGCGAACCCTGTTTCGGCCAGGATAGAATTAATATATTATTTATTTGTAGTATTAATGTAAATAATTCGCAGTGTAAAACTTGATTGTGCTATCCTTATGAGCCCTTCGTTAATAGACGTTCTAAAAAATCGTTCTCATGGAAGGAACATTTTAGAATTTGTGTCATAAAAGCTCCTAGAGGAAACATGTTTTTACCTCATAAATTCCACAGAAATAGATATCTATTCTTTTAAACAGAACGTGTAAGTTTCAACGGAATTCTTTCAAAATCGATGGTCAATTATTTTATTTTAATTCCTGGTATTATCCCTTTTAAACAGCAAATACTGAATCGAGTAGGATTCCTATTATGATGCAGTATCTTTTGACTGACATGTGACATAAATAAATAAATAAAATTCAAGTGAGAGTCAGAGTACTGCTTCAATAAAAATAGCCCTCAAAGTGGGCGGTGAAAACCCTATTTTTGAAAATATCTCGGGAACTAGAGGGTCCAACACAATAATTTTTTTTTCAAATTTGTGTTTTTGTTCAAGAAATACAGCAGCATAAAAAGATTTCAGAAAAAATTATTTATTTGAACAATATTTTAAAAATTTATCTTTTTTCAGAAATGTTTTTATATAACTATATTCTTTGATCGAAAACACACAAATTTAAAAAAAGTCATCGTGCTACACCCTCTAGTTCCCGAGATATTAGCAAAAAGGGTTTTTACCTCCAAATTTCAGGGCTATTTTCACCTCCTAGATATGGATTATTGTAGATAAAAAAACGTGTCAAATACTTTTCAACAAACTATACCCTGTATAAATTTCATTAAAACTGGCTTGCGATAATTGGGTAATGTCCCTTGTCAGTCTGTTCCTGTTGCAGAGACAATGTGACCGATGTTTTTCGAAGTCGACGGAGTTCCAGGTCCTCGAAAACATGGACACGACCCTGAGAAAGAATTGAATGGCACAAAGCAGACAATGAATCCACACTCGCGTGGAACGCGCTTGCATATGGCGAACGCTCGTTCCAGCTGACCAGGGCCAACCATTGTCATGTTAATGAATAGAAGACACATTTTCGAGCGTGGAAGTTGCGTCCCTTCGCGGATTGCGTGTCGGATAATTACTCTGTATCTGAACAACGATGTCAGCAGGCGAAACAGATTTTTCGATGGATCGAACATCGGAAAATCGAACTGAATAAAGCGTGAATGTATGGAATTTTTCGTGCAAAATTCGGTTTAATGCAAAAATGGTTCGAGTCAAAATAGTTAATCATTATGAGGAATTGAGTAAAAGTTGTATAAAACAGAATAATATCGAAGGATGCAAGCGACGGTAAAATAATGTTACAATTATTTTATTAAATGACGATTAAGACGAGCTGAAAATCGACAAATATAGACTTACATAGATTAATTTTGCATTGAACTGCTCGGTCAAACTGCAGAAAAGCTAATTCTTCCCCTATTTCGATGGTTTTGTAATATGTTGTACAACTTAACATTTTGAACAACTTTTTCCTGTATTTATAAGACGTGGACTTGCTTTCCGAGTTATTCACAAAAACTGTCTGCGCCACTACAATGAATTCTGTCTACAGAGTGTCCAAAAAATGTTGTACTTCCTTGATTCCCGAGGTCATTGAAATAATTTTTTTCTTTGCGAAAATGTTTCCCGCGACTTCGTTCATGAGTTATTAACATAAAAATTGCGACCCATCAGAGCGCGAATACATCTGAAAATAAGCCGATTTTCGAAATATTTTTCAATGGGAATATTAGGCCATCTTTTCGAAACTTATTGGACATTCGAATGGATGTTTCAACAATATACAGAAATTTTGTTAAGTATAAATAAGACGCAGAAGTAGAGGTATAGCTTCACCGCCGAAGTAGTAAAACTGCGGGAAAGATACAATCGTCAATTCTAGTCTAAATAAATATAAAAAGATAGGAACTTTTTATTTATTATACAGGGTGTCGCAGCTAAAGGGGACCACCTAAATATCTCCTTTATTTCTAATAGCACAAAAAATATTTATGGCATAATTTAAATGGTATCGAATGAGGAGTACCATAGAAGAAAAATTTCTTTTATCCAGTTATTTCTTCATAGATTTTTCAAGATCATCGTTATTTTTTATCAGGAAGATTTATTTCTTCTTATTCCATCCTCTAGCGGCTGAGAAAACACACTTGAATATGTTTAAGTCATGACCTTCAGGTGATCTTGAGTACCAAAAATGTGATAAAATTGTAGGTTGAAATAAAGGAGATATTTAGGTGGTATCCTTTAGTTGGAATACCCTGTAAAATTATAATTAACCCTGTATAATTATGTAATCAATGAACCTATGAAATCAAGAAAAAGTGCTTATGGTAGTTAGCAAGAAATGCTCATTTCGCACGGATTTTTGTACGTATGGGTCCCATTCCAAATCGGAAAAAAACCTCTATCCATCTGTACGTGAAAAGTGGAAAAATCGGTAACGGCGGAACATAGTTTGAATTAAATACTCCCTATTTTTCTATCCAAACAAAGGAGTGTTATTTACCAGAAGAATAGCAGAAACATATTCCAGCGCCCAATATTAAAGCAATGATTTCTCTTTTGTGCGCATCTATTCGAACATTAAAATCGAACCGAATAAATTATCGACACTATGCGACGATGTCATACGGTGGGATGACTCGTGGTTCCCGTCAGACGTCGGCGAGCCGTCGACAAGTTTGTTAGTCTGGCTTTCTGGGAAACTTCTCGGAGGTCGTGACTAATCCATTCTATAGTCAAGGAAACGGTACGTTGTCCATTAAAATGCGTCGTGCGTGCGAGCGAACACGCATCAGGATCCGTTGGTTTCGCGTTGAAGATCAATGGACGCGCGTGAGCCACGACTAATTACACGCTCGCGGAACCAGCATTCACGAAAGCGAGAAAACCGCCTTTCTAATCGCGCATTTTACTCGGTTTCCGAGTTTAAATGGGAATTTGGATAATTATAGTGCGCCGTTCGAGTAGCGTAAGGTTGTGGTTAGAACCAGCGAGGAGGACTTAAGTCCAAGTCATTGTAGAATCACCACGGAGAAGGTGAACATCACTAATCCGGGGCAAAATTGTTGCACTAATACGGGCCTTATTTCACGTCTGTTAGTACATAACACGATCAAATAGAATCTTTTGCCAAGGTCATTGATATTCAAAAATAAAGAAAAATATAACCAGAAGTTTGAAATATACTAAAAAATAATATAACCTGAAGTTTGAAATATTATACTAAAAAAAAATATAAATATACTGAAATATTACACTTCTCGTTTAGAGAATACTTGTCCTACGTTCAATTTCAAAACGCGATTATACTCTTATAGACTTATGAAAATAATTAAAAGAGAAAATACATTTTCATTTGATTTCTGTTCCTTGCAATTTACTTGGAGAATTTTTGTTTTGCATAGAAATTTGCAGTCTAATAATAATATGTTTAACCAGCGTTCGGCGTGTATACATGTCAATCCAGACCTCTATTGCGGTGCGGTTGACCTGTATACTCGTCGTGTAAAATAAAAAATTTCCGTTTACTATAAAAACTGGAAATTTCAATTAGAAAACAATGTCATTTGGTGGCCTCTTTCCTTTATTTTACCAATAAATCTACTATGTATTATTTTTATAAAAAAATTTGATTATTCTTATATAACAATTTATTACTTTTTACAAGCTAAGTTGATTATTTTTTACCTTGCTTTGAAAAATACCACACTAAAGTGAACCAAATTTTTTAAAATTATTGTTTTCTTTAATGTTTCTTGTTTATGAATTTTATTATTTTCTGACCATTTTTAAGTTGTCGTGGTTGTTTTTAAGCTTTTTGTACCTTTTCAACAAAATGAGTTGTTAATTTTTTATTAAATAAAAATGTAATCCTTCCTTATTCTGCTTTATTATTTTTCGTAAAATTTATGATAGCAGCGTTTGTCCTGCGTTCGGGACAACCGTGTGGGATTTTAAAAATTAAATTCCGCAGTTAACTGATTAATGGTAATTTCATTGTTTCGTTGAGTAGATCCCATTTTGCCTACTCTGACAAGACACAAAATGAAATTTTCAATCGATACCCCCTCGTTGCGAAATTAATTTCGTGGCAACGATAAGCGCGCGTGTTGCCAACGAACGATCGTGACACGGCCACTTATCTGTTTCGAAACAGATCCGAGTTATCTATAAATTCGTACTTCACTCGGCCCGAGAAAAACCCGCTGGAATCGTTCCGAAAGAGCAGGACAGCGTCGCGTGAGTCATGTCCCATGGCTTATGCATTCCTGCGTGATGTCATAATCTAGTTCGCCGCCGGGAGCATTTGTTAATTGTAGGAAACGTTTGTTTGTTTTTCTGTCGCATCCTCAATCAGCGAAAGAATCTTGCAACCCTTAGTGTACAATTTACGAAAACTTAGAGTACCAACAATTTAAAACTCAAATTTTAAGATTGCATTTAAATGTACCATTTCTAAATTTCAACTTTAAAACATCGTCTCTAGTCGTTCGAAGAAAAAGGTTTTCAATTCCTGCTGCAATAACGAAAAGAATTATAAATAGAAATAAACATTTGCAGAGAAAAACTGGTATGCAGAGATTCACAGGCAGCAATAAATAATTTTTCATGCAGTGAAGTAGATTAAGCTAGGGTAAGGGACCCGATTACTGTGGGGGTACCAATTACTGTGCCAATATGAATTATACTTATTTTTAAAGCATAATGAATATTAAGAAAGAGATATTAATTTTTTTATTAAAATCAGTTAATACAGTGCTTACTCGATATATATCGAGAACACGGGTCTAGCCACGAACACGAACAGTGAGGAAAGTTCTAGGACTTTTATCGGCTAGGCATTTGGGACATATATACAGTAAACACTGTATATAAGTTATATATCTCTTTTTTAATATTCATTATGCTTTAAAAATAATATAAGCACAGTAATTGGTACCCCCACAGTAATTGGTTCCCGTCCCCTAGGTTGCTGATTGACTAATATTTAAAAGCATAGTCATAGTCAGACGCGAAATCTGTGCGGCGGTCGAAAATAGCCACGATTTATAGGTCTATTCGATACGCGTGTTTCCGCGTTCTTCCGCTCGACAACAAAGAGGCGCATACTTTCCGTTACGGTCATAAACGAGCCACAATGAGGAGCTAACTAGCCCACAGAAAATAAATTCCGGTTCCTTCGTGTTGCAACGCGTTGTCCAGTGGAGATTGTGATTTTCCCTCGTGAAAATAAATAAACCTTTGTTCAACCATGCACGATGTGCACAGGAAATAGTATTTTTTTCATTGATAAGAGAATTCTCTGGATATGAATCGCAGAAGATCGATGCGGCGAAAGAATCGTTATCAATCAATCACTGGAAATTCTTCAACCGATAAGATATTTTTGAACTTTAAAAAGCTGAACATTTCGGCTTTGGATTTAAGCTGTGCCAATATTAGCCCTTCGTAAACGAAATTGTTCTTTAAAAATAGACATGCATCGAATAGATAATTATATTTTCATTACACAATCTTAAACTCTACAAAATAAGTTCTAAGAAAGTGTATGGTTATGTGTATGTATGTGTGAGAATATTCTTTCTACTGTAAGAATAGTAACTGGAAAAACGTATACACAGTGAGAAAGCTTTTAATAGCGATTTTTCACATAAAAATTCTCCTTCTGGTAAATACAGTCTCTACGCGATAAATGTCCCAAATATTTAGCCCGTACTTGTCACAGCAGTATCCCTACTACCGCGGATTATACAATATGATTATACAATAACAAAACTTAAAAAACATAATCGTATAATGTTTTCACTCCTCGAGAACTCTCGAGCTTCGATATTTCTTTCTACGTTCGGCAGTGAATCAAAGAGCACTATCTTCTAGCCAATAATTATCCCTGGTCAGGCCCGTGTTTTGGACAATTATCGAGTAGAAATTGTATTAAATGAAGTATGCATTAGAAATAGTATTTTACTACCTAGTAGTACTAGTAGAAGATTACGGATAAGAAATCTTACTTTTTCAAAAATAGACTGCGGATTTTCATGTACGATAAAAATTGTCTGTAACCATTGCAAGATGGAGGAACTACATACAGTGAATTCTCAGTATACGTCAACACGGGTCTTGCCAGCTTCAAGTATCGTCCAGAACAGATACCCGAGCCGTGTTATACCCTGTGGTACAGCCCGCGCTAGTGGGGATAATTCCGTAACGTTTATCATCCAGGCCTTGGCGACACATACAGTGTGTTCATTTGAAAACTCTCCAGCCGAATATCTCAAAAAGTAAGAAAGACATTAAAAAAAGTGTAAAACATGTATCCAAGGATTTCGAGGGGGAAAGAGGGGGCAGTATCAGTTTTTTATTTGCGTATACGTAGCGTTTTTAAGGTAGAGTTTTCAAGGTAATTTGAAGGTCAACTTTGTTTTTTCAAATGGGTATAGTATTTCTTATTACGATGATTCGGAATTGACTAAATAGTACAATCTAATATTGAAAGATTTATTTTCAAATGGTACGTGTTAGTGCAACTGGAAAATATCAACGATTTGCATCAAAGAATTTTACGGAATAATATGCTGTACTACTCTTTAAATGTCTCCGAAACTAGTGCGCGAATAAAAAAAGTGTTGTACGAAAAATGTTGGTCTTTTTACGTACAATAAGGTCCCATTATAAAAAAATATAGATTTCCATTTAAAAAACAAAGTTGACCTTCAAATGAGCTTGAAAACTTCACCCAAATAAAAAACTGATACTGTTCCCCTCTTTCCCCCTCGAAATCCTTGGACACGTGTTGTATACTTTTTTAATATCTTTCATACTTTTCGAGATATTCGGCTGGAAAGTTGTCAAATGACCACCCTGTATAGAGAAATCACTGTATACATTTAGTCATTTTCTTAATAATTTGAGAGATTTAAAAATAATAGTGTTTTTAAATTCTTTGAATGCCTTCACTGTTCTGTGGTTTATCCACTTGTTGCTGTCGCAAACGTATACGTAAAATTCCACAGTCTACTTATACGCATTCATATGTATAATAATGTTCGTTTCGCTTTACCATTAACTAAACCTTGAAGCCACGAATTCGACGACACTTCTTCGCAAGCTATTCACATTTATTCAGGCCGAAATCGCTGACGTTCAAGGTATTCATAGAACTTTCCGAAAAAGACCGAAGAAAGGAGCTACACTGGATTCCAGCGAGAGACGCCTCTACGAAGATTGAATTCTGATTTGTTTGAAGTTGATGAGAGATTGTCGAGCGGCTGAAGAGACAAACACAGATAAGATACACCGTATCGTTTGTCAAACGAGACATTGCCCCGTTCCCAACACGTGTACCCAGCTCTTACCTTTGTTGCGGCTCGCTATGCATCTCTCGGAATGAGTTTTGATACACCCGCTGCCGGTTACACAGTGCGCTGCGACGTGTATCGTTGCGCTCGCTTTCGTGTGAAAACGTTTTCGTTGAATGCTAAAGGCGCCGCCACGAAGTTCCTTTCCTCGAGCACTCCGCGCGCCTCGTTACGACGAGTACTTAAATATTGGTGTATAATTACTGTCGCTATCGAATCCTATCGTTTCTATTGCGGTTGGTGTCCTCGCCGGTTGTCAGGTGGATTGCATCGACAGCGCCGATAAGTGTCCGCTTAACGGGTCCCAGATCGCCTTGGGAACGCGAGCTCGTGCTGTAACGAGTATTGTAGTCCACCGGACGTAATGCGTGGTTTGCTTTTATGTCACCTCATGCGGACGTTCCCGGCGAATCGGAGCAATGACGTTAACCGAGCCGAATCACACGGTTGCAGACCGGGGAACTCGTCCGACGATTCGACCGTGTCAAATGTCTATGCGAATCGCACTGCTCGTTAACCTTATCCATTAGCCAGGATTAATCGACGTGAGAAACATTGGATGAATCGGCGGAAAAAGGAAGTCAGCATATTTTATCACACTCCGCGACAAAAAGATAGCACACGCCGAGATTTACGCGATCTTAATTTATTTTGACATTGAATTTTTTTTCTATACCTGCATTGTTTCAGGATACGTTTAATAACACGTGTCCCAAAGGGCCAAACTGTGTCAGTATATTTTATGGGTCTGAACAAGAAAGAAATGTTATGCAGATGTTAACGCTTTATTAAAAGTTATAAGCGAAAATGCACAATTCGAAGAGAACGAAGATAGCGATATTCGAGCGGTATTCAAGTACTTGTTGTTTTATGCGGACTGTTTGCAGTCATTAAATGTACACTAATTTTTATCTAATACTAGCTATTGCTACTAATCACTTAATACTAATGATTACTGCTGACACTAATTTCAATACTAAATTCGCAGATGTAACTAATACTCCATTTCAAAATGGCCACCATGTTAAGCAGTACAGGATTAACAGTGTTTCCAAATGGAGGCCATTTGTATTTTGTTTCAGTGATCGAATCACATTTGTCCTTTGCATCAGATTGTTACGCATATTTATTCTTGTTTTATAAACTTTCTTCTTCACAATTCTCCACATATAAAGGTCAAGTGACGTACGATTCCATATTTATATTTATCACTTTTATGTTTATAGCGTTAAACAACGTGCGTTTATACAACATGTTTTTCTTATTTGGACCAAATATGCTGACAAAGATTGGCTCTTTAAAAAGACCATAACTATTCTAATGTTTGATCATATGACAAAGATTTTTTTGAGAAGTTAAAACAATTAATTTACTACATGACACGAAGAAGGATTTCTTCAAAAATTGCAATTGGTTGAAATAGCAGAGAAAATACTAAAAGTGGTTTTTACAAATTTCTTTATGTGTGGGCCTGTATTGAAAATTTAAAAAATACGTATTGTAGATCAGTGCCAATTATACGGTGGAATTATTTTTGTTCAGCGGTTTTTTCCGAAATGGTAAACATGAGAAAAAATGACATAGGACATTGTTGTACGGTTTGCCATGACCAACATAGTTATGTGTAACAATTTTTTATGTTTACAATATTTTTCAAGAGATTCAGTTGACCTATAATTTTTAAACGGTGTGGTTTTTTTGTTTGTTTGAGATATAAGAGAGGTTGTAATGAGGAATTCGAAAACATGTTAAACCATGCCGCTCAGAGTCATGGAATATTTATTCGACAAGCCAAAGACGGGCTGGAGTATAACAAAACATTCTCATTCCTGACCTTTCGCAACATTGAGGGACATTGTTTACCACATATTTGAATTCGTCTTGATCGTCGTTTTCATATGACAAACAAACAAAAATAGCATTCCATTTAAGACATTGAATGTCACCTTAATTTTTTGAAAAATATTGCAAATATAAAATTTACATTTCTGTACGTAGAAAATTTTCGATGAGAATATTGAACATGTTATACATACAGGCATGCCCAAAACTAGTGTTGACATTAAAAATGTATTTTTATATACCAGTTTCTACTGCAAAACATTAAAAAATGTAAGACGTGCTATTTTTTTGTTTCGGAGTGTAGGTGTTTCTGTTAGTATTGAAGGATTTTTTGCAAGAAAAACACGTGTAGTCCAGAAGGAAGTTAAATTGCATTTCACTAAAAATGTTCTCCTTTTCTAGTTCCTCCCACTTTTCTAGCAATTAAGTGAACTCCACTGTCTGAAAAAATAAAAAATAATTCTCTTCTCTTTAAAATAGTTCTTTGTCTTTCAAATCAAGTCCTCCATTTTTGAATCGTTAAACAGAATACTAACACGTTTTGACCGACGGTTCGGACTCTGTCAATCAGTAATAAAACTTTCACGAAAGAGGAAATTAAATAAGGTAATACTGATTCGATTGGCGTGCGTATTACTATAATACTAGTAAGCAACTATTTTTGCGCATGGACACCCGTATTATCGATGTTCATTTGTTTTTATATTTTACTAGAGGAACAAAGATATTTAAACGTTCGGGGCTACCCGCCTTTATAGCAAAAATAGCATCATACAGTGCTTCCCCGAACAACGCGGACGTTAGGGACCCTCCTCCACAAAGTACACACATTTTCATATATTGCGTACAGGGTGTCCTAAAAATTGAGTATTTCCGAAAATCTTTTTTTTTATTACATCGTACTCGTCACTCAAATTTTTCGACACTTTGACTTTGATTTTCAAGGTCGAGGTCAATTTTACGGTGCATTATTTTAACAGATCTCCACCGATCCAGAGGGGTAGAATCACGCTATCGTGATAGTGACATATAACTTGTATACACCCTGTACATAGCTTTACGATTCAATACGTGTTTGAATTCACCTCATTACTTTACGATTCAATACGTGTAAGAATCTTACTTCACTTATTCATGACAAAGAAAATTGTAAACACATGCTGAATTTATAAGTAGTAAATATAAAAAAACTGAAATTTGTAAAACAAAAGCGTTGTTTGAGGGAGCACTGTTTAAGAAAAGCTCTGAGTTTTTTAAAGAAATGTCAACGTGAAAATTGATAGTTTTTACCGATACACTGGGGGCTTAACGACGACCAAGGGGTAATGATATTAAATTTGATGCTCTGCCGTAGTGTCAGAAAAGCTCCGGAAACGATAAAAGATTCGAGACCAGCGTGTTTTTCCGGGGGCAGTGGATCAGTGAAGCGAAAAAGCGAGCAGATAACCGGTGGCCCGCATTATCGAAAATTCACAACCTAGGACAATCACGGTCCTCCGGGGTCACGATAACGTTGCAGAGGAGCGTGGATGCGCGCGTTATCGGTAAGAACGACGAGCCTTGTACATACATAGCTTACGGCGTCGATAAGGCCGGGGCCGGTCTGTTGATTTACCGCGACGCACTGTTATCTGCAGATACCGCGTGTTAATGTATAAACCGGTAGTTTTGTGGTGGCGGTGAATTATTGCCGTGCTCGCCGTGACTCCGCTGTATGATCCAGAGCCCGCTGTGGAAAACGAGTGAAAGCGACGAAATTCGTTCTCGGAAGGCGACGTTCCATCGGCGCGCCCGACCGGGCCGATAACGATCGTCAGGACGCGATCGGAGACCGCGATCGAACACGTCGATGCGCAGTTATTGCGTTGCACCGCGCGATAATTCGTTGTGCAAGCGGATTCTGTGGACACGTACGGCCGCGGATGAAAATAATTAAGCGGCTAATAATGTAAAAGGACGTGTCGCCGGCTGGATCTCACCTTGCTCCACTTTCCACTCGCGTGTCGCGCGGAAAACAACGCGCCCAGTTAGATTATGAGATTCGCGGCACCACTGTGGCACAGTCGAATTCGAGAGCCTGAGAAATTGTCTCGCATAATTATCGGGAGATGATCGATGGCCAATTGGACTACTCGATGCTTCCTAATTCGACTTTTTTCCGTGTCACAACACTTTGACGGCCGCGCATTTTTCTCGCCGGCTATATAGGGTGTCCCAAAAAAGGTTCTATTTCTTTGGAAGGAGTGATTTCTGACGCCATTTGTAGTAACTTTTTCGTTTGCAAGAATGTTCTCCACGGCTTTCTTAAGGAGTTATTAACGAAAAACATTGACCAATCAGAGCGCGGATATAGCAGGCGGAGTCTAACTCAGCCAATGCCAAGCCACGCTTAGCGGGAGCTGACGCCGAGCTGATATCCCTCTGCTATAGCCGCACTCTGATTGGTCCGTGTTTTTAGTTAACCCGTTTGCGTCATAAGGAAATACATATGAAAAAGAGGCTTTTGTCACCAAACTTTTTTTTTAAATTATATTTAAGTACAAAAATGACTGCAAGTAAAAGAACTTCATATTTCAGCATTACAAGAAAAAATCAGAATTACTATTTTCGTCTCCAACAACACGTACGCATACGGCTCTGGTGATAGTGACCAGGAAAATTCAGCGTATATATACGCTGCGGTGATAGTGACCAAAAAAATTGAGCGTATATATATGCTAATGATGCAAATGGGTTAATATCTCCTTAATAATGACGCGGATAACATTTTCGCAAAGGAAAAAGTTTCTACAAATGATCTCAGGAATTATCTCTTTCAAGCAAGTACAATATTTTTGGAACACCTTGTATGTAGATTTCCCCCGGCGCTACCTACGCAGTCATACTTGTTATAATTGGTAATTGGTAACAATTGAAACACACGAGTCTTTCAACGGAAACATGGGATATGCATTCCTAACACTTTCCGTGCCACACCAATTTTCGATTACTTTCCGCTGAAGCCCGTACATGACTCATGCTATTAGAATTCATTGCTTCGCTTATGATATATGCATCATAATTTACATAAGTATGTATATGGTGGACGGTCCACTGTTCACCTTGAATATGTCCATCATTTGTAATAATATAAAAAAATAATATCTAAAATTATTGTATACATTTTATTTATTTGAATTAGATTATAAGAAACTTGTATGGTATAGAGGGGTAAATATTACGATGCAAGTATTTAGATTTTAAGGTCACCTTGAGTTCTTTAAATGGAATTACCTACCTCTTGTACTGTGAATCGATCGAGTATCAAATTCTGCGTAAAAATAAATTGACCTTCATATGTTCTAAACATGATAATTAACGAGATATTACCGAAATAAATATCAATACGTCGTACATTCTTCAACTTCAAATTTTGAAAGAATCTTCAGAAAACTTGCCGCTATCGTATAAATCAAAAACTTCAACAAATATTAATCTATTTCTATTTTTTTAGTATGCCAAATGTGAAGAAAAAGCTTGAAAAGTCAAAATATGAAATTTTACATGCTTCCATTTTGTTACATAATGAGATATTTTATTTCATTCTAATCAAAATATTACATTATTTTCTTATTTCGGGCTAATAGAACGGCCTGGAATTGTGTCAGCCAATAAGGCACTTTTTTACGACTCTCTTCAAGGAACTGTAAATTCCACAATTTTAAGGATTTTAATTTCGAAAAATTATATTGTATAGCGCAAGTAATAGAAAATACATATGCAAAACCTCGATATAAGACAATCGTCTGATTTCTTTCAAAAAAATTTCTAATCAAGGCCTACAAAATGATACTCTGGACCAGAAGACCCACTCTTAAGGGCCCGGGATAATCACGTGACTTTTTCATTAATAATTTCCATTCACAGCCTTCAAACACAGACTTAAGATCCGTCCTTAGTCTTGATTCGACGAGTCTTAAGTCTGTGACTAAACTTGTCACATTTTTTGCTCTATATTATGGTTATTATGAATTCTGACGCCAGAAACGTGCTTCAAGTTTTTGGTTTTATTTTGCAGAGAGTCAAGACAAAATATAGCTCAATTTGTAGCTGGAGATATTTTCTAGTGCGCGTTGCTCTCGATTTCATTCAGAAAACTCATCCAATGGCATAAAAATGATTGGATTCCACGGGATGCGCATCGTCAATTTTTGGCCTACTTCTAATGCTTATATTGTCAAATATCTGCATAATCTCGACAGCTCCTGACGAGTGCGCGCTAGATTGAACCTTCCTCTTTCGAATGAGCTCTTTACAAGAGACAAAATATTCTTATATAAGGGCGAAAACTTGAGGCACGTAAAACCATTTTTTGACGGTAATATAATCACTCTACCTTATTGCCAATCGACGAAGACAATCCGCGGCCTGAAATCACTTTTATGTACCATCTGAAGGTAGCAAAGAGGAAGAAGAAAGAAAAGAAATCACGCCTATGTGAAACTGACCCATGACCGTTGGCTAACAAAATGTCGGATACGCAGTGTCGCCGGAAGAGGGGAGGGAGCACGGATCGAGGAGAACGTTACCCTCTCTCTGCCAGTACCGCAGTATGCACGACAGAGACGAATCTTGTCACGTGACCAGGCTGCGGCGGAACCGTTGGGAATAACGTGGCAGAAGGGGAACTTAGAGTGGGGAAACAAGTCTTGATCTGGCGAACTCTGCGCATATATGACAGCGACCGTCAAAGTGTTAAGGTAGGTGACACTGTTTCTTTCGATATAAGACGACAATGTTTTTCTCGCAACAAGAAAATCTCTGTCCCCTCATACTCTTTTAAAGATGTCTCCTCGAAACCGTATGTCGCATTCGATCCTCTTCCAACGAAAGATATCGCTGTAAAGCCGACCACTTTATGATCTGCCGGACCACCATGAACGAGTCTCAACTTTAGGGGACCCATACACTCCCAGGTCACTCAAGAACAATGTCAACCCGAATACGTACTATCACCTGGAATACGCCAAAAGCCATCGTCTTATATCGACATAAAATTGTAGTTCTGTGTTCTGTGGGGACCATCAGAGTGGAACTAGAGAATCAAGGACCAAGTAATCCGATATAGATTAACAATAAAAGTGCTATGTGCCGAGTAACATAGAGGGTGTCTCGACTAAACGGAATTACATAAATGTCTGACTTATTCTTCCTCTTTGAAGAAACTTCTTAGGACAAGGCTAAACTGTCTGAAGGGATACATGTAACGGTAAAAATAATCTTTTTCTCAAAGTCATTCTTCTCCGAGATTTCAAGGTCGCGAGTAGTATTTTAACTGAAATTTCTCGAATTTCTTGGTCTTTAATTGCTTGAATTTGGCCTCGGAATGATTTGATGCGGACCTTCAAGTCTTAACTTACATCAAGTCGGGAATATTTTCATGGTATGGCTGCAATGAGCGAATATGCAATCGAGTAGCTGCTATGTAAATAAAGATTGAAAAGAAAGTATTTGAATATTTACACAGTATATACAATGTTACTACGCGTATGAAATGTGCATTGTAATTTGGAAGAGTTGAAAAGAGTATGAGAATAATTATTTATATACATATACATATTGATTGATAACTTACCGTAAACAATCATGTCCGTGTTTGTGTAAAATTACCTTAGATTTTACGTTAGATTAGATTCTAGATTGGGTTAAACTTCATTTTGGCAATCCAGAAATTTTTTACTTTTTACTGTATAATCCTGCACATCTTGACGAGAAAATGCCAAAAGTCGAAGTTTTAAGGCGAGGAGTTCACTGGTTCAAAAGTTATGCGGGATTAAAGTTGAGCGATTTTAAGTGAACTTTTGTATCTACGCAGAAGTCTCTCTCCGCTCCTTCCCCCAATGACCTGATCGTACCTTTTCTTTGAGATCCCGTATATGATTCTCTATATTTTAATCACTGTTCAATTACAACTTGCTCAGAACAAAATGGAATCGCTCAACTTTAAACACGCATAACTTTTGAGCCAGTGAACTCCTCACCTTAAAACTTCGATTTTTGGCATTTTCTCGTCAAGATGTACAGGATTATGTGGTAAAATCGTAAAAATTTCTGCGTTGTCAAGGTGAAGTTAAGGTTTAGACTGCCTTAGGAAAAAGGAAACAAATCAAATCGCACGCAATCTCGTTGGTATCCGCTTCACACACATGCAGTTTCATTAAAACTATACAATATTGTTGCAGCGGACGTGTAAATTGATTTTCCGCTTGTTGCTCGCCTTGTGTTTCGATGATAAACAAGATTTTATATTAAATAACGAAGGAAATTAATGTAAGCTGTTATCTGTGCGTTTTTCCTTTTCACTGGTAACAAAATCAATAAAATAAAATTACATATTTCAGTTTTAAACCAATACTCGGAGGGCTATTTTGTTTCGCGTGACAGTTGCGTCCTAATTAATACAATAATACGGGAAGATATGTTGAAAACGAGAGACAGAGAGAGAAAGAGAGAGAGAGAGAGAGAGAGAGAGAGAGAGAGAGAGAGAAGCAAGCTCATCGACATAGCGGACGTAATGGACAGGGAACCAAGAGTATAGTGTACGCAAGCTCAAGGACGTACGAAAGCAACAAAATAATTCAAGACATCGCATACACAGCATCATAACGTTTATTAGCACACTAACGATATTATAACGCACTATAATTGCTTATGTATTCTGTACGTCTAAACTCTGCCTAATTTTAATATACTTTTATGGTACGTAATACTCGTCGAGCGAATTACACTAACTAGACGAAGCATTTAACATAAAATAATATACAAAAATCAATAACAAAATAAAGTGTATATATATGTATATACCGAGGGTGGAATTTCAGTGTAACAAATCAAAATACTTAATCTACGGTATATCAATAGTAGAGGATAGGTTCTCTTGTCGACAAACAACGGTACACTATTTTCAATTGTTTCGCACAAGTTGTAACGACTTGCCATACAGTTTATCTCGCTTTCCTAGTGAAAGTTTCGATTATCGCTGCAGTTAAAATTTCTTCGTCGAACATAACTGTTCGCACCTGAAGTAATAATGCACAATAAATTACTTCACACTTGAACTAATGTTCGCAGAAAACCTGTTTCACATGTAAATGTAAAATACTTTCTACGAGCCTTCGTCTTGCACGACTACCGAGAAGTGTCCAGCATATCGAAAGTTCATAGTATCGTTTATGTTTTAAGCAGAATTTCACCTCGACAATAAATTTTTATTACATCCCCGTTTTACGTTATTTCACAGACTTACCTTTCCCCTTTCAAACGCGTCTTGAACCTTTTAACTTGATTAAAAGCTTCTCCGTTAGAAGCTGAAAACCTATGCGCTGTCGAATTGAAAAAAAATGAACACTTCCTCTATGTTTTATTGCGTGAGTTTGGAAGAATGGAAGTTTTTGACAGAAGGGTTTTATACAGTTTCAGACTTGAACGAAAAGAATACTTTTGGCCAAGTTCAAAAATTCAGTGTCCTTAAGAAATATTTGTCTTCAAAATAAAATTATGTTTGAAACATAGTTGGCAAGACTTACGCGACAACCCAACAAAATTCTTTGGAATTAAAACAGTATTGTCGTGGTTGGTGCATAGTGACATTTATTAGATTTTCGTGATGCTAATAATATTTTGAGTTGCGAGTTTTGCTATAAATATTATTGACATGCATATACAGACAAATATTCAAAATGCGTATAAGAGTGGCAAGCAAAAAAAATATATACGGGACGTAATCTGGAATAGTATCCACCAGTTAGAACTGTAAAAAAAAATAATTATATCATTATCGTGAAAAACGCATATTCCAGTGTAAAACAATTAGCTGTGCAATATTACTTCCAGTATACAACACAAACTCAAACTGGAACGTTCACAGCCTATTGAGTCTCAAATTGATCAAATTTAAAAATTTTTCAACTTTTAAATGTTTTACGATTTCTACTGTTTCGTCCTCAGTTATGATTATTTTCAAGATTTTTAAATCTTAAGAGGTCTCCCTAGTTTAACGCTCTAATGCAATTTTTGCATTGTAAACTTACTAACTAACATTCGTAGAATGTACTAACATTTTTTAAAAGCAAAAATAGTAATTTTCTCCTTAGATACAACGACAGTAGTAAAAATATTTGCAGAAAAAGTTTATTACTAGATCAGATGATTTTGTCTGTTCAAGTCATCTCACACAAAAATGTACTGTTTTACAGTGTATAACTAATAATTACTGGATAATAATGAATTTGAAATGTTCTCCATAACAGAAGGACACCATATATGGTATTTTAATGTATTGGTCAGCTGCTATCATAAATGCCAAGTACAGTAAAGTCTTGATCTAAGCCGAACGGAGCTACACGATCTTAGTCAGTTCGCCTATCCCCTCCACTGGGGGCCATACCCCGCGGGGGGGGGGGGGGGTTCGAGCTGCCATGGTCGCCATGCAGTGTAGAGTGTAAACCTGCCGCGTAATTCGATACCGGGACGGATACATATCGGTATGAACCACTACTAATCCAATAACAAAACTTCTTTATTTCTCATTATTTTTTAAGGGACTTCCGTCAACTTATTTGTGGCATTTTATGGATTAAAATGATGCTAAACACGATATAATTTGAACTGTATTTAGTGGTTTAATTGACGGTATGTAGTGCGCCTTCACAAGACCACAAGAAAACAGTAGTCGTACATGTTGAAATAATGTAGTCACTTTGTAAGTAAAACTCACATCCGGGAATGTCGGGGCGTAGGCGCGGCGTTGCTTTGGATGTTACAATGTAACAACTTCTAAAAAGCCTGATGGAGTGTGCCTCATACGTGAAAATGACGATCGAAAGAAAAATGACGATCGACACGAGACGAAAGTAGGGAAGACGTTAGCTGCACGTCTACCCAAGAATCACTTCGATAAAAGAATCGGTTTGGGCAGGACATACCTGGTGCGAGTAACAAGCTCGACACAAGAGTCGGTTTAGGCAGGTCATACCTGTCATATATATTAAGTTCAGAGTTCCAAGTTTTTATTTTATATTAAAGTTCCTTTATTCACTAACGCTGTGCTTTATGATAGAATATAACACCATTCCTATCATATCCTCGACAGTACACAATCTACATACGTCACAACACGGACCTGAGGATTGGGCTTAGATTAAGATTTTACTGTAATCTCGTTTATGCTTGCGCGCGCACTGTCCACTTTCCAGCGTTGCCAAATATTCGAATTCAGCAGTGATGCTTTAGGAAAATTTTTAACGTATAAAAACTGTAAGAAAAAGCCAATACAGAAAATAAACCACTGTTATAAACCGTTAAACAAGGGAGATTCATTTGGACATTAGAGAATTTAGATATCCTTGGTTCGGATAATCGAGGTTCTATCAAATCATCAATTGAAGAAGCAAATATGGTCCGAATGATATCGAGTTTGGTCTTATTTTAATCAGCGAAATGTCACAAATATGTCAGTACAAGTTTGAACAAAAACCAATAAAAACAAAAAAGTTTTGTCCTTAGATTAATATTATCTCATCGATATATCGATATTATCAAGGTCACGTTCATTTTTTTAAATGGCACTTTGTATTTTTGACTTAACAGTATTATAGCCTGTACGAAGATTCATTCAACGACCTAGCATGACATGACCTTCGGATGACCTTGAAGGCAAAGAATTGAAAATTTCAATAAAAAATGATAGTCTGCTCGACTGGGTGATAATAATTCTGGCTTGGCCACCACGATCCCCTGATTTGTCACCACCCGATTTTTTTTATGAGGCCATTTACAGTCAATAGTTTTTGCTGTTCTAATACAAAATACGGAATGTTTAAAGTAGCGAATTCGTACAGCATGCGAAGAACTTCGCTACGACAGTATCATAAGAGCAACCAATGCAAACTTACTACGTAGAATGGAATTGTGTCTACAACAACATGATCACATTTCAAACATTTCATGTGATTTTTTCACGAAATCGTTTACAATCATTCAGTTAAGGTTCCTGAATTGAATGTAATTTCGAGTATTAATAATAAACACAAATTGTTATCACCCATTCAAGGAGACTATCATTCCCTATTGAAATTTTCATTTCTCTGCCTTTAAGGTCATCCGAAGCTCATGATACCCTAGGTCGTTGAATTCATCTTTATACAGGCTATAATACTGTTCAGTCAAAAATACAAAGTGCCACTTAAAAAAATGAAGGTGACCCTGACAATACTAAAAAAAAGTTTCTCTCGAACTTGTTTTATTACAACGTATAGCCAATCGAAAACTGATCAACTTTTGTTGAAAATAATTGTTTGTCAGATTATCGCAGGTACTTGAAAAATTGTGAAAAGTGTTATGTGTGACACCCTGTATAATACCCGTTTGTACAATTCACAGGTCTTAGTATCGAAGCTTCTGAAACCCGTTGCACTATAAACCTTGCCGAGTCCTGAGGTAACGTAGAAAGTTTGCGAATCAATATCCCAGATTGTCCGGAAAGATCAGGCCAAGATCTCGCGGTTATGCAAGGAGAAAATGACAGGACGTTGAGAAATGGTTGTAGCATCGAGGAGAGAACCTATCCACGATTTCCCGATAGACGAGCGGTGATGTTCCACGATCGTCTACCGCACCCGTTACAATACCCGTTCGCCGACGAATACTTTCACTTAGGTATAAGTTTCGTTACGATCTACAACGACGATATCCTGTACGGCTTAAAAAGATTGGAATTCTCCGAGCGTTCCGATGTCTCGAAGCTCCTTCAAATGCTTCATCTCTTACAACTACCGCGGAGGAAGGGAGGATTGCACATTTCTCGCGTGAAATCGGTCCTTCCCCATTCTCTTCGAATGGATGCACATCTTAAACGCATGATCAAAACGAAAATATCGAATACTAACACGTGGTAAATATATATATAGAACAGACCTGGCCAATTGATTGCTCACGAGCAGCCGACGCTCGAGCAGCTACCCCCACTACCGTACTTTTACTCGCCCAAGCTCGACAGTGAGTTGCTCGCCAAGTAAGTGACTAGGGTGAGTGTATCAATAAGAAGTGCAGCTGCAAAAATCCCTTCTGAGGAAACGTATGATGTCACGTGCCAAGAATCTCCTCACCAACATACCAATAGTGGGGCAATGTCATCAGATGAGGGCAGGGAGCACGACTCAAGGGGAAAAGGTTGCCCTCTCTTTGCCAGTACTGCAGTATGCGCAACTGAGACGGAATGCGTGGAGAATAGTGCGGTAGAAGGGGAAATGAGAGTGGGGGAACCAGTCTTGATCTGGCGAAACTGGTCATAAGCAGTGTCGCCAGATTATGACTTGTCTCCCACTCTACCTTGCCCCTTCAGCAACGCCATTTCCCTAATTGTATTCTCCTCAATTTCCCCGGACCGGCGACACTGGTTATAAGGCCTCAACCCACGGAACGAATCACGACGCAACTATCTGTATTGAACTACACTATAGCTTTGTAACGTCACTGAGGTTCTGACTATAGCATTTTCCCCACTATTTACCCCTCCAATCCCTTGATCTGGTAACGTTGCCAGAAAGTGACTGAGCACCAGTGAGTGACCATTTTCAAACACGTACTAACAGAAGGAGACGTGGCTGAGAGTGGTGAGGTTATAATGAATATAAAATACGTTTTGCTACACGTCTTTCTAGTCCAGATTAATTTCTCACTTTTGTATTAAGTTGTGGCGTGTGTACTATAATATTTTTATTGACGGTAACATCGATGACTTCTGGAATATTGTGAATAAAAACATTGCTTTATCATTTTGTTACTTTATTGTAATTTTATTGTTATTGTACTTTTGTTATTCACTTGGTAGCTATTCTGTGGTCACTTATTGGTACATCTGCTTTGATTTCAATTGCAGCATTTTATTAATTTTTAAGTGACAGTAGAAGCAAAATGAGAACTGTATATGAGAAGAGAAGTTGCAAGGTAAGTCTAAGTACCAAAAGGTAACAGGTCTTATAAACAATTGTATCCATGACCTTACTTTTAACGCGTTGGCTGCCATACCGATGCTCATGAAAGTCACATCGATTGAAGACAACCTATTCAATAATATAAAAATAGAAAACACAAAGTTTATCATAACAAAAATTTTTGTAGCCTTCTCACGCATCGTAGATCCTAATAAAATTTGGGTTACGAAACAGATTGTAGTAAAAATTGATTTTCAAGTTTGGTCAAAACAATTATATCGGTCATATATGACCAGCGTGGCAGCCAAAGTGTTAACTGAACCTACTTTTGTGGCCAGATCAAGACTTGTTCCCCCACTTTAATTTCCCCCACGTTTCCGCCAGAACCCGATCACGTGGCGTGTTTCATCTCCGTCGTGCACGTGTCACAATGTCACGTGACTAATTACAGAGAGAGGGGATAACTCTATTTCCCTCGAGTGGGAGGTAGCGGCTCGAGCATCGGCAGCTCGCGACCAATCAGTTGCCCAGGCCTGATGTAGAATATATTTAAGCTACGATTAAAAATTATACGTCTCTTAACATATCAGTAATTTTCGAACGGAACAGTGTATTTACAGAAATTAAAGACCACCGATACACCAGGCAATAGATAAATATATACTCTGCTTAGAAGACAACGGGAAATACGTTCGGTATAATCATCCTGGGAAGTTATCATACGGGTAACGTGTACATGGTACGTTCATTGGGCTTATGTACGGTGTCGTTGAAAGAAAAGGCTCGAGAACTTGAGAACGTGCGATCAGCAACGTAAGTGGATTACAATATGGACTTCACGCGACGTGCTTCGTAAAAAAGAAAAGAAGTGAAAAACCGATCGATAATGGGTCCGCAACACGCGATAAGTGTGACGAGTTAATGCAACACTTGTTTTTGTTCTAACTTGCTTGTCGTTATAACTGCTTAATAACGAACGAAGATTATACGCGAAAGGATCCGAGGGACGAATGTCCTTGCTTGCGTAACGATACATTTAAATCAATCAATTTCTTTTGCATACTATCTGAATGTTGTCCTAATGATGTACCGATGTCTGAAACTTTAAAAGTTTCATAAAAATGTAGGAATCACTCCATTGATACGGTATAATTAAAAATTCACGAGAATCCACGTCTTCTTATAGACTCATCTAAATCAAATCTTTCAAGTTCCAAAATAACTAAACATCAACGGTCGGTAATAATTGTTTGCCTTTTTCATATGCTGGCAACACAAAATTCGACAAAGAAATAAACATACGGAACCTTCACCAAACATGTGTGTTTCGATGAAATTTTGTTAATAAATGGAATTGCATATTCGCTTCTTTGAAAAATAATGTAAATCCATTTCCTATAATCTTAGTCTGTCCAAACAGTCGGGACACTCATAATCGAAAACAAGTGATACCGATTGGCGTCCTCACTTCTGTATCTAACAATATACTAGCGGCAATAAGTTGTTTAACACATTGAATGTCACCGGGTTCCATTGGTGACCATCGCCATTCCTTAATTCCTTAATTCCTTAAAAGTGATTGTCATAAAATTAATTGAATTAATTTCTTAATTTATCAGTACTGAAAGCGGAAATTTTTTACTTTTTATCACATAATCCTGTATATCTTGACGAGAAAATGCCAAAAATCGAAGTCCTAAGGCGAGGAATTCACTGGTTCAAAAGTTATGCCTATTCAAAGTTAACCGATTACACTTTGTGTTGGGACAAGCTGTCATCGAAAAGTAATTAAAATATAGAGAATCAAAAACTGAGTGCCGGGCACACACCAACGTGGAGATGCTCCTACCTGTAGAAGACGCTTAAATCGCTCAAATTTAAACACGCATAACTTTTGAACCAGTGAATTCCTCGCCTGAAAACTTCAATTTTTAACATTTCCTCGTCAAGATGCACAGGATTATATAGTAAAAAGTAAAAAATTTCCTTGTTGTCAAAATGAAGTTTAGGTGAAGTAGACATTATTCACTAGATTATAGTGTAAGGTACAAATTTTATTATCAAGTAGTCGACAAAAAATTGACATAATTGTAAATTGCATGAAACCCATTGAAATTCAATGTGTTAAATGTTATTAATATATGCATAAATAAATTATTATAACACTTAAAGTATTACTAAACGAATATATTACTTATATATCGGGTTGTATTAAAGTGCAAACTTAAGATTAAAGAAAGTATATTACAAAGAGGAGGAAGACGAATTTAAAATTATAAATTAATCATTGCCATAGGAGGGACGCCGCAGGCATTTGAAGACATTAACATCTTTATACAAAACTGTTATTATTTATATACTTCCTGTGCGTCATGATAATTTCAAAACACTACCACATAACGATCCGAAATGAAAAGTAGAATAAATATACCATTAACCGTACTGGTATATTGCAACAGTAAATAAGTAAATATTGAAAACAAACAAAAGTAATTTATTACTCCTGCTCTTATTCATAAATAAAAAGTATAAAATTGTCTTCACAATTTTGTATTCCAACTATTTGTTTTTATGTGGAGGAATCAACCCAAAGGTTCTTGAGCATGGACTTATTATTATAATAGTCGGCAGATAATGCATTAATATCTTGAAACAAAGGAAAATGGATTTACATCGAAGTAATGGTCCACACATCGACTCTGTGTAACCATGGCCTACTCGAGCAATGGTTAGCCACCGTTTTCACGAAGCGATCCTCGGTTCTCGAGTTTTCTTTCGAACAGCCGGCCACATACACGTGTGTATACATCACAGTTAACTAGGTAATCGATAACCTAAGGAACTATTCGATCTGTGATCGTCGTAGGATACAGGAACACTAATTCTAGCCTATCGACCCGTCACTTCGGGACGATCGTTCGCCGGAAAGAGAGCAGCGCTCCTGGAATTACTATTATTCGGCTCTGCGATAATGCTCGAGTGTCCTGGTAGCGTAAAACCGGCATTCGACGATGAAACGGACCCGTCCGCGCAACGAGTGCCGATCGTTGACACCTTCCGCGAACAGGATTTCGCTTGCACGTCACGTTTTCCCCTCTCGCGTTTAGCAAACGATTGAAAATCCGCCGGCGACGAATTTTACTACCGCGCAACACGCTGCATGAGAACCACATTTTTCTAGACCAGCGTATCCTGCCGGGGGAAATTAAAGAACGCCTGTGGGATCGGCGTCTCGGGCCGGCGGATTTTCCCTTCTGAAACTCTTTGACGTTAAAAAACATCCGGCTGCGTCAACAGGAAGACTTACGCCACGCGGAACGATAGATGAGCTGGCTTACACCCTGTTTCGTTCAGTGATGGGCAAGAAATATTCCAGTGACAAATACATTATCAATTTGTGATTGATCCTTTTTTCTCAAATCTGAAATGTATCAGGTTGTTGTATGTGAAATGTCCGGTTTTCAACAGTAACGTTAAGCAAATATCATTTTTAGTTAAACTTTACTTGCAGAAACCAGAAACTTTTAACTTCTTTTATGTAAACCTATAGATTTTGGCGAGAAAATCCCGAAAATCCAAGATTTAATGGTAGGAATTCACTAGTTTAAAAGTTATGCGCGTGGAAAGTAGAGTGATTAAAGCGTTTTTGACAGGTAAGGGCGCCGCCATGTTAGTATGTTCTCAGCGGCGCGCGTCGTCCAACGAGCGGAGCTGCTAGATGGAAGCACAAGCACAAGCTGATGTCGATAACGTAGTTTTATTTTTAACGTAGATTATTTCCCCTCCCACACAGAAACCTAACCGTGGCTCCGCTTATTGAGCATACCAATACGGCGGTGCCCTTGCCTGTTAAAAACGTTGAAAATTTCACATTTTTACACATGCATAATTTTTGAACTACTGATACCCTAGGATTGAAGCTTGGATTTTCGGCATTTTCTCGCAAAAATCTACAGAATTACATTAAAAAAGTAAAAAATTTTTGGTTTCGTGAAGTAAAGTTTAGCCTCATTTTTTTCAAACAAAACTTATCGATCAAATTAAGCACCATTATAATCAATATATTTTATCAATGAATTACAAGTTTGTGGATTGTATTATGGTGGAGATTGAATTATTTGAATCGACGATATGTTTACTTGTTGATACGTATAAAAAGAATAGATAATAATGAAATTGATTAACATTGAAATAAATCTTATTTAAGTTTGAAATTAAATACATACTGGAGGTACGACCTTAAACTTTAACTTTGTACTTTAAAATGATATAGAATGAATCTGAAGAATATAATAATATTTCTAGATCAAAAGGCTTCATTGAGTTTGCATTCTAAAATCGGATATTTCATATGCACCAACCTAATATTTAGATATTGTATTCAATTTTTATGTCATTATACAATACTGTTGTTAAATACATAAATCAGTTGACGAATACCTTGGCATTTTGTATTTAATCATGTTATGGATTGTGAAATACTTTTGTAATTTGTATTTAAGAGCTCATCGAATACCGAATACTAAATACTGAGTACCGAATACCGAATACTTGCTTTTGTAGTAATATTTTACCCAAAATTCTGTGACACTGTAAATGCAAGTATTTATATCTTAATCAATATATGTAATACTATCGTATTCGGTATTCGACGAGCTCTTAAATACAAATTACAAAAGTATTTCACAATCCATAATATGATTAAATGCAAAATGCCAAGATTTTCGTTAGCAGATTTATAAATTCATTAGAAGCATTCAGCATTTTCCACGTATTTCAATTATAAAAGCACTAGACACTGCCCATCACTGGTTTCGTGAAATTTCACCAGACCTGTTTCGATTTTATTAACCCTAGAAATACTAGGGGAAGAAGCTCCTCGGACCCACAGTTTGAAAAATGTGAAATTTCAGTTATTTACCTTCTGGAAAAAATTCTTAAAATGTTATTCATTGTTTTGTACACCTTTATGTATATATTTATATTTCATTATATAAATTAAATATTTGCGTGAACATTTTTTGTACTCGAAATGTGGAAGGACAGTATTGAAGAATTGGTTCCTTTCGATAGTAGTGTAGAAGAAAATGATAAAACTGAGAAAATTTTTTAATTGTGTTTGCATGAAGACATTCGATACAGAAAAACAATTTTCTTTATGGTAAATCTTTAATTTATAGTAATACAAAGAAATGTGGATCCAAAGAACCCCCCCCCCCCCTCCAGGTTTTCATGTAACGGCTCATGCAGAGTCGCCAGATTAGGATTGGTCTCCCCACTTTACCCTCCCCTTCTACGATGCTATTCCCCCACGCTTCCGCCACGGCTCGGTCACGTGACGCGTTTCGTCTCTACCGTGCATGTGTCACAATGTCACGTGACGAGTCCGGTGATGGCAGAGAGTAGGTAACGTTTTCCCCTCGATTCGAGTCAATTCCCCTGATCTGGCGATTCTGGACTTATGGCTCGTATTCCTAGGATTATAGCTAGATCCGGAAGGTTTGATTTATATGTTTGAAAAAATGTCGAGGGTGTATACGATACGTAGTTTAACACGTTCACAGTCCCATTTTTTATATTAACGTCATGACAATTTTAATATGTACCGCTCATGCTGTACAGCAAAACTCATTTTTCAGCCAAGCCATGTTTTTGTCATGATAAACTGCAAGAAAATAGTTATTTTATGAGCGAAACACTTGGTAGTTGTTACATATACAGAGTGTATCTAGTAACTGGGCCGGATTGTAACCTAGTTGTTATTGAAGATAGAAAAAAATTATATAGAAAACTTTTGCATGGTTTAACCAGCTATATTGTCCTGCAATATAAAATTGCAATATGAAATTGCACTTGTTTCTTTTTTAATGCTATTCCATGGTTTTTCTGTTCTAAATAAAAAAGTGTTAGTATACAATCGTGAAAAGCTCAATACTTTCTGAAATATTTACCTTTCTCTACTGCATCTACAGTAAATATTTGAATGTTCTACCATTGTGGCTAGGAAGATTTGTATTTTGCAACTGCACCGATGCATTTCCGCAAACAGACGCATCGCAGGATGATACAGCTGTTTAAACCAAGCAACACTTTCTTGTATCATTTTTTTTTCTATTTTTAATGACAACTGCGTCACAATTCTGTCCAGTTTTACATCATGCATATCAAACTTTATAATACATCGTTAATATGTTATTCAAGATAACGAGTACTATTACCAAGAATAATCTAAAAGTCATTTTATTAGAACAACATTGTATAATTTACATAAAACATGATTGTTCATTATTGCCTTTAAAAAAGTCTTGCTAAATTATGTTTCCTTATATTCTTGGGACTATGAAAATGTTAATGAAGTAAGTTTTATGGCATAGTGTAGAATAGCAAAAGAAGTCCTTCATAGCAACTAATCTAAAGTTAGTTGTCTGATGAATTGAAAGATGGTTCGATGCTAATAGCGTAACTTTTAAATGAGTATCAATGCTATGCTATGTATCAATGCAATGTATCAATGTAATGATTAAATATTGTCGGATCTACTGCTAACAACGGTATCATTTATACGTCTAATCTTATTGCAATTTGTTGCAAATCTTATTGCAGAAATGTAAACTTTTTGCAGCAATATACTTTAAGCAGTCAAAAATTCTTTAATACCAATACGGTGAACAGTTTGTATAGATTTTTTTTTTTTGATGATACAACAGTAGGAAACATTTTTCCCATAATATCCTCTTCTTATAATATTGTCGCAATATTAATTCCACATGAAATATTAAACTGTTTCCAAACAACGTTGTGTATAATTATTATTTGTGTAATACACGCAAGTTATTAACATACTTATTATCATAATGCTTGAACATTTACGTTGTTACTTATTTTATCGGGAATGCGAAAAACTCTTGTATGACTATGAGGATGTTTACGCCTGATATCTGCTCTAGAATACAAATCTGCTTTCATGATACATCCGTGCGTCGACAGACATAACAGGACTACTGTACCCAGAGCACATTGTAAATAACAGTAAAGCTGCCACGTTGGTTCAATGTTCGATAAACTATTACGTACATGCGCAATATCAACGAATACACTTAAAAAATATACAAGATACGGTAACTTGTTTATAGTTCTGCAATTTTAAACGATTAGATCGTACGTAAATTACCAGTAATTCGTAGCACTGTATAATACTCATTGTCAGTTTACAATATCATAAGATCAGTATTAAATGTAAGTTTAAAGAAACTGTTGTATAGTAACTTCGACGATTTAGTAAAGTTGCGTTATACGTGATGCAATTACGTTAACTATAATTAAACGGACTACTACGAATATAAGTGCTATATTATAAAATACAGAATATTGATAAGTGAAATTTTATCTAACGTACAACTACCAGTACAGTATCTACGCAGTAACATTTTATATGAACAAGTATCGAAGGATGAGTATTGCGAAATGAACTGTTCAATGTACATTCTTACCTGTTGTGAGAGTTAAGGATACCGGTGACACGATAAATATCTTTTAATTACAGACACCTTTGCCAAGGATAACTATAAAGTATTTTTCCTCGAGAAACTATGTATAAAAAAAGAAAACATAACGATTGTCGATTTATCCCTCTACAAATCATATATGTAGTTCGAAACCACAATTCGTACTGGATTGTATGTACCAAAAATCAAACCTTCCGGATCATCTTAACATATATATCTGTAGTCGAACGCTGTTAGCAGGATCGTAGAACGAACGAGGCGAGGACGCAGCGCGCGCGAATACAATTGCACCTTGTCGTCGGAGAAATAATAACCGCAAGAAAAATTTGTCAAGATCTGCAATTCGTACGGGGAATTCGTAAATCCATCGGAGGCGAGGTAGCCGCGAGAACAGTTTTACCGAACATAGGACAAGAAACGCATTCGAATACTGGTACGCAGATCTAGCTCGAATCGATATTCGTTGTTCACCCGAGGGGAGGGTGAACGATCGCCGGTCGACGATCATCGTCAGGCAGACGGTGAAAACCAGGAGAAAAAACAAAGACGTAACACAACGATTATGCATTTACACGTGGGCAGAAAGAAGCGTCATGCGGTGCAGCCAAGCGTGCGTTGCTGTTTACCTGCGAACGGCACGTCCCCGAAGTATTCCTCGACGTTGTCCGTCGACATGCTCTTATCCGACAGGGACACGCTGGACAACGAGCCGCTGGACGCGTCCAGGCTGCCGCCGGCTGGAAACTGCAGTAAATCCTCGTCGGTTTCTGTTTCCATGTCGCGGGACCTCCGTTTGTATACCTGCCACACGTAAACGCAGTCCAGGAATTTCTTTTCGAGACGGTATGGATCGTGTTTTAACCCTAAAAGCAGCGGTTTTCTTGCTCTGGGCATGCACAGGACGGCGGGCACTAAGCCACGCCCCTGCCACAGTGTCGCAAATGACCATTTTAGGTGGAAAAAAGTCATGTCAGAAATAGATATAACATTTATATATTCTTTTTTCGGAATGTTTACTGAGCCTAATTATATCCATAATAATTCATTTAATAGCGATATAAGTATCGAAATCAATACGTGAAGAATCCGAACAGTAATAGGGCGAAATCGTACGTTTAGATTTGTTCTAAATTATGTTCTTCATTATGTCAGAGCAATAAATATGAATCTTGAAACTTCTATGCTACGTTTTGGTACCTGTTTTCTGATAGCGGCTATTGAGACGAAAACAACAAGGTGCAACACTAAGGTCTTTGAAGGTCAGTGAAGGTCGTTTGACAAAAAAATTTATCAGGTTTTTATCTCTCGCGATGACTAATAATCTTGCCGTTTTAATATTTATGTCTTGCGATATCGCCTATAAGTGTTTATTTATCTTTGCCAGGTTTAGTAAATACGCTGAAAGATGTCCTCAACGTTATCACCCTACATGCCGTACAATTTAACACATTTGTAGTATAAATTGTTACTGCATGTGATTCGATAAGTGCTGAAGTGATAAGAAATACTACTCAATCCGTGATAAGAAGATTGCAGCACTGCATTGATACGAATGGCAATCGCTTTGAACACCTTCTGTGAATGCAAGTTTTTTCCCCTTTTTTGTTATAAATGACCTTTGTTGACCGTTAAAGACTTTAATGTTGCACCTCGTTCAGTTCGTCATTCAGGCTATTGGTAGCTATCAGAAAACAGATACCAAAACATAGCATTCTATTTAAAAAAACAGAGGTGACCTTCGCATCTCCGAAACGACACCGCCTAGGAAAAAAAGACTAACGCCATATTACAGCCTCTGTTGTCCCATGCATCTTTTGTTTGGAAAACTTTTCTGCTACTATCCTACTTTCCGAGTTATTGTAGGTGGCAATAGTTAGTGCCTTGTATGCTTATAGACCCGGCTTCAGATAACAGACAAAATCAGGTTGCGAACAAAGTGTTATAGTATGTTGAGAAGTCGCAGTACCGCGAATGTAAAGTGTTAGAGGGGAAAGTGGAATTCTCGCCCCGTATCTCAATCTGTATAAATGTTTAATTTTATTACTCGTTCATTTTTACTTTCCTCTTATTATTTTAAATAGTGCTAACTCATTTTATTAATTATAATTGGGGAAAAGGTACATTTTAATGTACATGTTGATAATATGAAATCTGTATTTATTTCCTCACTTACTTTATCTAAAAATTTTACTTTATCGAAACTTCAACTTACTTTATTTAAAAAAGAAGAATAGTAAGAACGATATATATGTCGAATACACTATCCACCATTTTTAATTATCTTGTGTCGTCTGTTGAGGCACCAGTACTCCGTTATCTTGGAACATTGCACTGCGCCTCGTGTATATTCTACACCTACGCCGGGTCTAAGGCTTATGGCCTACCCCTATTCTGCTAAGTCACTTGCAGGTAGCTTTGCCCGTAGCTGTGCCCGCGGGCGCCCTTGCCCGCTAATAGGCGCGTTGAGTTGCTCCGACATGAAACATGGTCGATGGATTTTAGTCCTCTTGTTTACAATCGAAAAATGTCACAGTGTTCCGTAACCAGGTTATCCTGCTACCCACACATCAATGACTCTTATTTCAATTTATTTCTACCTGGAACAACTGAATGTTGTATTCTTTGAATTATGAAAACAAGTTTACATTTCGCGACACAAAAAGATGGCGCATTTGATTTATTCAGGGTTTCCCTAATTGAAATGAAGTAACACGTTTTAAGGTTATATACTTTGTAATTGCAAAATACAACCTATTAATTAAAAAATCCTATTTTGCAAGTATATACAGAAATAATGAAAATACCAGCACGTCAAAAACCATGGCATATTGTATATGAAGAATTTATTGAAAATACTTGTACAATTTTTTTTTAAATATTTTTTATTTCTCCCTTTGTTTTCTATGACATAGTCTTGGGTAATGATTTAAATAGATATTCCAGAGACAAATCTGTAACTCTGTAATGATATTAAGCTAGTAAACAAGCACACCGTCAATGCGTGAATCAAAATATTCAAGAAGCAGATTTATGTAAGTAAGACCTGAAAGTTTCAAATCAGACGAGCGTATAAGAAACGACTGAGGAGGAATTTTGAAAATGCAGCATTGAAAAATAATAATTTGTTTCTAGTACACGAACTTTGTTATAAATTCCGTCAGATATAATAAATTAATGTCGTTGTGAGAATAATCAGTGGCATGTATATTAACGCACGAGTAACTTTTATGGCATAAGTGTGCATCGCTAATGAAATACAAGTCACAATGTATGAATCTAGGCAGATAAACGAAATGCGTAGATAGTACAGAATATTTTTAAAAATGCAGCAATAAATTAAGCACAAATTAGCATAAAAGTGGGTAATCTGAACAATGCATGTTGAACATAAATTTACGTTACTTTTTAAATTCCGCGTTAGACGAGTAAAATTAGTTTTCAGAAACACTTTAATAATAGTCCTCGCAAATGTTTTAACCGCGTCGCTGATCAGCAATTCCGCGCAAAAATTTAAAATATTAATATTTTTTTATATATGTATTTTTAAGGTATAAACATTAATTTTCGTTCACCTTAAAAAACCGCAACTGTGCATTTTTCATCAACGCGACATTTTCATATCACCGAATGGCTGATCAAAAATCACATTTCGCATGACAACGTTTACAACCGGTACAGACGAATCATTCTTCCGCGTCGTGCGCGCGCGCGCTGAACAAATAAAGGTGATTCCGACTCGATAAAAATCTATTGCAGCCGATCACTTGATACGATTATATAAAATAAACTGTATAAAATGTAGACCGGACAAATAAATCGCGACCGAAAAATATTTGCCTGAACTTGCGATCCGTAATTTGAAGTGCGCCGCGCGCGCAGCGATATTAAAATTTCAATTTACCCGGTCAATCGAAAATACTTCGTGTGTTATCGTACGCGGCTACAATTTTTTTTCTTAACAAATATTATACGCGGGTGCAATAATGGTAATAGCTTTCAAGGCGTCTTTTATTTCCCGTAAATACATTTTCGATCGAAAATCCATAAAAAAGTGTCGTCAATGCCTTTCTATGATAACTTTAAAAGAGATATAGTGTTAGGGTTTTTAAGAGGATTGTCTCATGCAAACGGATCAAAAAATTAATTTTTAGAATTACATTTTTCAAAGGTATAGACCCTCAAATACACTGTCTACTCGATATATTAGGGGTACCAATATGTAATCAATTATTTGCAAAGAATTTGTTTTGCCTTTAGTTCTGTACCGATCGTTGAAGGAGAAACACGTATTTTTTTACAGTTTTCGGTTTCAAAATATTCTAAAGAGTATAATTTTTTTTACAACCATGTAATAAAATGGCAGCGTCTGTACCTTCCGAAGATCATATTCGTTATTGCATACTTTTTCATTTTCATGCGGGATTTAATGCAACGGTGACAACAAAGAAAATTTGCGATGTTTATGGAGATGTATTGAAGGTCACCAATTGTCAACGTTGGTTCAGAAGGTTTGCTGCTGGTGATTATGATCTCTCTGACAAGCCTCGAAGTGGACGGTCAGTTGAATTTGATAATGACACCCTAAAATCTCTAATGGAAGCTGATCCAAAATTACATATACAAGAATTATCGAGAAGCCTTGGGTCTACATGGTCAACTATACAAAGGCACCTACACGAAATGAGAAAGGCATATTAGGCAAGGAATATGTGTACCGCACCAATTATATCTGAGACCAACAAGAATATTCGTCGATCAATTTGCACTTCATTGCTATTCAGATTTAGTAGAGATCCATTTCCTAGGAGAACCGTTACCGGAGATGAGAAATGGATGCTGTATGATAACATAAAGCATTCCAAGCAATGGCTTTCTGCAAATAAAACTGCAATATTTACCCCTAAACCTAGTTTGTCACTTAGAAAGGTGTTACTGTTGCATTTGGTGGGACTGTCGTAGCATAATTCACTTTGAGTTGTTGAAACCTGGAGAAACAGTTACTGTTGAGTTGTATTGTCAGCAATTACAACGGCTGAATTCAGAACTATTGAAAGAGGGCATATCTTTAGTCCACAGAAAAGATGTCATACTGAAAATTGACAATGTCTGGCCCCATACAGCGAAACTCACTCAGAAAAAAATCAAAGAATTGCAAAGGGAAGTTTTAACGCGCCCCTCGTACTCACCGGATATGCTCCCTCTGACTATCATCTTTTCAGATCTCTGGAGCATTATTTATGAAATCAAACATTCACTTCTGTAGAAGATGTAAGGAGGGACTTTGAGACATATTTTGCTTCACGAACCCTAGATTTCTATAAGAGGGGATTGAAAATTTGCAGGAAAGATGGCCAACTGTTCTCGATAATGATGGAGATTATACAATAAATTAAGAAATAAAAACTTGAATTTAGTACAAAAGTTTGTTTTAGATTTCAAAATAATTGATTACTTATGGGTCCCCCTAATGCGTCCAAAGCACGAGTCTGGCTAAGGACATATATCGATTGGAAGATACTATTCTTTGATTCACTGCCGAATCTAGAAAAGGACTGTAAAGCTCGAGTAGCCTCGAGTAAACATAATACGCGTCGGGTGTGTCAGTGTGAGACCTCTACTAATCCAATAACAAAACTTCTTTAATTTTTTTATGGGACTTTCACAAACATACTCACGGCATTTTTCTAATGAAAATGATACCAAATATGATAGAATTCCGATGATATTTACTTGTATAATAAACGATGAAAGTTACTTTCCATTACAATTATCTTAACGAAAAATTAGTGTAAATATGATCAGAATGATATCGTGTTTAGTATCATTTTAATCAGAAAAATTCCACAAATATATTGGTGAAAGTCTCATAAAAAAAATAATTAATAATAAAAGAGTTTAAATTTTGATCTAAATCCCTTCTTTACGTCTGAAACTTTCATCGTCTATTGCACAAGTAAATATCTTATTTGGTATAATTTTCATTAGAAAAATGCAACGAATATGTTGGTAAAAGTCTCATAAAAAAATCATTAAAAATAAAGAAGTTTTGTTATTGGAATAGTAGTGGTATCACACCGATATACTCTATTCGTATTATGTTTACGCTTCTCGGCGGCAGTGGGGATAGTCCTGGGATTTTTATCGGCTGGATATATGGGACATATATTGAGAAAAGACTGTATACTTTTCCAAAATATTATGCTAAAATTCATTGAAATGATAAAATGACGATTAGGAAACACAGGAAAACGATGCTTCGGTGTAACATTGTCAGTGCAAAACTTTAAACGCGTTTTTCTTGAAACGTACTTTTTTAACTGGCGTAGATAAAATTTTGAGCACTACATGGTCGATTATTATGAAATTTAAACACTCTATTGCACACGTTACTGGCAATCGCTGGTACCAAAATTATAATTTTACACTTATATCATAGTTTCTTTTCTTATTACAAAATTACCGATAAAAGTATAAATGAAGATATACATTTTTATTCAATCTCCGGGTTTTTAGTTGCTGTAGCAACTTTTAATTTTGCAGAAAGATCAGCTGTCTAGTTAAAAGCGAATAAGAAAAATTTTCGAATGGTTGCTTATCTGACACAAAGAGGAATTTTAATCTCTCCATTAGTAGAGATAAGCCTCTCATTTATCAAATTAATTTAGCACTACAAAGTAAAGATACAGCAAAATTAACGAAATATTGTACATTTATTTTTAAACGTTCCTTCAACTTTCGACTCCTCTCTAATCCCCAATGTAGCATTCGATAATTTTTCAAATTTCAAGGTTAGAATGGTCCCCCAACATTTAGCACCGTTTCGAATCATTAGCATGGACTCAATAATGAACCGTTCGCTCCAAGAAATTCATTCCAAACACCCACCTATTTCTGACCATTTCTACCACGAATTCAAAGTGAAAAGAAAATCCTCTTTCCTGGAAAACGGTGTCCATCACCTATACTCTTGTTTGCGGAACGGTGTCTTTTAAGGAGAGCAGCTAACGTTTCGCCGAGTCCCGGATCGTCGTAACGCAATTAAAATTTGACGCCAGAGGAGTCGACAGACGGGGTCGGCTTCTCTCTCTCTCTCTCTCTCTCTCTCTACCGGTCTCTCACACGGTGCATCTTGTCTACGTATAACCGGAAACCGTCACTACAAATTCGTAGGTTTCTCCGCGGCTCGGCAAGGAGAACGAGCGTTCACGAGGAGAAGTCAGACAGGCATAGAAGCCGAGGGCTTCATTATTCAAAGGGTGTCGGCGTCTTGCATTCTGCCGCTCTGTTGGATCCGCGGAAGTTGACGGGTGTGACGCAACCATCCGTGAGCAGTCCTCCTTCTGCTCCTCCACCTCCTCCTTTTTCCTCCTCATCCTCCAACCTCCAACTCCTTGTGCTTCCTCTCGCCGGCTTCTCGCTGCCTCGCTCTTCCTCTTTTCCACGATCCCTCCCCTCCTCCGGATTTTCCGCGATACCCCCTTGATCCCGTCATCGAATCGCATCTGGCACCTTTCGCGATTTGCGGCGGTGCCGAGCAAGCGAACGGTCGCTCCAAAAGACGATTCGCTTGTCACGGATACCGACCCGACGCAGTGTTCGGGACAATGCTAAATAGTCCAATTTTCGAAACATGATTTCTAAAAAATTTTGTATCGCAAAGCATTAGTAATGTAATGTAGTTTGTCATACTACGCACAATTTTGACCAAATATATGCATTTATTGTTGTTTATTGTGAATACAAAGCCTGACATATCTTCTGATCAGACCTGGGCAAAATTTCGAGAAAAAATATTTAAAATACCATTCTAAATAGCATAATTTAATGTGGTTCAAATAAAATATTACTTTAAATAGAACGAAAAATTTTGGCAAATAAAATATTTTTATTTTGATAACAGGATACACAACATAAAACATCATAAATTATAATTTTTAATATAAGAAACTATATAATAATTAACAAAGTATTGTATCACAATTACGAATATTTGCATATAACATGTTGATAAACAGACGACACTGTCGTAGTAACACTACACGCAACAAAATATCAAAAAAGTACAACTTATTATCAACTATTTGAAATACTATTTTACACAGTCCTATAGTCAAATAAGATACTATTTTTAAATAATATTTCAAAAAGTTTTTCGTATAAATAAAATAATTTATTTGAATGATTATAGGTATGCTTTAAAAATAAAATAAACTATTTACTATTTTCTATTTCAAATTCTTTTTTGCCCAGCACTGGTTCTGAATCACGTTTATTTGAGCATTAATGTTTATGAATTTTTTATACTTAAAATCACGCCAAGGTCATAGTATTATAGGTATTTGGATACATCTTGACCTCAGCTATCGTATCGCGATGATAATGCAGTTTTTAATACTATGCATAATTTTCAATAAATATATGAAATTATTGTTTAAACTGAAGCGTAAAATCGAATATAAAGCCTGATATATCTTGTGAATCACGTTTATTTAGACGTTGGTATTTATGAATTTTTTGTAGTCAAAGTCACACGAAGGTCATAGTATTATAGGTCGTTGGATGTATCCTGACCTCTGCTATCGTATCGCGATCGTAATAATATGTAGTTCCAATTTTTTAAAATTCTATTCTAGTATGTTTTTGTCACAGTATACAAATTCTTGAAAAATTTATTAAATGCGTTCATTTTTGTACATCACTGTATCATATTATGTTATAGTATGCAGAAACCTTGCTATAAGTCACTCCAAGGGGTCTCGCAATTTTAATTTTTTTTGTGTGCTAAACAATGTTCTTTGCCTGAAACACTATTTTGTAAAATTTCAAATCTCTACCTCGTCGTTCGAGGGTAATATGGGGGTGAAAAGCCTAAACTTTACCGTTTACTTTCTCATTTATCACTGAAGACATTTAGATGAAATAAAAGCGAATGTGAAGCTACAAACTAGCTTCATTGGGTTTTTTTTCAAAATTTTAAATCAGTTATTATGGGTACAGAAAAAAAAAGATTTACTTTTCAGCGGTGGTTGTCGCAAACAACCCTTAGGGCAGGGGCGCCCAAAGTTTTGCCTAGGTGGGCCAAATTGTAAATTCCAAAATATTTGACCTCCCCCACCCAATGGTAAAAAGCAGCAAAAGGGAAATATGTATACCAATTTTATAAAATAATCGTTCTTTATTTCTAACAATAATTACTTTTGATCACAAAAATATTTATTATCACTGTACTTTGGGAACCCCTGGCTTTTGAGTGACCGCCTTTATAAAGATCAAGCATACTATTTTTTCACGTAACTGTTATGTATAAAAATATTAAGATGGTCAAATGGCTAGAACAATGATAAATAATTTAACGAAGATTATTGTACGTAGTCAAGTGTACACGTAGTTTGAACTATCCAACGTGAATAATAATTCCGTTACAGTTCAAGGACAACGAGAATCCTCTTGAAACGAATAATAGGTTCGAGCTTACATGTGGCAAATGGATTCACGGATCCTCTTTTTCCCTCCGAGTAGCAAACAGAACTTTAGAACAGGACAGACGGATTCGTCAACAAACAGTCGATGTCCTCGTCCCTTAAACAGGTCCTTTATCAGCCTAACGTAGCAGGAGATGACTAAATTGTTCTGGAATATCGTTCGTCTCTCGAGCCTGTTAATGTGATTTTCGTAGTTCAATCGGAACAGAGGTTGACTCGTTATCGGTAGTCGCGACCCCGTCGTTTGCCAATTACTGTCCCGCCGGCTTACTAGAACCGTATATGCATGTACGAAACGAAAACGCGCACAGTAATGTTTCGATATATGTGAAAACTTTGGGACCGAAATGTCATTCAAATAGTGTGCGGACACTTTGTTTATAGTAACTAAGCAATAGAAGGTAAACAATACTAGTATAGTCACAAAACTTTATTATTTTTAACTATTTTCTCATAAAACTTGTCCTAGCATATTTGTGATATAGTGTCTACTCGATATATGTCCAAAATACGGGTCTGGCTAGGGACATATATTGGCGGGAAGTTGCTATTCCTTAATCGTTCATTACACAAGTAAATATCATGGGAAATATATCATAGTTGGTATGATTTTCATTAGAACAATGCCACGAATATGCAGGTGAAAGTCCCTAAAAATATAATAAAAAATAAAGAAGTTTTGTTATTGGATTAATAGTGGTCTTTTTGTCGAACGGCGACCGAGGCCACTCGAGCTTCGTGACCCCTCCCAAGGTATACCCCGCGACAGTGGGGATAGTTCTGGGACTTTTATCGGCTAGATATTTCGGACATATATCAAGTAAAGACTGTATTCTTCTGATTCGAGTGAGACCAAACACGATACGATTTTAATGACATTCGCTTGTCTTAGAGTATAACCTCGATTATCCGTACCAACCGTTGAAACCTGACTGTTCCGATAATAGAACAGTTATTTAGCTAACAATGTTACATAAAGGGCGTCTTCTGGTCTAAAGTGTTATTTTGTAGACCCTGTTTAGCAATTTTTGTACAGAAATCAAACAGTCGTTTTGTATTGTCTTGTATTTTTTGTTGTATCATTTTCGCCTCGACATAAAATTTCACACACTGGCCAGGAATTCGTGATATCGAGGAAATCAGTTTTAATACATCTAAAAGGATAGCCAGACATCTTCCTGCATTCAAACCTGTACACCTTCTGCTGTCGGCATACTGACGTTGTCACCAGCTTATCTAACTGGTCTAACTAGTTTGTTAATGGTATTCACTCTTTCAGAGATTCCGACCGCTTCCTACAAATATCACGTAAAGAAAACTCTTGGAGACAGAACGGATTAGTAGAACTAATATAAGTGATAGAAATTTGCGATAACTGATTATTTATGCGGAATAGGTCACTCAAAACGTGTCATTCGCATAACTGCTACAGGTTTGTAGATATTGTGTTGCAGTTTTCGTTCGATATAAGACGATGGCTGGGGACGGCTTTCACCGTATTGCGGACGGGGGTACCTATTCGGCTTGACATTGTTCTTGGGTGGGCCGAGAGATGATGGGTCCCATAAAATTGTCCGGCAGACTATAATGTGGTCGGACAGACAACGATATATTTATGTTTGAAATGTTTTTATGAAGAATTCCACCCTACGGACTAGTATAATTAGTTGCATTAATGACAACTGCTCCAATGAACAAATAGCAAGATCAGAAAGAAAAAATAAACATTATAAAAGAAAGGTATGTTCTGGATATCATAAAATTGAATATTAATTAATTTTATAAACAATGAGTATTGTCAAAAACGCTCGGACACGAGTCTGCTTATTTTTGCTCTAGATTCGCCAGAAAAAGTTTAATAACCATCGACGACCCAACCACTGGGACCTCCCGCTTGTAAGCGGTGTCAAGCGGACAACTCAAGAAGAGGAGATAGAGATTTTATTGTTGCGAGAAAACATCGCCATCTTATATCGAAAGAAAACTGTACAGCACCCTCCATAATAAATCTTCATTCTTCACACTTTCTATGCCTGTAGCTCGTTGGTCATGAGCGATCGCGGACGTTGAAATCGCCAATAAAAGGACTTCAACTGTGGGCGTCCAAAAGCACAGCATTAAAAACAATGAATGCAATCATTGCATTTTGTAAATTCGTACACCTCAGAAGAGGGTTTGCAAAAAATAGTAACAGTGTTTACTCGATTTATGTCCAATAACAGGGGTCTAGCCACGGACCTATATCGTCCAGGAGATTGAGGAGGAAAGTTTTCAACGGGACAGTATGAAAATGGATCAAAAAATATCAGGAAAGATTTCAAGAAATTCAAATGAAATTTAAGCTGTGACTCAGATATTCGAAAGGATCATAAAACTAGGGGCTACGTTAATCCACCCCTTTTTCTGCGTCAAGCCGGCGGATGTTTTCCACCTGCGAGTAAGAACGAATCTGTTTCTGATTTTGCTGGTGGTCTCGGTCTCTAGCGATCCAGAAAACGGTGTGGTTCGTCTGCGCAAACGTATAAAGGTCAAAGACTGGCAAACGGCATACAAGATATCGTATCCGGCATCCGTGAATCTGCGAGGCACTAACTAGTCGATCCGGGCGTCGAGACGCGTGGCAAGACGGACGAGGCAAGACAAGGCAAGATGAGGCAAGACGAGGCAAGACAAGGCGGCGCGTTCTCCGAAACGGCTGCGCCCGCACACACGGCGAGGCGCCCGAAAGCCTCTTGCCATCATCCGGCTCCTCGTTCGTACGATATATTCACTGTGTGATATTTCGTGAAGCGTGTATAACCGCTGAAAGACACGGATTTCGAACGCATACACCAGCCACCGGAAAGGAGCCCGGCGAGAGGGAGGGCGAGAGGTCTAGGGAAAGGCGCGGAGGTACGACGAGACGGATAAAGAGAGCAGAAGATAGGGATGTATATATGTATATATGTAGGAGAAATAGAAGCGAGCGCGGTGTGTGTTATGGATATCTATTCGCAGCGGATGGGAAGTGAACGCAGTCAGTCTCACAGCAGAGCGATCACAGGATGACGCGGCAAACGGCGGGAAACGAGCGATATACAGACTGCAGCGTAAGAAGAGAGAGAGGGGAGCCGGGGGCGGAGGGAGACCCTGGCTCCTTGCAAATCGCATCACAGATCAAACACGGCTTGTATATTAAACGTAACCTGCTAAGGCGTCCTGCAGACTGCTTATCTACTGTCCAACCCTTAGGATCGAGCTACAGCTGTAACGACGACTTCGACGCGGCTTCCGCCGCTCAATTCTCCGGCTAGCGACCAGCAGCGACCACGGGCGCATCCGGAACTGCTCGATCCCGCCGGGGCGATGAACGTTTCGGAACGCGTTAACGCACCCGAAACGAACATTCCGGACCAGTACTTTCGCGACCCGACCAGTCAGCCGCTACCGTTTGACGTCTCGACATGTGATACCGGCGCGCACACACGCACTCATCCGCCGCTAAGAAGCAGCCGAGGATGCGAAATTGAACGCCTGCGTTCGCACGCCTCGCTGGATGCCGTGCGACGAATCATGGAGACGCCTCCGTGCGTCAGCCGCTTAAAACCAGCCGCGGAATCTCTGATCGTGTAGCGTGTGAGCCGCTGTGCAATGCGATTGGAAAGCTAACTTCCCGACGCGACGGTATAGCCGCGTTACAGCCTTTTCACACGGAGACACAAACGAATCGCCGGATACGTTCGCGCGTATGAGATACACCAAGGGAGAATGATCGACACGAAAACGTTCCGTTCTCGACCGTACATGTCACGTAGCGCGAACGCGGCTCGCGATAGGTACACTATGACTCGCGAAACGTATCTTCGTGTGTAAAGACTCTTACTGCACTGGGCAACGCAGGGTGGTCCCGAATTGCCGGAACGTGGTCGAAACCCTACACACGAATTTTAGGGCTCTATCGAAAAATCGAGGAACGACGGTCTTACCGTTTACACTTGGAAAATAGTCACGGTTCAAATATAGTACTTCATTCGTCACGTTACTTTCGTGTAATAACCTACGTTGTCGGAGCGCTTGCTCTAAACTGAACTATTTTAAACAGGTTATGTTCATCATGAATCTACAAAACGGATGTGGTTCTTGCCCAATTAAACAAATCTGTTTTGAGCAAATTTTGAGCAATGTTTGTACCATACTAAAAGGCGGTCAATTTGGTACCAGATCATGCTTCGAGCAGAATTCGGTCCCTATTTCACTGCACAGTTCCATGTCAAATGGAGGCCAAACCTTGGCTTCGTTGTAGACGACAGGTCGGTTGCACTAACAAGGAGACTGCAAAGCCTTGTTGTCAACGACTTAGTTGAGGTTTTGCAGAGTTGTAGTTTTAGTTCTCCTGATGACGAAAATATCCGGTTATAGGGGCAGTCACTCAATAGTTTTATAGATATTTATAACTAAAGTTTTAACATAACCGTAAAATACCAATTTAGTTCACAACGTTGCCAAGCAGCAGTTTGGCAGCACCAAACTGCTAAAATTTAAATAATATATTTTTACTGACTAAATGACAATGATACTGATAAGGACAATGATACTTATTATTTTATAGAAGAAATACTAGATCTATCACTAAAATAAATTATACATCGGAGTAAACCTTGCTGTAGGAGGAGAAACAGAATTTTATTTAAGCTTTTAAATTATATAATTTTAAGTTTCATGTATCTTCAAGAATTTAATTCCGTTTTCCCTCCTACAGCGAGGTTTACTCTTAGAATAAGGTTAGGTTCGCTCTTAATGCAACCGACCTGCCCTCTATAACGAAGCCAAGGTTTGGCCTCGATTTGCTCCTGATTTGGCATGGAATTCTGTTTGCAGACTTTGCACTGAAATACCGAGAAAATTACTTCCTGGATGTGAAGTATGAAGAATGTGTATAAGTACTCCAACGTAGTATCCAACACAGTTAATAATTACGTTGTAAAATTATAAAACTAATTACAGGCAAGAAAAGGTATTTTGCATATTAATATTGAAGATGCATACCCTGCGATATCATACTAAAATTCTTGTGCAAGCCTGTAATTTGTACTTTTACCTCACAGTATTCGTATATGTTAGCTGGTCCTAAGCGCCACCCTGTTGTACTATCAGTTGTCATAATGCAGAGTACTCATGTCATTTATTTCAAACGAGCCTCCTCGAGAACTGTTAAAGATACGAAAAACTAGTACAAATAAATATTGCGTGGTTTTGGATAAGCTTGTTATTAATAGTTTGAATGCAATTTTTTCATTTTCAAGAAAATTCAACCATTTCTTTTATTTACACATTCGTCATATCGCTTTTGCAATTTGTACATCAGATTCATACTCAGCGACCCAAAAAACTGGCAATACTAATTTTGAAGCGAATTCAACAATGAATTGAACAATTCAACAATTCTTTGATTTACACTTTCGACTTGTGTAACTTGAACATTTTCCCTTGTCAGTTGAGTAGCTTGGTCCCTGAGTTGGGGGTCTTCCCTCTCGCAGGATGTCTGGTCTGATGCAAGTGTACGAGGCCTGTCCGGAAAGTATCTGACCTTTATTTATACACTGCTCGAAAAGGCATAGACGGATAAGTGGGTCAAATGTGCTCCCAAACCAAATTGATCTCTCTTCAAACCATGCTTATCGAAAAATTACGAAAAAAGTCATGAACAGTCAACCCACGATGGCACACACGACTGTGAACTTTTTCCGAATTGTTCGCTGCAAAGTCAATTTTTACAAAGTTCCGAAAACTCAAAATCGTTAATTTTATATTGAAATTATCAGATGGGCCACGTTATATTATTATGACAGTTGTGTCTTATTGTGATTATTAATGTGAACTTTTTAGATTATGTCGGGTTAGGCAAGGATGTTTAAAAAATTGATATTCTTCAAAAATGCATATTTCTCATTGAGTGTAACATACAAAACTTGAATATGTACTATAAGACACTATACGAAACGATTAAAATCTGTGACAGAACCAATAAATCTAAAAACATCAATTTTAACCGCGGCAAAACTAAAAGACCTATAAAATTAGTATTTTTAGACGACCAACTATCTTTTAAATAATTAAATAAAATACAGTTTCTGCCTAATATCTTTGAAATTTTGCTCTAAGGATAAAGTTTCCCCTTAAAATATACAGGGTGTCTCATTTAACTCTGCCAGCCCTAATAACTTTGTTATTTACTTAGAGGGAGACATAGGTCTATACGGATGAAAGTCATTTCAATGTGAATTGTACGGTTTTTTCTTTAGATTTTGATAGAGTGTTTGAATGACATATTATGAAGGTCATTCAAGGGCAGCTGCAATCTTCACTCACACATACACTTATGTCCGCTCCAAATACCATAACTTTGGCCCCAATCGCGTTCACTTCGGTTTAATTTAACTCTTTTCCTTCCAGAATTTTGTATAAACACAAAATCAAATTTACTGTTATTTATAATAATGTTCACACTAGTGTTCACTATTAACTCTGTCAATAAAATTACTCTTTTGATACTGTTCAGTCTGCCTACTTAATAAAGGTAGTCTTATAGTTTTGTCGTGGTTAATAGGCACTGTTATCAGCTATTCTTATCCAGTTTCGCAAATCCTAGAAATATTAATTACAATATGGTGTTGAAGAAAGTCTTCTCATGTAAACTATAAGACATAGTATCTCTGATGATATAGATTTGTATGGTTTTATATCGACGTGCGTTACAAAAACTAGCACGCTTGATTTGTCTTACAATTAGACTAGCACGTTGCTCTTTTTCGCCACGAATAGCTCGTTACGCTTCGTCGCGACGAAAAGTAGCATATTTCGGTACATTGTTACAAAAAGCAGCACGTTTTGCCTTTAGGCAAAAAGGTATTAGGCATGAAGGTATTTTAGGTGAAACAAACGTTTTAAATCAAATAACTGAATTTTCATCAAATTTAAATTACTAAAAACAAATTTATTTAATGGATGCTATCATTATAAGATTGGAAAGAAACTTAATCGAACATAAACGAATGAAAAATAATTTATTTCAATAATGATGTCGTCATAAAACTGTATATGTACTTTCGGATTTATTTTGAACCTAGAATTGTATTTTGAATCTATAGTTGCCTTAACTTCATCTTGGCATTTTTAACTTTTTACTATATAATCATGTACATCTTAACGAGAAAATGCCAAAAATCGAAGTTTTAACACGCATAACTCTTGAATCAGTGAATTCCTCGCCTTGAAACTTGGATTTTTTGCATTTCCTCGCCAAGATGTACAGAATTATATAGTAAAAAGTTACAAATTTCTGATTTTAATTTCATTAAATTCCTTTAAAGTAAAGACAAAGATCGAGCTAAGAAACAATTCGAGGTTATGTTAATATATTATGTACGAAATATTTATTATGTATGAAAAAAAAAAAGGAACGTGCTACTTTTCACAACAGCGTCTGAAATAAGCTGCTGTTCGCGGTGAAACGGGAATTGTGTTAGTTATCGCGGAATATTTAGAAATGTGCTCGTTTTCGGGAGATTCAAATTAGAGGATCCTGTTTCACGTGTGCACGTGTAATAAACACCGTGTACACCTGTATATTTTAATGTCACAAATATTCGTGTATTTACATTGCACGTGTATTTCAATACACGGTGATTTAACGTTAAACTATTGTAAAATCAATCGTCAATAAGAATACGATCGGAAAACAGAAAGGTGTTATCGGATTTGAACGTGCCGTGTACAAAACGAACGAATCTTTATATTCGCGTACACAGACAACACAATGCATAAGTAGATACTGTTCACAGATTCCGTGGACTCTAAATTCAAACGTGTTATTGTTTGTAAGTCAAATTAAACGTGCTACTATTCGTCGATACACCGAGTGTCCCAAAAATGTCGGAAAAACTTGAATGGGTGGTCCCTGAGGTCATTTGAAGTAACTCTTTCCTTAGCGAAAATTTCCACCTCGGCTTTGTTAAGGAGTTATCAACGGAAAACACGGACCAATCAGAGCGCGGCTACGGAGGACGAGTACGGGTCCCGTTGAGCGCGGTGTTGCCGTTGGCCGAGCCGATAATGCGTTCGCTATGGCTGCGCTCTGATTTGTCTACGATTTGTATATTGTCACGGAGTGTATGTTCTCTTGTGAGTACTTTCAGAGTTTGGAAACTTACCTGACTCAATGGGCGAATCCGCTCGTGAATAGACTTCTCGGCCTGCATGGCCGACGGGGGTGGGTGATCCGGGGTTGGTGGCTGTGCGTAATGCGTGGGACTGGTCGGCAGCATCATTTGTACTCGTTTCAGGCGCTTGTCCGTCGCCTCGCGGCCCTCGTTCGCCGACTCATCGTTCGTGTCCCGTTTCTCGTCGAGCAGGCTCTCCTGGGAGGATTTCAGCGTGAGGAACGCGTTCGACACGAACGTTTGTTCCTGGATCGCCGAGTCGGCCTCGCTGCACGGCGATTTGTCACCGCACGTGCTGCCGTCTGCCTCGTAGTTCTCGAACGCGTGTCTACGTAACTTCCGTCGCGGGTTCAGCGTCTTGATCGGCCGGTTCTCGTAGATCGAGGTGATCGCAACCGGCTCCACGTTGTTGTCGCGCCTCTCCTCGCCGTCCGGTACCCGGGACTTCATCTCGACGTATTGGTCCACGCTCCTCATCACGTGGCGCAGCTGCTCCCGACGTTTCTGCAATTGTTCGAAGTCGATGTGACTGCGAGCACCGCTCCGTGCCATGAACAAGTACTCGTAGTTGCTCGGCCCCAGCGAGCAATCAGCGGACAATGACATCTGGGTCTGCAGGTGCGTCGGCGACACGGACAGATTGCGTCTTGGCGGCTTCTTCGGAGGTGTTGGCTGCAAGGTGAACAATCCAGATTACGTTGTTTACTAGAGGTGTGCGAGAACCCCAAATTTTATTTGTCTTTATTGCTGAATATGCTTACGTATACAATAACCCAAACGCATCGCAAAACTTTCTATCCTTTTCTTTTCTATTTTTTCTTATTTTCCTATTCCTTGCATTGATATAGTCTAAATCTATAAAAAAAGTTTTAAAGTTTAAAAGAAATTTTAGATGCAGAAGTTTAAAACTTCTCGCTCCAACATGATTATTTTTACTCAAGATAATGTCAAGGCTGTAAAGATGGTATCCACCGGATTTAGTTGTTAATTATCTATCATGGTATCGTAAAAAATATATATTGTTCCATTCAAAAGAACACCGATGACCTCGAAATCCTATTTAAAAAATGACCTAAACAAATTTTTTATTTACCATTACATTTTCCCCTTAAAATAGTGGAACTTAGGCTTGAGGAGTTTTTTCATTGGACCGTAAATACGGAAAATATTTAGAAGTTCCAATTTATATGGTCCACCCTGTATATTTTTTCAAAATGTTTTTTTTATTTTTAGTAACATACGACAGTAAATTATAACAGATTGATGGAATAAACGAATTTCAAGAAACAATCGCCTATAGCTTAATTGGCACTTACATTGTTTTCTATACAAGTCGGGGTACCAACAATACGCGGTTTTTAACAATACAGTGAATTCGCGGTATATTTCGCCAAGGTCTGGATGATAAATGTCCCGGAAGTATCCCTACTACCCCGTGAGGGGCCAAGAAGCTTGCGAGACCTCGGTCACCGAGCAGTGTAACATAATACAAAGAATAGTAGGATTTCGTCGACAGCACTTGTCGCAGTGACTTTGACAAGTAAAACATAGGACGCATATATTTACACTCCTCGGCGGCGAACATCGTTGTCCTTTTCTACTTTCGGCGCGGATCAAATAATAGACTCCTGGAGAATAAACAACAAGACCCGTGTTGCTGATATATACCGCGAATTCACTATATTGATAAATTATTTATAAACGGAAATTGAATTTTATTGCAAAACTATAGTATTGCCATTGGCGCGTGGACCTTTTCCGATAAAATATTTTTATTTTATTCTTGACGCTCACATTGTTTTTTACAAAGACTCTTCAATGGTGCCTAAATAATGGATTTTTTTCGCGGTGCTGTCCGACTGCGTCGCGTTCTTAGATGTTAATATGCCGCAGCAGTTTTCACGCGATAGCTTGAAAGGGAAGCACAACGGACATCGGAACACCGGGCCAATTAAGCCGCGATCGATTTGTCCACGTTAACGAACTGTAAGGCGTGCGGATGTTATACGGTACAGTTATTCGTTCAAAAAAGGGAACAGTCGCCGATTGCAAGGATAAAAAGCGAGCACGTAAGAACAGATCGTTCATCCAGCAAATCGTGAACTTAATAATGAGGTGGAGACCCATAATTCTCGTTAATGTCTGACTCGAAAAAAATTCAAAAATATAAAATTTAGTACTAGAGCCACCGAGTAATAAATACAATTGATATATAATGACAAGACCACATCTATTCAAACCTCATACCATTTTTATTGCAACATGTGCTTCAATAAGGAAGTTCATTCAAAAATTTCTGATGAAAATAGTTTTATGCCGGAGAAGGGGATCAAAAGTTTCCCCAAACCAAACTGAATTTGCAATAGGCCATTCGATAGCTTATCACAAGAAAGCGCTTGGTGCCAATTTTTAATCCTGTCGATGCGGGGGGTGGTAGTAAAGGGGTGAAAAAGAAGATCAGGTTTTTCCGTAATTTCTCTTAGACTCTTCAAGTGAAAATTCTGAAAAAAATCAGGAATATTTTAGCTATCAGGATGCACATCTATGAATTTTTTCAGAATTTTTAGCTTCAAAACCGAATTTTAAAAAATAAAATAAATGTTTAAATTCCGATTTCATGTAGAATTTATGAGATACTAAGTTTATATTTTTACTGTTTCAGCATCTACTTATGGTTGTTAACATATAATTTTTGCAGTTTTTTCAAAGTGGCGGCACATAGTCAATGAAATTAAAGATCGTAATCAATCGTGACAGCGACGAAGACTAATGCAGCAGAGGGGTAAAAACTCATCCAAGGAAATACATACAAATTATTTAGAATTTTATATAATATCCATCTAAGAAATTAATTATATGAGTACTTGCACGGACATGGAAAAAATCTGCAACAATTATATGTGAACAACCATATCGAGATGCTAAAACTGTAAAAATATAAACTTAGTATCTCATAACTTTTACAAGAAATCCGCAATCTCAAAGTCGTTTTTATTTTTTAAAATTCGGTTTCGAAACTAAAAATTCCGAAAAATTCATAGATGTGCACCCTAGTACATAAAATATGCCTGATTTTTCAGAATTTTCACTTGAAGAAGTTAAGAGAAATTGCGGAAAAACCTAATTTTAATTCTCACCCCACTACTACCCCCAGTATCGACACATGAAGTTGAAAGTTGGTACAAACTGTTTTCTTCCATCGAATGGCCTGTTGCAAATTAATTTGGTTTGGGGGCACTTTTGTCCTCCTTATTCGGCTACACCCTTTCCAGTTAAGGGCGTATTCTAGTGTAACAAGTGTATTTTTGGTAATTTTTGGTATAAAACTTCGTTACATCAAACTTCAAGTTACATTAACATAAGCTATATTGTAATGTTTTAAATCTTGTCTTTCATACATAAAACATGATGAAATTTGAACTTGGCTGTAATGGAATACGTCAAACTCGAGTACGAAAGACAAAGCACATTGGTGGTTCTCATGATTTGAGTCGTTTGCTTACACATTGAAAGATAATAAATCCAATTGAATGAAAAGAAAGAAACAATATTGAGGATTAAGAAACTGCTCTTTGAATGTGAAGTTTCGACTGTTTAGACTGTTTTCTGCTTTGTGAAAATTGTAAAAATTAAAAGACCGTATTATTTTGGTCTGATTCTGGCGCCCACGACAGCCGCACAAATACTGAAGACATGTGCAAAATTTGATTTGTACAGTAGTTTTTGAAGTTTAATGATAGATGCAATAGGTATGCTAAACGGGCATATTTCCGTTACTTTCTCGAACAAAATATTGGAAGCATAACATTTAAGTGCAGTACTTTGGATACAAGCGAGAAAAGAATGAATTTTTTTGGATCTGTTACAGTAGAATAGCCCGTTAACGCTCAGACATAATGGAATGTCATGAAATGGGTCGAAAAAGTGGGGAAGCCTAAAAAGCTTCCGTTTGTACGGTTGTGCTTTGGTGACCCCGTGCGACCCTCGATCGGGATCGAGGATCGAAAAGTAAAGGGAACTCGTTCTTACCGAGACTTTATTGTTAGAGGCAGGGCTGTGGAGAGAACTGGACAAGGGTGCCATTGGCAAGTAAATCCCGGCGGCGCTGGAATCGTTGGGCAAACAACGCCGGTCCCGTGGGCTCGGTCCACCGACGCTCGAGGACGAGGAAACGCTCAATTGGTCCGACTCCCTGCCACCCCCGTATCCCGTGGGTAATGTCAAGGACAGATCCTCCGACACGAAGCTACCCTCCATTGTTCCTCGAGGTACCGGTGGCGTTTGGTACAATCCGCTGTCGGAACCCCTGCGCAACCAAACTGAACGTCTCAATGGGACCAATTCACGATTAACTCGCTAATGACTCGCTCGATCGAGCTCCTCTCTTCTCTTCACTTTCGATAATGTGTGCGATCGAGGAAATAGTACCGCTTTCGGCGAAACGTGCACCCGTGCGCAGTGCGGAATCAAAAACAAAACGCGCGTTATGCACACTAGCGAGCAAAAGACCAAGACGATTTGATTTTTGACGATTTCAATGTTACACATTACGCATGTTACAGAAACACACTCCTGATAGCACACGCGTGCGCTGCCTTTAGTTTCTCGAAGGCTGTTTCTGAATGAAACACGCAGCATCATTCTTGTTACGGCTCAGAAGAAAAACAAAAATCCTGGAGGCGACCGAGGCAAATTTTCACTTTTTCCTGGTTTTATAGGTTCGTCGATTACATAGTTATATAACAAATAAAAAAATTCGTGACAAGAATTGGCGGCTGTATCTTTCCCGCAGTTTTACTACTTCGATGACGAGGATTTGCAGACGAGCGCCTATAACTCCGTTGTTGAAATATTGAATAAAATGTCCCAAAATTTTCGAAAAGATTGGCCTAGTATTTTCATTTAAAAAAAATTCCCGAAAATCGGTTTATTTTCAGCCTTTTAATCCCCTTAACGTAATTTTTAAGTATGAAACTAACTGTTGAGATTGCACGATTATTTGCTAACAGACTCTTTCTCTCTGCATCGTAACGATTACGAAATTGTGTAGTCTTCCAGAAATGAAAGACTGCACGCACGTGCCATGATTTTGTCCAAGAGTGTACAGCGAACGAGAACAGCAGTCGGCACACAGTGGTCCGAAATGCGAAATTTAGTGACATTTTGCCAAAAAATCAACTGTCTCATATTGACTTATGTTGAATTCGTATTGCTTTCTAAATTTCCATGAACCTTAAAAATGAAAAAATTAATAAAATTTAATAAATACCATTACTGTAATAAACGGTTAAAGTTGGAGGTTTTGAAGATAGCTTTTCTCATGGAAAAAATTGTTTTTCTTTCTTCTTTTTAATATTTTTCTTTCAATTTTTTTTTGAATGAAAGGTTTACCTTTAAGCTCTAAATTACCATTGTCAATTAAAAATTACTAATCATAACGTATTAACCGTTTGAGTCCCAAGGGTTATTGCGATCAGCGCGATCGCGCTGCTTGGGATTCAAACGGTTAAACATGTTATGCCAAATACAATATAGAAAATTTTCAAAATTCTTCGCAAAAGACTTCGCAAGGAATATATTCTATATCATACGAGATCATAGAATTTTACAAAATGGAGTATTTTAGCATACTTTCTTCTACACAGTTATGTAAGAATTATTTCCCACCTCGTTCCATGTCACAAGTTATTATTGTTTAAAATCGCCCGCGTCCGTGCGTCTATGCGCATAGGTCCTCGGATACCTCAGTATACTTTGTCCATTAGTTCAGTATATCTCCTAATACAGAAGAGATCATGGAATTTTACGAACAGGAATATGTTCAGCACACTTTCTTCTATATAATCGTGTAAGAATTATTTCCAATCTCGTCCAACATCATGTGTTATCATTGTTTAAAGTCGCCTGTGTCCGCGCGGCTAAGCACATAGATTCTTGGGTTCTTCGTCGGAACTCTTTGACGACTAACAAACACTTTAGGCACTAAACCAAATTTTATTTAAAGAGCGATTTTTCAAAAATTCAGAGGAATAATGTATTTACTAAGCTGAATGTGTTTCTTAAAGTTGTTACATTTGTAAATATATTTAAAAAATAGTAAAGAGAACTATTAAATAAACAAAATGATGGTACATTATGCAGCATTAAAAAAGATTACTTGTTAATATTCTACACCCTAAATATCACTTCGATATCTTTAATAGTTTAGAAGTTATACCAAAATGTCACTAAATTTCGCGTTTTGGACCACTGTACGGCGTGTCAAAGAAAAATTGACCAGAACGTTTGTTATTGTTTGCAAAAAATATTTCTGTCCTTGTGATACCATACTTCTTTGAGGAAACAACAGGTTTCGTTCGTTGCTCCGGCAGAAGAAGCGAGAGAAGGACGAATGGGAACGGTTCCAAAGTAAACAGATCGAAAGCGTTACTATATAGTGGTACATACAATGTGAAATTGTCTGTATGCCTTTACCGTGTTGTGTCGCGCTGTGCTAATGAAATTCTGTTGGTGGTAGTGTTTTGTGGTTTGTCGTCGGGAGTTTGATCGGAACTTTCAAGAGTATTTATCGAGTTGAGAGTGTCGGACATGGACATAAAGACGCTGTCGAAGACGGAACTGGGGTCGGAGTCCTCTGTCTGCTGGAGGGCCCTCCGTACTCCGTTCACTGGCCCCTCAATCTGCTCGTCTTCACTGAAATCCGCAATCCATCGAGTGTCGTCAGATTCGAGTGCGGTTTCTAAGAATTGATCTACCATCGCATACTGAAAGCGAAGCAGCGCAACCGGCATTCATTTGTCGAAGCTAACGCAGCGTGTAACAGTGCGCCATTTGCAGAGACCGTTGTGTTTCACGTTTCTTCTCCTTCGTTCGAAATACGACGAAAGCCAACCCCGAGTCATCGTTTTATATCAGAACTAAATATCGGTGTGGGTCAGAAATGACTCCGGCACAGGCCTACAACTCGCACGAGTCCGAGGGTTAAAATGCTTGTCTCAATTTATCGAATTAAACCTCGTTAACGTTGTCAGCCACTTCAACGTTGAAATTTTTATACCTTTTATTTTGTAATTATTGAAATTGCAGTCTCCTTACAAGGAACAGTGATCAACTGATGATGAAATTGCACCAAATTTTTTATGTAGATCGAAAGTACATTATTACAGCGTTTAGGAAAATATAATTTAAAAATGCTACTAGAAACTTTTCTGACCTTGGAAGATTTACAAAGATAGGAGAAAGGAAGGAAATGTCCTATAGCAACGATTCTACTGCTATTATTATTTATTATCATTACCAGGCTGCGGATCTTTATCCAAAATAAAAATTTTCTGCATCGTTTACATGGTATGGAAACCGAACAAAAATTTGTTTCTTCCTGTAACCATTTTTATAAGTTGATAATAGTGTACTGATACACTTAAATCCCACTTATCTTTCTACTGTTCCATATTTCACCTCCGCACTTTTGCCATAAATGCATAAAATTCGCAGTCTAATTATTAGGAATGTAAAACAATAAAACCATTTAATCATTTTTTCAAATACTGATGTATTATTTTTAGCTCGTTAGAATGATTAAGAAAAGAAATAAATATCTATGTGACTCCTGCAGCTTGCAAAAAGTGCAAAAATCCGCAGTCTAATTATCATTTATTTTTCCAAATATTATCAACCACTAATTTAATATCTGTCATTTATTCTAATTTTTTTTATAAAATAAACAAAATTAATTTTGTTAATTAATTCCTTTTGCCTTTATTGACATCCCAAGGTTAGAACAGCTTTTGGTAACATTTTTAATTGACAGTTTTCCGTCCTTACTAACATATACTTTTGATGTACGTAAAAAATTCTGTACGATTTGGTCATCGGTTGAAAAGTATTCCGTTTTCGTTTAAGGAGTACCTAACTAGTGTTAATGACTAAAATATTGATCGACATAAAACATACTTGAACATATATTATTAGTTAGTATTTACGAAAAATAATTGTGGGGATTAATTTGCGCCGCACCCTGTATAGAGAAATCACTGTAAATGACTAGGCAAGGGGTTAAATATCCAGAAAAGTTTTGTCGCTTTCTTGATCTTAACAACGCGACTCTTACTATCATCGCAGCAATAATTTAATTGCGAGTTATTTCAGCTAGTCACGGCGAGCGTGCCATGCGAACATCGCGCAACGAAGTGCTTGTGGCTTTAAGCTGGAGAATATATTATAGCCGAACGATCAGCGTCGAAAAGGTAGATGATCACCCGATCGCGGGTTTCGTGCTGCGACCGTACGATAACATGATAGCCGACCGAACGAAGCGTAAGAGCTCATTGGTCAGACAGCAGCGGAAGAATAGCACTCGGGTACCATCATCGTTACCCCCCAACAATGCGTAACCCGTAACAGAAGACGTCCGCGGCGGCGGGTGCCGACGTTTTAATGAGGCCACGTAGCCGAGGTCGAAGGCGAGCGGTCGGAACAGAAAGAGAAGACGACGAAGACGAGGCAAAGGAGAAGGAGAAAAGCAGAAGGAGGAGGCGGAGGGGTGAAGCGGTAGCAAGCGAAGGTAGAGGTGAACAAGAATCCGGCGAACCGCGGCTGGAGGCCATGCCCATAGGACGAGAGAGAGAGCAATGGTTATTAGTTTTATGCTGAGACGGGCTAACATTTACATTGTTTAACGTGATGGATTTATCTCGAGGCGGTCCAGAACCACGGCTACCGACGTCAAACATTGATGGTGGAGGTGCGGAGAGCACTGGTACCTTTCTCTCCGGTCTCTCTCCCGCTCGCTACCGCGTCCACTCGATCCGTCTACCTCCCGCTTACTCTCTCTCTCTCTCTCTCTCTCTCTCTCTCTCTCTCTCTCTCTCTCTCTGTCTCCCTTTTTCCCTGTGTCAGTCTTTTGCTCGGCCAACGTCATCGTTCTCTGTCTGGCCGGAACAACCAGTGGCGCTTAACAGCTAGGCGGTAGCGCTGGTAGAAGGAGAGTTAGGTAGAGAGATAGAGAGAAAGAGAAAGGAAGAGAGGGTACCAATGGGGTGATGCGGCGGGGGTGACCCAGGGGTGAACGAGGCGGTCGGACCCACCATCGCCTACCTACATCAGGAAAATTAAACCAAGCCAAGCGGTGCTTAACGCGCTGGAGCTACACGCGGCCGCGCCACCTCCTCCGCCTCCACTCTCAGCATCCCTTTCGGTCCGAGAGAAACCTTTTCTTCCTCCGCCTCTGCCCAGCGCACCCGGCTCGGCGGGTACACCGCGCCGGCATCGGTACTAACGGGTACCACTGCTAACCATCACCAGAGCACTCGCACTCGCACTCCCACTCGCCACTCTCTGCTCATTCACTCCGTGTACCCGCCGGTCCACGTCTACGCTTTTGTTTACCCAACATCTCCTATATTAAAGCTGCCACGGTTATGCGCTCATCTATACTAGCCGTATGTAGAATGTATATGCATACGTATCTATACGCGCGCGCGTGTGTGTGTCTGTGTATTTATATGTGTCTATATACGCTTATATACATACATATGCATGTACACATACATATACTTTATCTTTCTAGAAAATATTACCGGCCTCCGCTCTTATCTGATGCACTGACGCGATATCCTTTTCTCAACGAAGATGACGCCGGGTGAGCACAAATACGCCAACCCCTTTGGGCACGATCGCTTTTTCTCTCTCTCTCTCTCTCTCTCTCTCTCTCTCTCTCTCTTTCTCTTTCAATCATGTTTCTTTTTTTCGTTTGTTCGTTTTGTTCCTTCGAAGTTCGTACAACCGTTGCACATAATACTCGGCCGAGGCGAGGTGTGCCCGATGTGTCATTGTCGTCGTCGTCGTCGTCGTAGTCGTCGTCGTCGTCGTTGTCGTCGCCGCCGCCGTCGTCGGCCTCGTCGAAGAGTATCGCGATTGGTCGTTGGCGAACGCTGTCGTTCTTTTGTGTGATTAGTAGGCACAGTTTTTATTTTCTGGTCTGTTGTTCCCCTGTCCTTTTTCCTGAGGCAGTGAAACATGGCCGATCATCGATGATCCGGTTCATTTCTAAGCGGAGTCTATTGGCACGGGGATCATCGCGACCGATTGAGACGCCAGGTTTTATCGTGGTTCTACTACTGGCAAAAACTATTCCACCAAACAGATCAAGTGGCCATTGTTGTAATTACTAGACTGCAGTTTCGTGCGTTCACGATGAGAATGTATAGGTGCAATTTAACCCTTTTAATGCCGAACGACGATATATCGTTGCGCATGGAATAGCCCCTTTCCATTCGCATTGTGACAGAACTTCGTTTCGAAATTAATTTATGAAATGTTATAAATGGTTGATTGACAAAATGGTTGAGTTGAAAAAATTGTTCATGGATGGAACTTTTTGTTATGTTCTGTGGTAAGTAATACCGAGACTGTATGCGTTAGAGTAGCAATTTACCAAACTCTTTCCAACTGGGAACCGGTATTTTCCGTAATATTTTTGCGCGGACTAATACATATAACAAATGATATTATAATAAGCAAAAATAATAATTTTTGACAAAATTATCGTGGTTACGATAAACTTACTTTGTTAGTGCAGTTCACTTTTACAATCTTTCATGACGGAGGCACTATGTAAGCCTTATGTTGAATATGGATAATCTAATATTTTCTGAGAATTAGTATTTTTTTCTTGCGGACCAGTATCGAGTAGTGGATCATAGTTTGACAAACGCTGCGTTAGAGCAATAAGAGACAAAACCCAAGAGAGAAAAACGCTTGTCGTGCATCATGGAATTATTCTCTAGTTTTGTAGCCGATATCAGTTATTTTGTCACAAATGATCAAAAATGCAATATCTATACTTCATACTACGTGATCTACGTAAAGATATGATGAAACAATGATCTTTCTTCTGTGCAAATACTGTTTGTAAAAGAGAATTGATTTTTCTCTTGTTCATACTGTTTTATATTTGAGCCGTTTATTTTGAAAGTGGCCCAAGTCCATTTATCTTAAAATCGAGATATTTAAGGGTTTGCGTTTCAATGAATTTAAAAATATACGTGTAGGACATTAATGAGTCGTACTGCTTAAGTGTATCTAAGGGTGTTAAATTTATAGTTCTACTAAAATAGTGGCAATTATTAAGTGAATAATATGCGTTTTCTTATCAGGAATGGAGTTAGGCCACTTTAAAAATTAACAACCAGATTCATTATAAAATTTGAAGATGCCCAAGTCCATTCAACATAATTCAAGATGCTTCAAATTGAAAAAAAAAAACAATACTGAATTTATTTATTAATACTTTACAATACTTTATTTATTTTTGTGCATGCATTCCGACAACGGCAATCTTTGTTTTCGAAAATTTTTTCCGGTACAATATTTCCGGTTCGAGTACAATATCTTTTTCTTGAATTCCGTTTAATCTTTCGCACTTTTTGGATGTGTGACTCTATTGTTATTCATATCTTCATCCTCTGAAGACGAATATTGTTATATAATTCGGTTTCTTTTTCGATTTTTTTTTAAATCATTACTCACCATTTCTTCTTCACTACCTGAACTAAATAATAGTCTTGTTCTGTTCTTCCCCATGGGTGAAATAATTTCTAAAATTTAATATTAAATTTTAAGTTTTATATTAATTAAACGTACTGGTTATTCAACTAACGCAATTGTCCAAAAACTGAGGTTAAATTGTAAATACTAATTAATTAATATTACCTTCATCACTACTTTCCGACATTATCAATAGTAAATATATTATTTTGATTATTTAAGTATAAATGGAGTTAGGCCACTTTCAAACTACACGGTTCGATTATTAAACTAACTCTGAAAACTTATGTGTCAAGAATTATCGTATTTGCTCGGATTATAAGCAACCTGAAATGCTTTACTGATAAATAATATAAAGTTGTACACGTAACCATGATAACCGGAAAAAACTGAAAAACGGAGTTAGGCCACTTTCAAAATAAACGGCTCATTTATGTTATTCGTATGATTTTCAACAAATATTGAAATAGAATTGGCATTACTTTATTCTCGATTTATTTCGTAATATGTTCCTTTTTCAATTTTGTAAATATCATTCTTACTTTGGTTTTTGGTAGCTTTTCCCAAAACTTAGCAAATTCCTCAAATTGGTCCGGTATTTACAAAATAAAATATATATTATTGAAAAATATGTTCACTATCTTAATAGATTAGATTGGAACAGATTAAGTAGAAATTATGTGAGGAAGCCTTCTGTTTATTTTCTGCGTATTTTTTGCATTTTACATAAAAGATTAAGTGGAAAAAATTATATACAAAATTACCTCCGTGTTTAACGTGTCAAAAGCATCGAGGTACTATTTTCAAACTTTTACAATCACTGAAAAATGAATGAACTTTTTAGTTGGCTTGTATAGTTTGTAATTGACCAAGAACATTTTTATTTTGCGCAAACATCCGCAGTCTAGTAATTACTCACATGTTCGGTGTGAAAAATATTTCCATTTAACGTCAAGAAAGTATCAATAGAGAAATATACAAAGTAAAGACTGCACATATAACTTGCTTGGATCGATAGGAGTTTAATAGACCAATAGTAATTTTTTAGAGGAACTGTTTACACATCTCTAGTAAACTAACCCTTCTAACATCTCACAAAAACTCAATCAGTTTGCCCTAATTTAAAAAATTTATTCGTTTCTAAAGAATGTCCGAATATTTTTTTCTCTCATTGTAGGTGTAAACACAACCGACCGTACTATTGTTATTTTGTATAGAAGGTCTTTGGACAAAGTATTGAATGTATCTTCTCGTTAGTATTTTGGATTGGTGCAGAATTGAGTCCTGAATAAAATACTACAACTAATAACCCAAATGCAACAGAGTTGAAGTGTTAATCGTTTCTCAATCTACGATCAACGTACAACATATGCTTCTTGAGATTTTGAAATTACACCAAAAAATGGTATCACTGGTTCAATCTTGCTCTTCACTGTATCCAATCCCTAACTTCCGGGCTCCTCAAGTGTTACGCTGTATGGTAGTGGGGGCAAGTTTTTAACAAATATCGTGCACGTCTCTTTCACATACTGGGTGTCACTAATGGTACAACCGTGGTGGGGAATGATTCCAAATGAGAAAATAATTTAAAAATATGTAATAAATTTGTTTCACACGCGAGCTACTGAACAGGAATCTGTTCATGATGTACAAATTATACTTCTTACAAATTCGAGGTACGCGAACTAGACGAATTTTCAAAGTTGACTCTCTCGAAAAGAAAGCATTAAAAAAATTTATTTCTTATTTTCAACTTGCTCCCTCAAGTAGAATCACCGCCTCCGCGGTTGTAGCACCGATACTGGGACACACTGTATATCAAGACACTGCCGTATACGTATACCGATAATACGAAAACAAAGAGCATGTTCGAGGTTCACCAACTGCACAAAGAAAGTCGCACCGCTTGGCACACAACATGTAGCAGGGGTGAGTCGGTTAGCACGCAAGATCACACATAAAAAAAGGAGTTTACGACCTGGGGAGAAGGAGCACAGCAAGCGAAGACGCGCGCGCGCAGGCAGTACGAAAGTTAGGGGAGAAAATGGATACTCACAAAGACATGACGGAAGTACCGGAAACGCGTCGATCGTCGTCTCGAGGCTTATGATAGAACTGCCATTGGGTGGGCGACGTCCCTTCCGCCGGTGAGAGATCATCCCCTGGCCGGACGTTCTCGTAAGGGCTGCCCAACGAATCGCCACCCTGGACCGGAATAGGTGGCAAGTTTTCACTGTCGGCATCGCTCTCCACGCCAGAGGAAGACCTATGCCCTGTCGGCAGCCGAGTTATTCGTAACTGTTAATCATTTGGCAGTCGTACAGGGCGTCACCGATCTGACGACACCGGCCGCAACGAGATGAATCTATTCCTCGCCAACTGGAAACCACCCCTAACACTAGAGTAGTGGGGATGTAGGGAGAGTTCTGGATCAGTCAGGGACAGTTCTCGATATATGTCCACAACCGAATTCCAAAAACGAAAGAAATTTCATATCAAATTCGCCACTTAATTGTATCTGCTGTAATTGACTGCTGTAAGAAATTAAGTCACCTCGTAATAACTCGGATGTGCAACGTATTTAAAAGTGCAATAGGAAAAATTTATAATAAATACCTTACTAGCTATTTATTACCTTACTAGGTTTATAAGACCGTGAAAAATTTAAGAGGTCATGGACGCAAACGCTGTATGTACCGCCATAGAAGAAGACTGTAGAATTTTTCGTACAAGTCGAAAAGATCGAACGATTGCAGCAAGAAGTATTGCAGAAATAGTGGAAGTAAATGTTTCAACAAAATAATAAAACGAAGCCTGCACGACGTTGGTTTAAGATGCTGCAAGGCTAGACATAAGCCACATATTATTAAAAGAAATATGAGAAAACGTTTAGCGTTTGCACAAAAATATGTAAATATGCTACTAGCATTCTGGAAAAATATAATTTCGAGCGACGAAAGTAAATTTGAGTTGCGGCATTTAAACAAGTTAAATTTGACGGTGGATCATGAAATGTCCACGGTGGAAACGGAATTAGTACGTCAGTACAAATTGACGGAATTATGAATGCAGATAAGCATATTAATATACTAAATGAAAATTTAGAAGAAGCAGTGGCAAGAATGAGTTGCGACGACGAATTTGTCCTTGAATAAGACAATGATCCTAAGCACACTACTAAGAAAACTAAAAAATTTTTTAAGGATTCCAATATTATTAAATTGCTTCAATGGCCGGCCCAGAGCCCTGACTTGAATCCTATCGAGAACTTGTCGAGTTTAACCATTTCGCGACCATGGATGAGTTATCTCGTGACGCAATGTCGCTTGCGCTATGCCACAGACGAGTACGGCGTGTCTACACAAAGATATAAATATGAACTTCAATTATTCATTAAATAATCTATAAACTATAAGGCTATATAATAAATAAAACTTAAACTTATAACAGTTATGTTAGTTCGATAAACTTCATTTTTACGTGTTCCCGTTAACTGTCCACTTATTTTTGTCCCGGACTGTATATCGGCTAGGAGATACAGGCGACCGAGGACTCTCGATCTTTTTATACCCCACGGTAGTGAGAATAGCTCTGAGATTTTTATAGGCTGGATATTTGGGACATGTATCGAGAAAAGACTGTACTTGTAATGCGAAGTGGGGGTATTAAGTAGTGGGGCGTAGATGTTCACAAGCAGCGTTACCAGACGGTCTGTATTCCCCTTGAAATGCTTCCCCACTAAATGTGGCTTGATTCTCCTCATAATGGGAATAATGCGACGTCACGTTTCCCCTCGTGTCACTGATATGTACCCCGTGCAGAGCATCGCGAGAGGGGAATGTGAAGCTGGAGAGGGAAGTGTACAGACTTTTTTTGGCAACGCCGTTTACAAGTTACTCTTTGCCATTGTCTCGTGGACGAGGAATACATCAAGCTTGGGTGACGAGGTCCCTATTCCCCTTCTAGCGAACTACTCCTACCACACTTATTTGACTCTACATCTCCTTCCGCGAAATGATCTATCTATACCAGGCCCAGGCCCAGGCCCAGGCAACTTCTTCCCCGCTGTCGCTGCCGCAGCTTCGGCAGCTCGTGAGCAATCAGTTGTCCAGGCCTAGTTTAAGGCTCCATTTTTTAGAAAAACGTAACCGTAAACATAAAGCTGTTATTCTTCTTTCGACTTATTTTTTCATCTCTGTTTTACTTGCAGTTGCTTGTAGCGTGAACGGAAATTCCACAGATATTAATTCCGCGCTTAACATGTTAGTGGCCTTTCGACCTTGTTATGATCTAAAGGGTGTCCCAAAATGACCTGACATTTTAATTTATTACTAAAACGTATTTTTTTTTTAAAGTATGAATATTTTTATTTTAAAATAATGTACAAACATGGAGGTTATGTGTGGAATACAATATCTGATAAATGGCCGCCACGTCCCTGTTTGCAAACGTTCACTCTTTTGACGAAATTTTCTACAGCAATTTGGCATAATTGGGGACTAATTTCAGCAATGCTAGATCCAATTGCTTCCTTGAGCTCCGGAATGGACTGTGGATCAGTGGCATACACTTTTCCTATCAGAAAACCCCAAAGAAAAAAGTCCAATGGCATCAAATCGCACGATCTTAGTGGCCAATTCACATCTTCAGGGCGGATTTCTTTTTAAAAACGGACTTTCCCGTATCTGCAAAGTCTTCACCATTTTCCTAGTAAATTTTTACAATTTCTATCCGTTGCTCGATCGTGTGATTCTCCATGACTAAACCTCAACACTTCCTGATGCCATTGGTCAAATATTACTGCTCTATGTTCGCCGCAAATAAAATGGCGCACAATTTAAAATGTCGGGTCATTTTAGGACAACCTTTATATATAATAAGCATATCCAACAATGGTTCCAAGGTTCTAAACTGGGTTCAGTATTCTCTATTTGGCGTTTACATTCTTGTTTGCCACTCACGTGTGACTACGATATAGACGTAAGATTATCACCAAAGATTATCGCCACCAACAACACGTGTTACCACAGACTTTAAATATGGAGTCTACCAATATAGTTCTCGCCAAAAGCCACGAGCATGCATAGTTTACTGCGACCTTGTAACAAATAGTTGTCACATAACATTACTTTCGTCACAGATCGCTATTGTGGCTCTCATCGAGTCAGACATTGCTTCAAGTAGAATTGGCATCAATTTTACTGCGTTCTCTCTTGTCGAACTCTCCGGTATTAATTACATTTATCAAATCACATCTTAACACCTAAGTTTTGATAATATTGAACGGCAAGACCCTAGCAATAAATTCCTCTGACAATCTACTGCGAGATGGTAATAATTGCGTAGATATAGTTCACAGAAAATAAAAATTGGTTGCAAGGAAAGCATACTGCGTGCAAACGCACTTTTTATCACTGCAGTGATATCCTGTGTGACGTGCGGTGGGAATTGGCCCAGGAGGTCCAGTACCGTGTTCTGCCTTGAGTCCCGGATGCCCAAATCAACCCCTCTGTCGAGCAGAGCCCGCACCACTTCCATCTTTCCGCAGAGCGCCGCCTCGTGCATCGCGGTTCCTGCAGACGTCCGTGTATTTACGTCGACGCCTGCAGCGAGCAGCACTTCTACGACGGCTCTGAAACCAGAAAAAGAAAACAATTTTCACGTGACATTATTTCTACTGTGTCATTTTCATTGCATATTGTTCGACACCGTCTCATTGACCCTTCATTGGCGCACAGTGGTCTAAAACGCGAAATTTAATGACATTTTGCCAAAAAATCAACTGTCCGTAAATTTCCATCAACCTTAAAAATGAAAAAATTAATAAAATTTAATAAATACTATTACTGTAATAAACGGTTAAAGTTGGAAGTTTCGAAGATAGCCTTTCTCATGGAAAAAATTGTTTTTCTTCTTTGAGATGCCCTGACGATCCTTTTTAATATTTTTCTTCCAATTTTTTTTTTAATGTAAAGTTTATCTTTAAGCTCTAAATTACCATTGTCAAATAAAAATTACTAATCATAACGTATTAAACATGTTATGCCAAATACAATGTAGAAAATTTTCAAAATTCTTAAGACTTCATAAGGAATATATTCTGTATCATACGATATCATAGAATTTTACAAAATGGAGTATTTTCAGCATACTTTCTTCTACACAACCATGTAAAAATTATTTCCAATCTCGTTCCATATCACAAGTTATTATTGTTTAAAGTCGCCCCCGTCCGTGCGGCTATGCGCATAGGTTCTCGGATACCACAGTATACTTTGTCCATTAGTTCAGTATATCTCCTAATACAGAAGAGATCATGGAATTTTACGAAAAGGAATATGTTCAGCACACTTTCTTCTATATAATCGTGTAAGAATTATTTCCAATCTCGTCCAATATCACGGGTTATTATTGTTTAAAGTTCGCCCGTGTCCGCGCGGCTAAGCGCATAGATTCTCGGGTTCTTCGTCGGGACTATTTGGCGACCAAAAAACACTGTAGGCACTAAACTAAATTTTATTTAAAGAGCGATTTTTAAAAAATTCGGAGGAATAATATATTTACTAAGCTGAATGTGTTTCTAAAAGTTATTAAATTTATAAATATATTTAAAAAGTAGTGAAAAGAGCTATTAAATAAACAACAAGTATGGTACGTTATGCATCATTAAAAAGATTGCTTTTTAATATTCTACACCCTAAATATCATTTCGAGATCTTTAATAGTTTAGAAGTTATAGCAAAATGTCATTAAATTTTGCGTTTTAGATCACTGTGCGGCGTGTTGATTCCGTGTGCAAAAGCTCGTGGTGCCATCTAGCGGACCCGCTCGTTAAGCGACGTGCGACAGTGATGACATACGAACATGGCGGCGCCCTTATATGTCGAAAACGTTGAAGATCGTACATACACACGCATAACTTTTGAACTAATGATCTCCTCACATTAAAAGTTGGATTTTCGGTATTTTATCGTCAAAATATACAGGATTACATAAAACAAGTTTAAAATTTCTGGTTTTCTGAGGTGAAGTTTAGTCCATATTTATTAATAATGTTATAATTACATGATATAAAAGAGCAGCTGTAGTATTTCTCAACTGTGCTAAGCACATAAACATAATTGGGTAGTTGGTTTTACTCTTCAAATTCACCCTTACACAGACTAAATTCACTTCTTTACAAAGCCGAGTCACCCTTACGCAGACTAAATTCACGTCTTTACAAATCAAATTCATCCTTACACTGACTAAGTTAATCTTCTTACAAATCAAATTCACATTTCACTTTTGCATGCAAAACTCAACCTCTCTGGTAACTCAAGAGTGAAATAACACATGCCATTTCCTAGCCACTTATACTCGAAAAGAACCCAATTTATGGTTACTTTAAGTATCTTTTGCGAATTTCTTAGTAAACAACAGGGTAAACTTCATTTACAGAAAGGAGAATTTGGTTCGCACTGTATAATCATCCACTGTATAAGGAGTACCAAAATGAAATTTGCACTGAAAAGTATTAAACGATAATTGATTTTGGATGGTATGTAATCTATTTGATGTTTATTTAATAACTGTTTTGTTAATTATTAGAAAAATTCGTTACCATAAAATGATAGTCAATCTGCATTATAAATGAGTGTACAATATTAAGAATAAAAGAAATAGTGTAAACATTAAATTCAATAGTTATTGACTGACATAGAAAATATCTTAATTAATAAACTACAATGTTTCTAAAGCGATGAGTAAACAATGAATGTTTCAGTAATAAACGATAAATTTAGTTGTTTTAAGTTAATTAATTCTTCTATTGCATTAGAAAATGGTAATTTTAGGACACAAATTTGTAGGAAAATTTGATTTGTAAAAGCATGAATTTAGTCTGCAAAAATATGAACATTATCTGCAAAAGGACGAGGGCGGAATATAAAACCTGTGTGTACAGAGATTTCTCTATATATGTACATATGTCGCCAAGGCCCCGAAGGTAAACGTCGCGGAATTATCCACACTGCGCCACGAAGCTCTCGGTAAACATAAAACCGCTCGGATATATCTCCTGGACGATACACGACGCTGACAAGACCCGTGTTATTGACATATATCGAGAATTCACTGTAGAAATGCTATAGAATGAAATGTGTAAAGATTGGTAGTAACGTAGTGTCTGATAATGGAAATAAATTCTTAACGTAAAGTATGATACTTTAATGATAAATTAACTGACGATCGAACGAGTCGACAATCATCGTCGTCGTGTGTATTGATCGATGAAACAGCATATTGTGCAATACACACGGTTTTCAATAAAGATTCTCACAATTTCATAAATGGCATTGGATTGATAAAATTGTGTTGCATTGTGTATGATCAATTTGATTCTACATCTTGTGAAATATGACTTAAACTGAGTTCACGTCGCCGCAATTGAGAAGCACGCTATCGAAGTCATTGCGTGCACCGACTTCTAGTACAAAGCCAAAATCGTTTCTGAATAAAGATTCTTACACAGTAAGTTCGGAAACGATAGAGAGGGGAACACGCGGACCGCAAAGGGCAATCAAACATTCTCGACCTACAACGCGGCAACCGATCAAGAAAATTCGTCCGCGACCCAGAATAGATATCGAAAAATATCTGTTCGCTAAGTTGCTGCCGGCCAGGCCGCATGGTCGGTGTAACAGAATCGGAGTCCGGCTGAAAGTGGCCAGGTTGCCGTTTGCATTTCCCATTTCGGCTGATAGGGTGCGCGAAGCCCCAGGTTTCGTTTTGTATCTGTCTGGTAGCCGTGCGCCGACTGCAGTGACCGCAGCCATCCGTTGCATATAGGATTCGTGGCTGAGAATCGGATTCACGTGCACCTATGTTGTTATTACCGTGCCATAGGGGTATTTGTATACTGGCTTACCAAGAGCACCGATATTGAATCCGATAATAGACATTACTCCAGTCCCGTTCCCAATCCCTTCCCGCAAGCCCGGCCCTCCGTCCGAGCCCCCGGGTCTCTTTCTCTCCTTTGGCGAGCGGCGCGGAGCTGCGTCCCCGCATTCGGCCGATCCGCCAAATATCGTGGCGAACGCGTGAAATGCGTGCGTGAACGCAATCATCGTAGTGTGTGCATCGGTACACAACCGTGTCCCACCGCGTTCAGTGTGTACACTTCGGACCGTGCACTCGGCTCTCACGCACACACGCGAACGGCCCGGCCCGGCCCGGCCCGACCAGACCCGAAACCGACTATACCGAAAACGAGAACGTACGCGATCAAGTTCTGCGCAACAGCCACCGTACCAGTCTCGCGCCTATCCAACATTCAAAATGCTCGCACCTACACGCACACACAAGCGTGCGATGCACCCGCATATGCACAACAGTCCGCCGCTCTGTTTGACCGTGGAGATTGCCGGACCCTTTCGAACCTAATCAACGAGATGAAAGCTGATCGAATTGCGCGACACTTATTGCATTACGCGACGCGAGCGTCAATTTTTTCACGGGACCACGAGCTTTCGAGCTTTTCGTGTTTTTTCTTCGTTTTTTTTTTGTTGCAGGATGCTGTTCGATGTCGACGAGGGATCGGGAAATTGATGTTTTCGTGCTGACTTTGTGTCGATGCCGGGATATTGATTCCATTTCTTCGGCTACGATGTTAGCGCTGTTTGCGCGCGGATGGTGCGTCGGGTGAAACGAGGACTCGAAACTGCGATCGTAGTTGTTGTGTAATGGATAGATACCGTGTCTTCTTGTTCCGCTTGTGGGGCATTTGAGTTGATTTTAGAGACTCCGGTTAATTTTTAGAATAAACTACGATGTAAACTTTCCAACGATCCGTTTATGCTAAAACCACTAGTCCTGAGAAGCGTGTTCTTAACTCTCTTCCTTCTTACACTCGTTACTCTTATCGAATACTATTGAAAAGAAGCATTCTTTTAATTTGACAGAAATTAAAAAAGAGGAATTATTTTTTTGTTTGAGTAAGGGACTCAATTACTGTGGGGGTACCAATTACTGTGTCTATATTAATTATACTTATTTTTAAATCATAAATTAAATCATTTTCATTAAAATCAGTTAATATATATGTTATACATCTCTTTTTTAACACTAAGCCTACCACGCGGGGTCAAATGACCGTTTTTGAAATTTCGTTTAGAATTTCTTGTGTACAACGTTACTGTACCGCCATGTATCTTACTGACTTGAATGTGCTGAAAATGCGTAAATGTAATAAAACTTTTCTAAATAGAAAAAATATTTTGTTTACTATCCAATTGGCTAAAATCTCTTTCTATATTAAAATAGATTTTTTTTAAGCGGTCACTTGACCGCTCATGGTAGGATTAGGTATACATGAAATGTCGGTAGGTTTAGTGTTAATATTCACTATGCTCTAAAAATAAGTATAATTAATATAGGCACAGTAATTACCACCCCCACAGTAATTGGGTCACTAACTCTACGTGTTTTTTTTTTTATGGAAGAGTTTCAGAGATTTTAAGATCACGTCAATTTTGGGAATCGAGAAATGTCGACGAATGACATAATAATCCGAAAATTTGTATGTTATTAAGAATGTCAATAATTGACTTTTTAAAACGCATTCTATAGAAAACTTCTTAAATCTATACGTAAAAAATTGTGTCTTAACTTTTATAACATTTTTATCCAAATTTGGAATCGTTCAAACGTAGAACCGTTCAAAGCCTGTAGGTCTACTGTCTGACATGAAAAGAATGTGAGGCCATATAGATAACGTAAGAAGTAAATATGCAGGGTGTTCAAAAAATGTACTTCCATGAAAAGAGTGATTCCCGAGGTCATTCGTAATAACTGTTTCCTTTGCGAGAATGTTCCCTGCGGCTTCGTTGAAGAGTTATTAACTAAAAACACGGACCAATCGGAGTGCGGCTATAACGGCCGGATTGCGAATCAGCGAGAGGTCCAGCTGAGCGTGTTGTTGGTATTGGCCGAGCTGAAATCCGTCCGCTGTAGACGCGCTATGATTGGAAAAAGGCAAAGGGAAAAGTTACTTCAAATGACTTTAAGAATCGCCCCTTTCAAGGAAGTATAACATTTTTGGGACACCCTGTATAGAATTGTAAGAGTTCAAATATTATAAAAATGTTAGTTTTAAGGAGGTGTGTGTGGTGAGAGATGGGAGAGAGTGTGAAGTTCGTGTAACGATTAATTAGAAAATTTAAATTGAATATTCACACACATTCAAGAAGGGGTAAACTGAAAGTAAGCAGTGCGCTGTATGACGAGAGAAAGTGTCAGACATTTTGAAACAGTTGACACTAAATTTTAGAAATTATTCATTAAATTATTTCAAATCCTGCATGTATTTTCTATTACACCTTCTCATTTTAGTGGGCACTGAAAATTAAACAAAGACTCTTCCTCAGACTAGTGTATCCCATTTACTATAGTCACCTATGGGTAAATAGTTTTAATCTGTATGTATAGATTGATACATGATGTAGATTGTATAGACAGATCTGTCAAGACCTGTTCAGGATCTGTTAAGTCTTTATTACACGACTACAATATTTACTATTAGCCACTGCTGTTAATTAAATATTTACAGGCTGTTCCGCATACCGTGGACAATCGATTGGAAAGTAATTAAAATCTTGTCATTTGATACGTCGTTTTCGATCTCCTTTATGAATAGCTTCGTAGCTTCTCGGCATGTTTTCCTTCTCCATAGCTTTTTATTTACAATATATGCATTAATGATTTCCTTGAAGTTACTGCTTCATTTTCGATAAGATTTGCATCGAGGAAAGGGAATAATCACAAAAACATAAATGCAAAAGACAGAAATGCTTAAACTTTACACACGTATAAATTTTGAACCAGTGAATTCCTAACATTAAAACTTGGATTTTTGAAATTTTTCGGAAATATCTAGAGGATTATAGAAAAGGTATAGGATTATAGAAGTTCCATTTATAAATTGAGTCTCGAAGTACGATTTAAGATTTATACGATAATAATTACGCGAATAGGGACATTCACACTCTACCTACCAAGCACAAACCATATAAAAATAAAACGTATTATAGAAGAGAGAAGATTGAATGTACTTATACTCATCGTAATATGTGCTTCAATGAAGAAGTTAATTTAGTAATTTCCTATGAAAATGTTTTTATACATACAATAATTGTGAAATAGAAAACCGGTCATTTTGACCGTGGTAAGTTTAATGTTATTTAAAAAGCAGAATGAACGGAAATTGTTAATACATTTGCACCCGAACGTGTTACAGAACAAAGAAAAAAGGGGGAAAAAATTTGATGATCTGCACGACTCTTATAACTTTCTAAGACTCGCTGCATTTGAAATTGCACATAGCTGCATTTGAAGGCGGTCCGTTTTTACAATTTTATAATTGATAACATTTGGGCCTTTCCCCACTTCTTTATTTAGCACATTTTTAAACATATTTTTGGGGGTGCTTCTTGTAGACATATTAGTTAACAGCTATTCATTCATTTTAATTGCTAGAGAATGAATAATTAAACGACGATTCTGATACTCTGGATTAAAATAGACCCAGGCTCATCCGTTGAAGGGTAAAGCAAAGAGACGGCTTTATAGTTGTCGCAGCGTGAGGGGTTCTTATTGAAATTCTCTGAACCGTGGCACTAAGTAAGGCGTAGGACTGTGTAGAATATTACTATACGATGCAAACAATAGCGATAGGAATGAAGAAAGAAGAAAATTCTTACTGCAATACACTTGTCATTCGTTTTCTTTTGTGTCTCATAGTTTGGTCACGAGATATATATGCACAACCGCCAGAATGGCGGAAGTCGATCTCCATAATCGACACCGTTCGACGACGTGAAACCGCCGGAATAAAAAGTTCGAACAACGCGTCGACATGACAGTTCGGCAAAGACCTCGGCTCCCTTATTATTGACGCATCTGTGAATAGTTCTCCGTGAGCCACGCGAGGCGACAAATGGCGAGCGTGCATCGCCGAGCGGCAAACACCGAGCGGCAAACACCGAGCGTACACACTCGGAGACCACGCACGATCCGTATCCGCGTGTAAACGCGCGGCGGGCTGAATGTTTCCACGCCTGCTCGTTGCAGCCTCCGCGTTTATCAACGACGGCGATGGGGAGCAGAGAGGAGGAGAGGGGCAGGAGGGGGGGAGGGGGTCGGCTGTTTAACCAAAATTCGCCGGATAAAACGCGGGCGCGTTGCCTCGATCGACGAGGAGGCCGGGGATGTGGAATGGAGATCGAGCGGATCGAGCGAGGACCGCGTCACCAGCGACAGAAAATGCATCCATCGGACTGTGTATCGCGACGCGATCGCATTATAAGCGGCGAGCGCCAGTTAAAGCGATTACCGGCTGCGAAGCTGCATAGAAAAACCGACGTTATACCCGATTACAATGTGACTGCCGTTTCGCGGGGATGCACGATCGCCGAACGATTTTCTATCCGGCCGTTTCGAGAGCCCTCGTTGCCCAACCCCCAATACCCCGGAGCAACCCCCCCTGTCCGCCGTACCCTCGCGCGACTCGTCCGACAACGTCGATTATTTTAAAGGCTTACCAGCCGGATTACGGACGTGACGCCGCGATGTTGAATGAGAACGAATTGGCCGAGCAAAGCGTTAAATACAATTCCGATTCGCAGCTCCGCGAGAACGGTGGGAACCAGTGCCGGAGGGATGAAAATTTGGGGCACTTTGGGGGAACGAAGGCTTGCCCGCTATTCGCTTTGATGCACGGTTCTACGAAGGTAATGAAAAAACTAGATCATTATGACACGAGTGTCTTACGGAAACTCGCAATCGCATGATGAATTTTGGTTTTGTTCTCACTAACTAATCGATCGCGACACACAGTGGTTTAAAACGCGAAATTTAGTGACATTTTGCCAAAAAATCAACTGTCTCGTATTGACTTATGTCGAATGCTTATTGCTTTCTAAATATCCATCAACCTTGAAAATGAAAAAATTAATTAAATGTAATAAATACCATTACTGTAATAAACAGTTAAAGTTGGCAGTTTTGAAGACAGCCTTTCTCATGGAAAAAATTGCTTTTCTTCTTTGATATGCTCTGACCAATTTTTTTTAATAAAAGGTTTATCTTTAAGCTCTCAATTACCATTGTCGATTAAAAATTACTATTCATAACGTATTAAACATGTTATGCCAAATGCAATGTAGAAAATTTTCAAAATTCTTAAGACTTCGCAAGGAATATCTTCTGTATCATACGAGATCATAGAATTTTACAAAATAGAGTATTTTCAGTATAATTTCTTCTACACAATCATGTAAGAATTATTTCCTATCTCGTCCCATATCACAAGTTATGATTGTTTAAAGTCGCCCGCGTCCGTGCGGCTACACGCATAGGTTCTCGGGTTCTTCGTCGACTAAAAAAACACTTTAGGCACTAAACCAAATTTTATTTAAAGAGCGATTTTTCAAAAATTTAGAGGAATAATGTACTCATCTGGATGTGTTTTTAAAAGTTGTTAGATTTGTAAATATACTTAAAGAATAATAAAAAAAAGCTATAAGACAAACAACAAGTATGGTGTATTATGCACCATTAAAAAAGATTACTTGTTAATATTCTACACCTCAAATATCACTTCGATTTCTTCAATAATTTAGAAGTTATACCAAAATGTCACTAACTTTCGCGTTGTAGACCACGTCGCGACGTGCCGCTTAAAAACGATCACAAAGCCACCTGTATTCTTTCTTGAGAAACAGAGATCTCCCACTATCTGTGCGTTCAAACAGATAAGCATAAATTCAGTTATTAGATCTAGATAATACCAGAAAATTACAGTGTTTCCTCTATATATTATGTCCCAAATGTCTAACCGATAAAAGTCGCAGAACTATCCCCAGTGCCGCGAGGTATACTCCGTGAGGGTCCATGAACCGAGTCTCTAGAGAATACTATCAAAGAATAGTATTTCCTGGCCGATATATGTCTCTGGCTAGACCCGTGTTTTGCACATATATCGAGTAAACGCTGTGCTGATCTATGTCACCTATTATCCGAATCCTCTTGCCGCCAAACGGTTTGAAAAGATAAAGTATCACTGTACTTTTATTAACATACATATTTGTACTAATTTGAGCGTGTTACGATTGTACGAAGAACCGCAGTTTACTCGCGGCGCGATAAAGCAATATTATCGTGCGTGGTCAATATTCAATCTGTCGAATCACCTCCACGATTAGTGCGACAAATACAACAAAAACATGTTTGAAGTTCGCTAGCATTGTAATGGTCGCCCCACGGCTCGGCTGTTTGGTAAATAATTGTTTAAAGAATCACAATAACGAAATGCACAAAAAATGTGTACGTAAAAGCGTTAGCGAAAATCTGGCCGAAAGAATTGTTTTATAACAGGCACCGAAATTCATTCCCGTTATTTAATTGCACAGCACCGGCGCAACCGATTATCCAGTTAATCTTGCATCATCCAATTGAACGGTTCAATTAATCAAATAACAAAGACTCGTGCTTACAATATCGTTTATTTAACTGGACATTTTTACCGTGCCATGTAACCATCGCCGATTATTTGTGTAAATACTAGTAAATCGAACGGGCGAGACGAGCTCGCTGCGATATTTGTCGAAATTCTTTTCATCCACCGTGAAATATCTCTTTTGTTATCATAGGGAAGCTTGTTTTATCGCTCGTATCGATCTACCAATCGTTCATGCAACGCCGAATTGTGTTTCATTCTCTCGAAATAAATTTCAAAACGCTCGCGTTGCCAAATACAATTCACCTGTCACATCGTCGTTGTATTCTCAGCTTATTAAACACGGTACACACGGATACGAGATCGTAAACGAGGTAGGAGACGAGTCTGAACGAATTCGTTTCCTTCGTCAAACGCGCAAATCAAATTCAACATTGACGATGAACCTTTTGTAAAATTGCTCGCGTTAATGTGTAAACTGTGCTGACAAATTACAAGTTGACAGACCGTCTCTTTTCTGAACTATTATTTTTAACCCTCAACTCCATGTAACTGTGAAGTTGCACATAGTCCTGTGTCCATTCTTCAATACCTTGTTCTGTTGTACAGTGATTTCTCTATATATGTCGCCAAAGCCTGGATGATAAACGTCGCGGAATTATCCCCACTACCGCGGGGTATATCCCGCGAGGGGGCACGAAGCGCGAGAGGCCACGGTAAACATAACACGGCTCGAGTATATCTCCTGAATGTTACACGACGCTGACAAGATCCGTGTCGTTGACAAGTATCGAGAATTCACTGTATTTTCTTCGTCACAAAGAATGCGTGATGACTTTTTGATATTTCCGATATCTATCTTTAAAGGATCAGTAATGCTTGAAAGTATATCACACCTAACAATCTGATCTCACGTGATGAATTTCGAAACGCTTTCTAGAATGAGTGAAGGTGCACACACGATGTTGTTCCTGAAAGGTTGATCAGTGTCTAGCCGGCATTTTCAGTTACATAAATTTGCTTGTATTCGTGACAAGAAATTAGGACTATTTCAGCAACATCGCTGGCTAGTCTCGATTGATCAAAGAATTAAGGTGAATCGTACACTTCTGAATAAAAAGAAATGGTAAAATGCAATTCATTGAGCTGAAAATGCGCATCAAAGATGAACGAGGATCCTGTTACGTACAGTGGTTAAGAATCCGCTTTCATCTACGGGTAGGAGGAAGCGGTTTCAAAGTCAGAGAAAAGTGAGGGGGACAACAAGCTGGAAGCCAACGAGGATCCTTGACGTGGTTGAAAACAAATCGGTTAAAGGAGTACGATATATCCGCAGCGCGGGCGCGTTTATCAAGCGACAGAACACTTTCAGGCATGAAAGGATATTAAACATTCTGGAATGGTCCGAGCAATCGCGATTCGGCTAGCCCGTGAGAGCCAGGCTGATCTAGGTCGGTACGTTTCAGAGGTAATGATTAATACGATCCTCGTAATCGAGTGGCGGTCAGCAATCCGCACGGATGGACAGAGCTGTTGACGGTACAATGCGATCGAATGCATTCGCTGAGGCTCAGCGAGGAATGAGAGGGCGATCGGCAGGATGGTAATATAGGACGTGTAACCAGGAGAGGGTTGCGACGGATCATGCCAGCCGGAGGACGTACATATCGTATTCGACGGAATTACGCAACGCGGTGCTCTCTGATTGGCTCTAATGGGCAACGCTGCAAATGGCTCGACGTCGTTATGGTTAGCTGAAACGAGTCCATTGTTGTTCCTGCGATACAATGCTAGGGCCGAGTTACCCGGTACTTAACACTAACGGTTCCCGGGAATAGGTGACTTACGTTTCTCGGACACAGGAGCAAAGGAGTGGTCGCCTTGATTCGACGAAGTTGTGGATCACCAAGCTTCTAATCATGTGTTAAAACCGCCACACGCGATCCGGCTTATTCTTTCTTTTACTTGTGCAATAATAAATAAATAACGCAAGACGCAAGACAGTTGTACTCATCCACGATACGTTTAGTGCGGTGGTTGTCAACCTGGGGTGAGAGAGAAGTTTCTAAATTTTCGATGGAAAATTTAGTTTTCAATGAATTAAATTATCTTGCAAGAAATGTAACTTCCTAAATAAAGATATAGAAACACATTTCTCAAGGGGGTGCCGATCACTGAAAAGGTTAAGAACCATTGGTTTAGTGTATAGATTTTCTTGTTAGTCTTAAAAGAACATGACCGACGTAAAGACAGTAACCCTAACTGCAGTGGCTACTATTATAAAGAAAAAGAAAAATAAGCGCAGATCTCAAAAGGAAGCGGTGGAAACATTGATTACTGAGGAAAGCAGAATTAAGCCGTATCCAGTTATTAACCCTTTACACTCGACTGCCCTCTCTAAGGAACCGCTACAAATTACTATGCTGTAATTGGAAACAATTCCCGGCTGAAATTCCGAAAATCGGCCTAATCGGATTGATCTAAAATTTTGCGCATAGCCTCATTTTGTATTAAAAATATATTTCCCAAAACGATTTTTGTCGAGTCGAATGAAAATTATTTGTCATATTAGTATCATTTTCTACCTTACCGACGAATTTTGATTAGGTCTTGGTTAGGTTTGGGATGTAAAACATGTGTTTCGTCAATTGAAAAGGGCAGAATTAGCTGCAGTGAATGTCCAATAAAGTAGGAACTGATATTAGTATGATAAAATAATTTTTTGAGTCAACAAAAATCTTTTTCTATTTACCAAATTTCTGCTCAATCAGATTTAACCGATTTTCGGAACTTTAGCCCAATTCCTACATTAATAACATAAGACTGTGTGTTTCATAAATTGCTAAATGTTCAAGCAGGGTACGAGTAAGTAAATTCACTTGATTTCATATGGAAATCAAAATGAAGAAGGTCATGGTAACGAAAATAATCTAGACTAGATGAAATGTCCGTATTCCAAAACCCAAACAGCTCGAGTGCAAAGTGTTGAACGAATTAAGATTAGAATCTCAAGATTGGTTTAATTAACTTCATATAAGAGGAGATGATTACGATGAACTGTGTCAGATTATATCTCCATTCACAATGAAACGAGATACTGTGATGAGAAAAGCAATAACACCCCATGAACACCTCAGCGCAACTTCACGTTTTTTGGCAACGGGGAAAAATTACGAAAACTTGAAGTACACGTAGGTGCAATATCTGCTCAAGCTTTGAGAAAAATTATACCGAATAAAACACATCCTATGCTTTATTCAACTTCTGCATTTTTAAGATCCTTCTGAAAGCAGTTTCTTAAAGAATTTATTTGTTTTACAGCTGGTTTTTATCAGTCTTTGGATCCACTTCTTTCATTTTATCAATGAAGAGATTACATGCTGGGTTAAACTTTACCTCAGGACACCAGAAATTTAGAAATTTTTTAATGTAATCCTATAAGTTTTGGCGAGAAGATGACGAAAATCCAAGTATCAATCCAAGGAGATCACTAGTTCAAAAGTTATGCGTGTGATTTTCAGCGTTTTTGACAGGTAAGGTCGCCGCCATGTTGTTATGTAGTGACCGTCGCGCATCGCCTAACGAGCGGAGTCTTACAGCGTAATTTTCTACCGTCCAAAAAGACGTATTTGACAACACAGTAAAAAAATATGAACTAGATTAGCCAAACATGAATCAGCCTGGACTGGACCTACTATACAATTCATAGTCATACAATACCGTTAAGCGGCAGAACTGAAACGGGATCAAAAGCACAATTCACAGTGGACTATTGTTAACAACGCAAGCATTTCTCTTCCATAAGATAATAGCCAAATTTTACTACCCTCCCCTATTTTGTTGTACACGTATCATCGTGCTTCACGAGTAATACTGAAGGAATATTACAGGAGGGGTCGAATAAAAGCCGCTAAAGCTTTCTTTCGGTCGCGTACCTCAAACACAAATTAATCGTGCGATTCGTGTACGCGCTCGGAAGCCGAGTGTACACTAGTTCGGCAGGGTTCCGCGAATCATGAATAATCTAACAGCGATCCTGATCTGCAATGCAATATAAAATAGATTTCATGGAAACCGGCTGCAAACGCGTGGGCCGCCACCCCCGTGTGTTGATCGAACGCCATGCACGATCATCGGTTCAGCTTAATTAAATAAAGAGAGAACGCGGAGCTGTTGAGCGGTATCGACTAGTTATTGAACACCGTATAATCGAAATCATGGGTTAAGGTAGACTAGACGGAATAATCAATGGAATCGCAAACAAATTCTGCGACTATAAACCACGCGATACAGAACTTTAAGCTACGTCCACGATGAAACATCAACGAGCAACTTTCACTTGATGTTCCGTGTATCTTGAAGAACTAGATGCATTTAATGAATAAAAGACGAAGAAAACAGCAACAAAAAGTACGTTGTTGTTTCGGCGTGGACACGGCACTACATGTAAACTAAATATGTAAATAAAACAACATGTTCTCTATACTCTTCGAATCAGTTGTTAGGTAAATACAGTCTCTACTTGATAAAGGTCCCAAATATCTAGCCTATAATTGTCGCAGAACTATCCCTTCTACCGCGGACTATACCCCGTAAGGGGATCCGAAGCTCGAGACGCCTCGGTCACCGAAAAGTGTAAACATAATACAAAACACAGTAACAAAACTTCTTTATTTTTCATTTTTTTAATGAGACTTTTACATATATATTTGTGGAATTTTTCAGATTAAAATGATATCAAACACGGTATAATTCGGATCATATTTACACTAATTTTCCGTTAATATAATTGTAATAGGAAGTAACTTTCATTGTTCATCACTAGACGGCGGATTTTATGCACTTATGACAAAAATGAGTAAGTGTAACTTGAAACAATAAAACTATTTGAGGATTTTGAAAATACTGTTATATTACTTTCAACCTATTAAATGTACTAAGAAGGAAAAAAATTATTTCACTCTAGTTTGTTGCAATTCAGGTAGAAAATTTTTATTTCGCATAAAGATCCGCTGTCTATTCATTACACAAGTAAACATTATCGGATTTCTATCATATTTAGTGTCATTTTCATTAGAAAAATGCCACGAATATGTTGGTGAAAGCCCCGTAAAAAATAATGAAAAATAAGGGTGTTTTATTATTCTTGACCCTTACTATGTTTACAACTCTGAGAGACCAATGCCCTCGAGGTTCGCTGTCCTTTTCTACGTTTCACAGTGAATCAAAGAATAATATCTTCTAGCTGATAATTGTCCCTGGCCAGACCCGTGTTCTGGACAATTATCGAGTAGACACTGTATATAAAGAAAACGAGACGAAATCGAAAAGGGAAACGAAACGTAAGCAAGCCTCTTTTATTCAATCGACAAATACTCTATTTATTCCGAATTATTTCGGATCATAGTTCGTTGATCGTAGACTTACCTGTGGCCATTTCGCGAAGCCAAATGCAGCGGAGTATGAGGAAAAATCACTGACGAGGAAGAGTTCCGAAGAGGTACGATCAGCTCCGGATACGTGCTAACGAGTAATTGCACGGTTTCCAGTCTACAAAAGATAATTAACGTCACTGGGGGAGTGTTGAGCCAATTAGCAATCGTCATCGATCGAATTATACAGCTAGCATTAAGTAATAACTAACAAGGCGAGAGTTTTATTGTTTTCGGCCGTTTGTCGCGTAAACAGAGACAAAAATCTGAACAAAGTTTCGATTTCAATTTTTTTCAAGGGGTGGCGAGTGGAGGGGCAAGAATGGCATGGCACGTGCAATTTACCTGCCATACTGTGCGGCGAGATCGAGTGCAGATTCTCCCCGGCTGTTGCGGATACTGGGGTCGCATCCGTATTGCAACAGCTGTGCCACCACTTCCGTGTGCCCATACTGTGCTGCACAGTGCAACGCTGTCTCGTTGTCCTTCGTCTGCGATCATACAAAGCCGGTATTCCGAGTTAACAAATTACTTGCTCTCGACTCGCAGCATTGGCAACTCCCGAATTAAACTCGAAATACCATCGGATAACTCAAACAATTCATTAACCCGATCGAATCATTATACAGTCGAAAAAACACAAGCAGTCCCATAATCTTGAAAAATTCATTTGTCATATATTACCCATGGAAAAAATTATTCGATCAAACAAATCGAGCGTCTATCGTAATAATTATTTATACCGCTAATGGGGAAGATATTTCCATCAAAGATAAAGGTAAGTGCAATGATAAAACTTGTCATATATGTATAAACAAAATATTAATATAAAAATGAATATGTTTTTTCCTTTTTTTTTTTGTAATATACAGAAGGAGCAAATTGGACACTGATTTAAGGAAAGCAATAATACTAAAAATAAGGTTTAAGAGTTTGGGGTAACTATTCAGAACATTTTTTGTCTATTATCATTTTCACCATTTGAATTATTAAAAAGTGTCCTTGTTATGCTATTTAAATTTCTGTATTATTTTCACATGGAGGTAGACAGTTTATTATTTTATATTTGGTAGAAACACAAGAGAATCCATCATTCTATTAATATTTTTCTAAAAAATCGCTAGCTGTTATACTATAATTGTCTACTACGTACAGTAATATTTTTCGCGATTTTCATGGAATATTTTGTGCCACAGGTAGTAGAAGAAATTAAATAATTCTACTGAGGCGAATTTTACGTTGCTATAATGTGGAGAACAAAAACGGAAGATTGAATTCTTATACCATTTTGGAGAAAAAGTCTCGTGCACGAAAATCCATCACGACACTGAATTATTCTTCTGAATATATTCAAATTCTACACAGTTTTGACACAATGGTGAAGAATTTCACTGTGGTATTACCATTCAAGAAAGTGTTTAAAGAATTTAGCCGGATATTCGGGGTAAAAATCACCCCCAAGTCTATTTTAATTAAAAGTGGGCCGTAAATGTCATGGAATCTACATACAATCTATTTTATATTTTTTATATTTAGAATTTGCAACTGAAAAATCGAAAATAATTCTTTATATGCGGCTCGATGCCTACAATGTATCAACATTTTCTCGGGAATTTTTACTTCTGATTAAATGGGGCAAAACCAGTTTTCTCGAATTTTTCCCGGTAACTAGCCTTACGAACAAGGTACAGAAAACTTTGCAAGATGTATTCATCATTGATAGGCTATCGAACGGCGCATGATCGATTAAAATAGACTTCCCGACCCCCATATTCAGCTAAACCCTTTCGAAGCAAGATTACCGAGACATTTTTCGTATGTAAACGGCGGATCGTTGAGCGCATTAATATGATGTCTGTATTTTATTTGCTTTTTTAATTAAAGAAGAAAAGAAAAGGGATAAATTCACTGACCGTAAGATTCACTTTGGGTACCGAAGGTCCTTGGGTAAGAATTAACCGCACGATTTCAGCGTCGCCCGCCCAAGCTGCCAAATGAAGCGGTGAAGAGCCTTTAGCGTCGACGACGTTAGTGGAAGCCTCATATTGGAGCAATAACTTTACCACCTCCCTGAGGATAAAAGCGTTTCCTCGAATTACCGCCAGAATGTGCTTGACATCGATTAATAGGCGATCGAAATGGAATATTAATAAGAGACGGCGACGAAAACGACTCGACGCTCGTCGAGTTCTACGGGAAACTATCGTTTCGTAAAGCGAGAATGATTAAGTAAATGGATTTGAATGAAGACAGGGACTTCGATCGGAACCGATCGAGACGTACTTGTGACCGTTCAATGCTGCATGATGAAGGGCGGAGTATCCACTGGCGTCCTGCACGTTAGCCCCCGGACCCCGCCGTAAGCTGCAAAACAAAATAAAATATCTTGATAATCACGCAAACCAATTGTTTTAGTAGCAACTCTTAATTCAGATTTTCGATAGACACCCAACTAAACAAATCTGTTTCGAGCAAATTTTGCACAATGTGTGTATCATATTTTGCGAGCAAAAGGCGGTCAATTTGGTACCAGACCATGCTTGGAGCAGAAGTCAGTCACTATTTGACAGTAATGTTCCATGCTAAGAATTCAAGGCTAAATCGAGACCAAATCTTGACTTCGCTATAGAGGGCAGGCTGGTCGCACTAAGAACTTGCTTTATGAGTACATGTCGGTCAAAATAGGAGTAAACCTTGCTGTAGGAGTGAAAATAGAATTTTTCTTAAACTTCTACATGATATAATTTCAAATTTCAAGTATTTTCAATAATTCAATTCCAATTTCCTCCTACAGCAAGGTCTACTCACAGAACAAGGTTAGGATCGCTCTTAGTGCAACTGATCTGCCCTCTACAACGAAACCAATGTTTGGCCTCGATTTGCTCTTGATTTGGCATAGTATTCTGCCTGTAAACTTTGCGCATAAATAGCGAGCGTAACTCGGGAACAGATGGATCGGAATTCGAAGACAAATTCATGTATTTTCAATAATTCAATTCCGTTTTCCTCCTACAGCAAGGTTTACTCACAGAACCAGGTTAGGTTCGCTCTTAGTGCGACTGATCTGCTCTCTAAAACTAATTATAAGACAAGATTTGGCCTCGACTTGCACTTAATTTGGCATGGTATTCTGCCTGCAAACTTTGCCCTTAAATACCGAACCTAATTCGGAAACAGATGAATCGGAATTCGTAGGCAAATTTTAATGGTAAATTCATTGCAAATTGCTCACTGGGCAGATTCCCGCCAACCTTGTTGCTTTTTATGAAAACCGTGAAAACGATTTGACTTTGGACTACCTACGATTACTCAAAAAAAAGCTGTTACATTTGCAACTAAAATTGTTATGCCAATATGTTACCTAATTATCCGACATTATTGCACCACGACATTTTTGATTTGTAATGAATAATCTTTAAGTTATTAGCAAAAAAGAACATAATATATTTTTTTATTGCAACAAAACATGAAATAATTATGTTCACACAATAAAAATGAACATAAATCTTGACGATAAAAATGCAAATAGACATGAATCTATACTTTTTGATTTTTCAAATTCACTCGGATTCACAATTGTGGCAAACATATATAAATCGTGTTGCTGGGTGCATTCTTCAGAAAAATTAGGCCGACGTTTGATCGAGAAACACGTGTCATGTTGAGCTACATGATTTTCTACCGTATAGCTAATCGCAGGAAGCCAGGAAATGAGTGATTGATTCATACCGGCCGATTAGCAAACGAACCAACCAGCTAACCAACATCATCTATAATAGAACTCGTGGCAAACCGTGTGGTTATGCGGTTTGTTTCCGTAATTTAAAACTGTATGCTGGCTGGTGTAACTGATAACACTAATAATCTAGGTATTCTAGATTACCAGGAGGTCGGTTATTTTCCGCTATGATGTCTTAAAAAATTAGGGAAAAGCCTTTAGGTTTAATATGATTTTCCTGAATATTGAAAATTGTATACGCCACCCCACTTAAAAAACATGGGGGTGGCACCCTTTACACTGTTAACACCTTAACATATCAATTAAGTGAAATTAGATGTAACCAAAGACACCGTTTACTCTTTAACCTATCATTTCTGTAAGCTCAACAATGAATTTATATAAACAGGTGCTTCGTAATATTTGCTGTTAATATTAAATAATATTTAATATAAAGGGGTTAAAAAAACTCATCCTCACAATATCTTACACATTAAAGTGCCATTTACCTATCCCATAATTTTACGCCATATACCTATCCCATAAGTTTCTATCTGCAATAGCTTCGGTGAAAACAGCTTGTACCACTACATCTCCTCTAACCCATACAGGATGCATCCGTAATCGTGGTACAAGCAGTCGGGCGGTGATTCTACATGCAGCAATAAATCGCAAAAAAGGAATAATATTTTCATGGTCGACGTTCCGTTTTCAAGAAAAATCAGTTTGAAAATCCGCCGAGTTCGCGTGCTCCAGTATTTGCAGGAAGTAGAACCGGTAGGTAATAAACAAACGCATCGGTCAAGTTCTATCTAAAGACCGTCAGAAAACGATTCGTCATGTTGTCGTTTTTACTTGTGCAGTCGTAAATACATAGTGCAAGACGGAACACAATTGAATCCACACATGCTACGTTTACTATATACGAAGAATCAAACGAAAAAATGTTATTCCTTTTCTTCGATTTGTTTCTGCGGGCACCATCCGACCGCATGTATCACGATGTCGGAAACACTTTGCATAGAACGTAGACAATTGCGGGGTACCTACAGGCTTCTCATTTGAAAACTTTCCAGCCGAATATAGATAGAGTGCGGTTAGCATAGGTTTTTTATTTGGGTGGCGTTTTTAAGGTCACTTGAATGTCAACATTGTTTTTTTCAAATGGAAACTTATATTTTTTATTATGGGATCTTATTGTACGTAAAAAGACCAGCAACTTTCGTACAATACTTTTTTTTATTCACCCACTACTATCGGAGATATCGTACTTTTTAAATGTCTTTCATACTTTTCGAGATATTCGGCTGGAACGTTTTCAAATGAACACCCTGTATAAGAAACGGGGTCAGAAGGAACCCACCACCGCATCGGCCGGCCAAGAAATAAGAAACGGGTTAAAAGGGTAATAGAACTCCCTCGAACATGCTAGCAGAAGACTATTTTGTGAAACGCTGGAACCGACCCGATTGTGCAGGGTCGCCGGTAAAGATCATATAGGCCAGCGACGGCCTAGGCCCATTTCCGCAATTAGGAATTCATGTTTACCGTTGGCAACAAATAGCCGGCGGCTATATGGGTTCGCGGAGGCAAAGAATCGCGAGCAACGCGCAGCATCGGCGCCGCGCAGACGATTTGGTCGCACAATGGGCCCCGCGGACAGTAACAGGGAACAGGTTCACTAATGAAGCTTCCTGCATCCAACACGTGTTCTCATTACGCGCTTTTGTCGCGTATAGAGATAAACGTTCCACGCGTGTCTACCCCGGCAAAAACAATGCGTACGCGCCCCGCGTGCATCCCCCCTGAAGACGAGCGCGACACCTTTCTTAGATCTGCCGATGCGATCCTTTATTATCTTCATCACCATTTGCACGTCTAGACTCCAGATCAGACATGTAGGGAGAGTTCTCCTGGGGTCGGGTGCGTAAGGTTCGTTTAAAATACAAATTATATATCAAATATATTAAAAGTATGTATTATATATATATATAATAATATATAATAATATATAATAATATATAATAATATATATATATGTGCGGTTCGATATACAGGTTGAAGCACCCAAGACTTTCACCGAAAATATTCTCTGTTGGTTTTAGTAATACGAACAAGTCTGTCAAAAAGAAAATGTTTTGTTCAATAGGGCAAACATTGTGACGGAGAAGTTTTTTACTCTAGCTCAAAGATCATAGTGATTTTTTAAAATGGAACGACGTATCTTGATTAGTTTAACATTATAGCTAATGAAAAGACAAATTCAGCCATGTATAATACAATATGTTAACCATCGAATGACCTTCGAAGGATCTTTCAGTTTTTATATCAACGGAACCCTAGTAGAGTACGGTAAGCATGAACATGGTCTTCGTACGTCAAGTCATGCTTTTTGAAGAATAACTCCCTCGAAGGTCATTTGAAGGTTAATATATTAAACATGGTTGAATTTGAAAACAACGATGACCTTGAAATACCGGAAAATATGACCTAGAGAATAATAATAATTGCTCCACTGGACCAAACATTTTTTTGTATTACTAAAAATAGTGGAGGCATTTTCGGTTAAATTCTTAGGTGCCTCAACCTGTTTATATAGGCTGTGCCAACATGGTGGTACAACCGATCAGGGGGTGATTCTACACGAAAAACACAAATCGAAAATGGAGAATAAAATTTTTCATTTGAGGCCTCGTTCTCGAGAAAATAGACTTTGAATATTTAGCGAGTACGCATGTTACTCGATAGGTATCGTCTGACGCGTGTGATCATGACCAACCAATTTTAATTCCTGCATGTACTAAAGCACGCGATCCCGACGGATCTTTCAACTCGATTTTTTCGAAAACAAAGCCTCAAACAAAAAATTTAATTCATTAATATGTACTGGATATATGCATGGGGTTTTGTCTGATATAAATTTTTTAATTTTATTGATTGAACTAGACAAAAAAAAACGAACTCTTGTCGAAGCCAACTTGACAATAAATCAATTTTTCACGAAGTTCAAACTATTTGGTCTCAAATGTGTATTTTTTTTATCTATTGGATGATTGCGATAGTTTATGCCCGATTTTTAGAAATTCCAAGACAAGAAAATGTGAAAATTAAGACAACAAAAATATTAGAAGAATATAGGAATATGGACACGTTCTTTTCAAATATTAAAAATTATTTCTATTAGAAATATACTTCCAATTAGCTATTTTTCCGCGTAAGAATTTTCGTAAAGATTAACCAAATTTTAATTATATTTTTCATTTAATCGATACCTACAGTTATGTAGTTGCAGGGATTTATGTATCGCCTAAAACTTTCTAAAAATCATTTTCCTCGCGTTTATAATTTTCTCACGCTACAAAAAAACGTTATATATTTATTTAGATTCACATAATTATATCGTGTGAAAATAATTCCACGTCCGTGATAACTAGTGAAAATAAATTCTTTAACGGGAAAAGATAATGGGTTCAATTAAAATAGATGTATGAAAAAATTTTGTTGATTTTATAGTTAAATGATAAATGTCAAGAGAATACGCACTGCCGTGCAATTGAAGATTATTCAACTCGTACAGTATTTTGTGAAACTGTTTCTACATGTCTGTGACGAGATTCCGGGAAAAGGTGTCTGCGGATGTGCATTTTGAAATTGAGGAAACCGTAGGTGGGTTGCAAATGGAGTCGTAATTGTATCATTACCGTCGTTCGCATGTATCGTTGTGTTACCAGGAACACGCAATTAACGCGTCAAAACAATACCGCTGAAGACACGCCTACTATAGCCCCGCTAATGTTAAAATTTACATAACTTAACGAGCTGGTCAAAAATCCTGCGTACTGTCGGATAAATCTAACTGGTATTCTCGCGAACAATGTCTACCTTTTAACAGTCCGGATTGCATTTCACATTCTGCTCTTAAATTACATTATCCTTCGCATAATGGTGCTCAGCTCACATTGTCATAACGAAGTCTTCAAAGATAACTCGGATATGTAACATTAGATTTACGGAGCACTAAAAGTGCGATTATTTCACATTATTTTATAAAAATAGCAAGAATCTATTATACTCAAAGAAATTCTATTGAATAATTCGCCACAGATGAATCATTATCCCCGTAAGTTGTATAGTTAAGGAGAAAACCAAACTCTTATACTTATAGAAAATATTCAATTAACCCTCCTATGCCTGGGTCATTCGTGACCTGTCGCAGTTCGCATTAATTAAGAATAAGAATAAGACGCTTTTCATTTCGAAATTAGGAAATTCTCTTCTTCTTCTTTTTCCTCCGTAATACGACAAAACCTCGGTCCCGAGCCATCACCCTATATCGAAAGAAATCTGTAGTGAAATATCGACGTGGGTCAGAAATGACATACCTCGACATAGGCCTAGAACTCGTAGGAATCCCGAAAATCGTGAACATGATTTCTGTACGGATTATTTGAGAAATTTAGAAATTGATTGATGATTTGAAAAATAGTACTGCATATTTAGGTAGTTCTTTTAAGTAAGACCACCTAAATATCTCTTCAGGTTATTGTGATGCAAAAAGTATTTGTTACATAACGTGCATGGTGTCAATGGTGCAAATATCTGGCAAGAAAATTTTTTTCCGTAGGTCATTGACACTATGCACATTACGTAACAAATAGTTTTTGCATCACAAAAGCCTGAAGAGATATTTAGGTGGCCTCACTTAAAAGGACCACCCTGTATATTACACAAATATCGTATAAGCACTAATAATATTTTAGAAAAATGTTCATAAAATACATACAGACTTCGGCATCTGAGATATGCTAAATTGGTTTGAAATAAATGTAAAAACATACAAAATTTATAAAAAAAATCATCGCGTAATTCTTTGGATTGGAACATAGTCGACCGTTTTTCCCATCGTATAACATGATGCTGAAGAATTATCGTAGTGTATCGGTGTAGTAACGAGATGTGGACCGTTTCGCCTAACTGCATTTATTGAGAGCCACATTTTTGTGTCTCTATCAGATTTCGTAGTCTGCTCGAGCGACCTTTACATCGTAGAGAATTAAATTGTGATCGCGCACGGACCATTTTTATACGTTCGCTCGTGGAATTTTTATTCTGCCATAGACGGGCGTTTGTACGGACGGTGCGTCGCTTTGACAAACACGGGGATTTCCAAACGTTTGTCCACGACCAACAATTTTCAGCGAACGCTCGTCCCAGGTAAATATCATTCGCTAAAACGTGTTATTGAATATTGTTTACGATTGTGTAACACTTTCGAGAACAACGCCGGCGAAAGGGAGCTCTCGGATCACAGCGACTTGTATGATCAACTTATTGTACACTTACATTGTTCCCGTGTAACGTCGATCCCGCTATTCGGATTCCAGATCAAAAGCGGCGGAACATCCGCGAACAATCATCAATCTAATAAACCATTACCAACGAGCAATATCGCTATGACAGAGCAAACCGGAATCCTGTTTGCGCGCCGCGCTACAGGCGGAAAATGCGATATTAATAAGGCCGATGCGTCGGAACGTTTCTAATATCGTGCGCGAGAGTAACGCGTGTGACAGTCCGAAGGACGAGGGCAAACATACATACATATTTTTACGTCTCGGTCTTCATATGACGAATACGAGAACTGAGCAAATACCGAGCCTTCGAGCGTCGGTTATGATGTGTATTAATCGAGCAAACTAAATATTGCCGTCTCTTACGCGTCGTTTTCTCGCTGGCTTGGTCCCCGGCGTTACCAAATTGCGAGCACAGTGTCCTTCTTTTTCAGCCCACCGATCCATTAATTTATATTTCAGAATAAGCATTTTGCAGGCTACTCTTGACTTTTAGAAAGACTTTTTCAATCTCCATTATTGCCTCCTGTCAAAGTTATTGGATCAAGTAACGTAAGTTTCTATCGTTGTAATTATTCGTATTTTCAGTGTGGAAAATGTTTCCATTAACGATAAAGGCAAACACAGTAATAAAACTCATCGTATGAACCGTTTATTATGAAAGTGGAACACTTCTACTTTTGAAAATATCTCATAGTGTTTCAGCTTCAAGTTAATCAGAAATTATAATTAATTCTTCAGTTAGAATTCGAATTTTATAAATTTATCAATATAATATTGAAAGTGGGAAATTATTTATCATGAAAGTGGGACTATTCCATTTGCTATGAATTGTTGTCTTACAATTAGTCGAGTTGCAAAGTTCCTCCATTGTACATCTACAGATAGAGATAAGGTCTACGTAGACATAATATTTACATTAACTGCGTCGTCATTAATGATTGGGGCATAGCTTCAGACTTTATGTTCATGAGCGCTGTTCAATTTCTATAAAATTGCGCGTTTCAGGCAGTGATCGACAATTGTATGTTACAATTTCTGAAATAGACTTTTCCATGCAATCAGTGTCACTGTGATGTACAAATTACTTTAGTAAAACTCTTACAAGGAGAGGTAACATTGGTTGGGTCGTCGATTAATTAAACTTAATTTATTTTAATTAATTTTAAATCAATTTAATTAAATTTTTGAATTAAACTAATTAAACTTTTTCTGGAGAAACTAAAGCAGAAATAAGCAGACCCATGTCAGAGCGTTTTTCACAATACTCGTTATTTATAAAGATAATTAACATTTAATTTTCTGATATCAAGGAAATATCTTGATACACTAGCGAAGGTGGTACTCCAAGGTTACGTGTTCAAATCTCTCTTCCCATTTATATATTTTTAAGTTTTAATCTTAGTTCCTCTTTTTTTTACACTAAATCTACCAAGCACAAAATATATAAAAGTGAAACGTCTTATAGAAGGGCGAAGTGCTTAAATAAAGAAATCAATTCAGTAATTTCTTATGAAAACATTTTTATAATTTTAATAATTGTGAAATAGAACACCGGTCATTTTAACCGTGGTAGGTTTAATGTTAAAAATGTTTTCTTTTTTCTTTCTTTCCAAACTTGCTACAGTGAATTCTCGATGTATGTCAACAACACGGGTTTGCCAACGTCATGCATCGTCCAAAAGACATACTCGAGCCGTGTTATGTTTACACTCCTCGGCGTCCGAGGCCTCTCATCCTTCGCGGCCCTTCACGGGGTATACCCCGCGGTAGTGGGAATAATTCCGGAACGTTTATCATCCAGATCTTGACGACATATATAGAGAAATCACTGTATTGGTGTAGTTGTCATTAGTGCAACTAGTGTTCTATTATCCCAACGAATGGCTATCGGAGTTGGGATCAAGATGGCGAACCGAAATATCCAGAGATTTTCGTCGATGGTTCACACCGGTGCTGAACAATTTCACGCGAAATCCCATACGGCAAGGGAAAGCAGAAAACTCAGAGATTTCGCCTCGTTAACGGAAAACGTTCTGAATCGGCGTTGGCGTCGGTTCCGGCATCAAAGCGGTGCATTCAGTTTACGCAAAACAATTACGCGAACCGAAGGCCTTTCTCTGCGGAGCGGTGTAGATCAAAGGGCCGGCGGGCCGTCGTCGTCATTAAGCAACGATGTCATTAAGCTTTCAGATACCGGCACTTTAAATGATCGGGCCACGGTAACGGGACGCGTGCAGCAGGGGGAGAGAGAGCGAGAGAGAGAGATTATTCAAGCCTCGGGACCCGCTGGCACCGCCATCGCCGCCGCGGCTCTTGCGACTTTCAAGGAACCTCTAATCCATTGTAACTAAAGATCAAAAACGGGGAGAAACTGTCGATTTTACGTAGGCAAACTGTGGCCCCCAACGCGCTCGTCGAGTCAAGTGAAGGGGTGGCTCCCGAGTCTGGAAGGGGTTGGGCAAGAAAGAGAAACGAACACTCGAGGGCTCCGCGGAGTGCCCCGCTACGCTTGGAAGTTCGAGGTGCTTTTGGCCGGAAGAAGAATAGGAAAGAGCTAGCGCGGCGAGGAGGACGGCACGTGTCGGATTTCCCTGATTCTCTTTGCATGTTTCGCTCGCGCCGCGACGCTTGTCGTTGTCGTCGTCGTCGCCGCTAGTCGTCGTTCCTCCGCGTTCCTTTAACTATCCTTCCGCGTGTCGCTCTTTACCGACCGAGTCGCGCTCGTATTTGTTTTCTGCACCCTAACAACGGGCCGTCGCGGCGCGGCGGTAGTAGCCGGGGCTCTCTTCAAGTCAACGACACACGGACAACTCCCCGTATGCCCTCTGCCATGACTTCGGCTCTGGGACAAGTAGCGTAGTTACACACACCGGAATACAAATTGAACGCGAGCATCTATACATGCGAGAGAGCACATCGGGAATGGTCACAGCTCGTTCCCGCTTGACTCAAGCCCCCCCCCCCCCCCCCCCTTCCAGTAGGCCAGTTGGGGACGTTTGACTCTTCCTTTCTTTCGTCCTCCGACCCTCGAGCGTCTCGCTCCACCCCCGGGCAACTTTCGGCGTGTCTTTCTCCGTCGCGTCGGTCGCGCCGCCAGCTCGTGCCTCGCCCGCCCCATTCATCGAGTTTATCCGCTTGCCCAAGTTCCTTAATTAAACCCTGAAGATTGTCTGCAAAAAGGACATCGCCCAGTGCCCCTCGACGTCTACGAACATTACCGGATCGAGGGGACATGAAAGATACAGAGGCGCGCGGGGCACCGTTACGCCGGCGACGAAAGGGGGCCGAATGAAAGCACCGCCGCCGTCTGTCAGGCATCTATAATGGCAATTTCTTGCAGGCCTTAATCAAGACGCCGAACGATCAATGTAGCGAACGGCCGCACGCCGCAGGGATAATTGCACCCGTTGTTTTTGCCGCCCACGCGGAAACACCGAGAGAGAGAGAGAGAGAGAGAGAGAGAGAGAGAGAGAGAGAAAGAGACAGAGCACAGCCGCGCTGCGCGCCTCGATATTCGCGACCGCATGAGAAACGCTCGCGCGTGGACCTACTCCAGTTCGTGGAACGGACCAACGCAGAATAGTGTCGCATTAACGATACCTAATGGGGCTTAAGTAGATCGTGCGTTCGGATACGATGATACGCGACGTAATAGAGTATTGGGGTGAAGTCGCACGAAACGATTGTTAACGTCGCGCGTCGATCGCCGGTATTGCGCGCGTTCAACGTGTTGTCGAGTACTTGAGCCGTTTATTTTAGAAGTGGCCTATGTCCATTTGTACTTAAATTGAGATATTTAAGGGTTTGTGTTTCAATAAAATAAAGAATGTACGTATAGGATACCAATTTGTCATACTGCTTAAGTGTATCTAAGAGAGTTAAATGTACAGTTCCTATTAAAGTAATAGCATTTATTAAGCGAATAATACGTGTTTTCTTATCAAGAATGGAGTTAAGCAACATACAAAGTTAACAACCAGATTCGTTATAAAATTTGAAAGAGCCCAAGTCCATTCGACATAATTTAAAATGCTTCAAATTGAAAAAACCATATTCAGTTTACTTTATATATCTTTACAACACTTCAAAAACACATTTTATGCAATTCAGGACATTTTCTAACTACGTAAATTACATAACAATTTACTGCTCATCTACATTTTGTGTATGCGGGAGGGATTTGGAGAAGTTGTGGTGCTCCAGTGGTATGTATAATAGTAAGTCCATTATGTTCTTGTATTTCGCTGTTGTAATTCATCTTATATTTTTATAAAGTGGTCTCAACACAATATTTTGAACTTTGGATTCTCATCCTTTGATATCTTATAGAAAATTTGATATGGTTCATCTCTCAAAAAACGCATACAGCATATTTTTAACCAATTTACTGCTTCTCTGTTAGAATTCTTGTTTCATTTCATTTAGAATAAAGTTATTACCTTTCCGGCACTTTTTGATAATGTCCGAAGGACTTAGGCCACTTTCAAAGAGATGGTTTTAATTATTGAACTAATTGCGAAAACTTGTGTCCAAAATTATCGTATACACTCTAAATATACTTAACCGCAAATATTGTTTATGACAGCTAACTTGAAGTTGTACACGTAATTACGGGCAACAAAAAATAATTGACAAATGGACTTGGGCCACTTTCAGAATAAACGGCTCACTTAATTACACGTTCAGTTTTTTTTTTTTGGATACTAGACGAGAAAAAGCTCGACAAAATTCATGCCTCTATTAATTGTACGTTATTAATTACTAGACTGCGGATCTTCATGCAAAATAAAAATTGTTTGCATTACTTATAGGACACAGGAGCCAAATATGAATTTAGTTCTCTCTTTTGTGGTTTTAATGAGTTGTAAAAAATGTGTTGACATTGTCCAATACTTTTAATCTTTCTGCTGTTTCAAATTACAACCATACATATTTGTCATAAATGCATAAAATCCGCAGTCTATTAGTTACAAACAGAACGGTTTTAGTCGTTCTTGGGGTCGTAAAATTTAATTCTGGTGCATAAGAGTGTTTGGTGCATAAATAACAGTTATTTTTAAAATGTTTTCGGAAAATGTCATTTAATGAAATATCTATTTAAATGAATTTCTGGTATCAATAACGCTCAGTAAAATTTCCCACGAAATAAAATGTTAAAAAAATATCAAGTTTTAATATTCTGATTACGACTAACCATTTTAAACGATTAATATTTTTTGGTTACTAGTAATCGATATAAGTCACCGGAATTTTTTTGGTTACCCGTAACCATTATCGATGACCGGAATTTTATATTCATTAACGGAAATCATTATTCATGAGAAAATAGTTTTTGGTTACCGCATGATTAATATCGTTGGCAAGAATTTTTTTTTAGTTACATTCGTTTATCATTAATGTTAACTCTACCGGAGGCCTCTTAAAAGACTTTTTAATCATTGTGCCGAACCAAAAAGCAGCTTTAAAATCTCTTTTTGCAGAATAATAGCAAAAGAAATTAGATCATATAATTGTGGGTAACTCGTTGTTTTATGATTGGAGTTGCTATTGCTGTTGAAGAAAATAAAAAGTCCTGCGCCTTCGACCATAAACTTAAAAAAATTATGGAACAATCGCCGGTAAATAATGTGTTAATAAAGGGGTATGAAAATATTTGAAATGAAAAATAAAATAGAAGATATTGGAGAACAATACTTTTATCAGTACGTGTACAGTGTTTACTCGATATACGTCCAAAACACGGGTCTAGCCAGGAACATATATCGGCCAGGAGATACTATTCTTTGATCCACACGATCTTACACTCCTCGGCTACCGAGATCTTTCCCCAAGGTGAGGATAGTTCTGGGACTTTTATAGGCTAGACATTTGGGACACATATAAAGAAAACACTGCATACATTTCTTACGTACAGTAGGAATGTAGCAATAAAAAGAGCTCTATTTTCTATATTATTGGTTACATTAACGTATATTTGACTGTATATTGTACAATAACGTTAATAGTAACAAATATAAACAAACAACACTCAATTACAGTCCTCTGTAACTTATAACAATCGTCTACTTATAACAATCGAAAATACTGACTGAAGACTGCCCTTAATTATTATAAATCTTTTGAGTAATACTTCATAGCATTGCCATTTGCACTAGTAACAGCTTGTACATAATCTGTTCGACGTTCAATGAATGAAATTTTTAATTAAATCTCCTGATATTTTACTCCACCTCTCTTTCAAAATCTTTTTTAGATGCTTTTTTGACTAATGTGGTGTTTTCGTATCGGTTCTGCGAGTTCCCGCCATATGTCTTGTGTCGGTTTTAACTCTGATGATTGGGGGGGAGTAGGTAATGTGTGAGAGGTATATGGGCAATGTGCTTCGGACCCCGATTTTGCTGAAAATAAAATGCGTTTTCAATTTCCAATTTGTCAGTATTTTTTATAAATTTTCTTTTAGAATTTTTAAATAAATTTATTTATCCATAATACATTCCTCTCGAGCTTCCTGGGCCTTCATACGATATACCCCGCGCTAACGGAAATAGTTCCGGGACAATTATAGATTATTTGGCACATTTATCGAGTAGGGACTGTATTTAACTCGAGCGAGAAAAACGCTTCGTGTGCCATGTTTGCAAGGGACGTATTTTGTATCTTGAAATATTTTTACAATCATGGGAAACACCAAGAGAGTATATCGCAGAAACAAGATTGCAGAGCGATTCATGTGAAAGACGGCTAAAAAAAAACTCGGAAAGCGTTTCAATGAGGACGGAAAGAGGAAGAAGAGGTTGATACCAACATTAAGGGAGGGCTGTGTGGCGCGGGTATGTATTGAAGACTGAACGTGAATAAGACGTACCCTCATTTGATGCATACATGAAATATCATTCAGCAAAGCTTTATACACGCTTCTCCCTATTTACCGTGGAGTTTCTTTACTGCAAGATTCGTAAAAATGTTATTTCAAATTGCTATAAACGTACTTATACTTAACTGGGCTTTAGTATTTACTTGCTTAAGTTCTTACGTGATAGAGCACGCTAGAATGGACGTAATTGATTCTAGAACCCGGTTCGGTTTAGCATACATGAAATATTATTATGTAGGGGAAATCCTTTCCAAACCCCGAGTCTAAAGCAAAATAACAAAATATAACAACATAATGGGAAAAATTTAATACAAAACGAAACTACTCTAAAACTAATCTAACATCCAGACGCTATATAAATTTGGAAAACAAAATGTTTTCCTAATGGAAATAATAAAAGATCACATCAAAACGGAAGAAAATTGTTATCACTAGATTACGAATTTTTATGCAAGATGAAAACTGTCAAAAAAAGAAAAGAAATAAGTGATCAAAAACGTAGAAAAATATTTACCCGCATTCTAAAATATTTCAGTTCATTTAATGTTTGTGAAACTACAAGTAAATGAATAACATTGGATTGACTAGAATTCGTACTAATTCGTAGAGTTTTCCAGTTTCTCTAATATTCATGGACATAAAAAAATATGACGAAATCCATTACACTCTATACAGAACTAAATAAATGAAAAAACAGTGACACAGTGACACAACTAAAACCCGTTGAATCGGAATAATTTTTCAGTTATACAATATTTATGGAAGTATAAAAGTACAACAAAATAAAATACATATCCATACAAAGTCTAAGTTTACAAATTTTCACTTCATATAGTATTCTTCTTCAATATAAATTCGAGAATCAAAAACCGACTTCTTAAAAGACGAATTCTCGAATTTTACAAATTTACCCCGTGGAACTGATTTTTAAGAACCGGCAACCCCTATTCGGCGGATACTACACCATTTCCACCAGACTATGATTTTCGGTGAATCGATATAATATTCGCAAACTAATAAAAGGCGACCGTTTCGAACGACGAGAATGAAATGTCGAAAACAATAACAGTAGCGTTTAGAATGAAATATCCAGGAGAACCCCGAGTCATTGAATTACGAGGTTTTCCCCGGCACTCGAGGTCAGAGGAGCAATAAAATGTCGAGGGATAAGGGTGAACTTCTATCCCAGCCCTTTCCGGTTCTGTGGATGTGAGTGCTCTGTACGAACGCATCCTTACGCCGCGCCAGAGACAGATAGAGTATGCGAACTGGGCAGAGGGTGGCTGATAATAAAAGAAAGAAAGATAGGAAGATGAGGAGAGAGACAGACGGATTCGAAATAGACGATGGAGAAGGAGAAGGTTCAAATTGGAACGGGAGGAGAGAGGCTGGCGAAAGAAACAGAAGCGTAGCGCAATAAAGATGAAACCCGAAAAACAACGAAACAAGACAACAGCAAACCCTGGTAAAACGAAATTATAAAGAAAGGGATGGTAATGCGGCCGGATTATAATTTTCGATATTACAGAGAAGACATTTAGTGGCGAATTATATGATCGGTTAAACATCACCTTGGAAACCCAGATATTTTTAACTGTTTACTATACCATCCTGTACATCTTAACGAGAAAATGCCAAAAATCAAAGTTTTAAGGCGAGGAATTGACTGGTTCAAAAATTATGCGTGTTTAATTATGCCAATTTAGTTGGTGCATCTACTGGATTCATATATAGGGAAACAAATTTACTCTAGATAGTGCATTGTTTCTACATTCTGAAAATTTCATCGAGATAAGTTAATCTAGAAAAAAATGATAGGTATCGAAAAATGTAAAAATATTTATATTTGTTACAGTTGAAAGCTAAAAATCGTGAAAATCTGCGTTTTTCTTCACCATTTTAACCGTTTGCACATCATAATAAACCGATTTCGATAAAATTTTCAGTATACGTATATTCAAGACGCAATTTTGAAATGTTTAACGCAGGCCCACATATTAAAATTGTAGAAATTACTTGTCATCTAATGAACTAATTCTTTTCACTTTTTATTCACTTTTAAAAACAGGTGTTCTTTTTTAGACGCAGTGTGGACGAATACCTATGCGGCTCATTGTATGCGACAACACACTTGAGTTCAATATTAATTGTTGCTAGAATTTAAAAACTCTATATTTATGAACTTTTATATTATATGTTATATTATATATTCATAAGACATACTTTCAAGAGAGGTTACTCGCAGTACATCTTTCCAAAGTAATTGAACCTTACGTGATTTGTAATAGATATTCTTCAACAAACAAATTACGATAGAAATTAGTTTATTTTAATAGGTTTAATATGAAAAAAAAAGAAATATTAAGTTTTTTCTTTAAAATCAGTCAATATATTATATATCTACTTTTGAATATTCCTTATTCTTTAAAAATAAGTACAATCAATATAGGCTCTGCAATTGGTACACGCACAGTAATTGGGTCGCTTAACCTAATTATTCCTTAAAAAACCTATCAAACCTTTTTGTTAGGTTCTGTTCAAAACATAAACTATATAGCTTTTTCAAAAAGCGTCTCAAAATTATAAGTTTGGTGGTAACGGGTAGAGAAACATTATGGCAAGTAATAGTTGTAATTCAAATAGAACTTGTAAAATATAAAAATATTTAATTTACTTTCTTCTTTGCTATTGAAATACTCTTCAATCGTTTAAAAAAATACTGGACGATATTCGATGAATAATACTACACAATATTAAATAATTGTTACAGTTAAAGTGATAGAGGAAAATTTGCAATATCGCGGACGCAACAAATGCCTTATATGTAAATTATAGACACACAGTGAATGCATAGTGATTTTTGCGTATATAAACAGAATAATTTGTTGTATCTATTTACTGTTACTATCAAAATGTTACTAAGGGGGTATTGCCTTCATTTTTATAAAAGATACAAAAATGACTTATCTTTATAATACATATTAAATTCAATTAAATTGTTTTCCCTTTACTCCCGGCATTTTTTCACACATAACCTTATTAGTTTGCCTAGATTTTGCGCAAAAATTCAAAGCAATTTCAGTTATGGATCAGATTTTGGGAAGAAATATAAAACTTGGAGGGTGGCACATTACCACCCCTTCCTTCAACGAAGAAAAGCGACATAGGAAGAATAGTAATAAATGGAGGTAGATAACTCAACGGACGAGAAAAGATGAAACACGCAACCGGGGGAAGTAGATTGCGAGACGAACAAAGTGTTGTAGAAAGAATAATAGGGGAGCAGAGAAGAAGCACGACCCGTGTTAATGTCGCAAAAGGTCCTTCCTCCCGCAAACACCTTTTCGAAAAGGTGACACAGGGGTTGTCTCGAAGGGATGACCGTCCATTGGTCCGTCTTGGAACGAACACCGACCGACGCGGCGCGGCGTTCCTGTTATGGCAGAATGCCTCGGTGCCGGCTAATTATCCCCTCGTGGATCGTTTAACGCATCAATTCCTTCTTCCAGAGCAGCGGAGGACGAATACGGGCGTTACAACGAAATCGGTCGAGTGTAATTGACTTGTTGCGGGAGCCTGTAATGCTTCGATTTAACACTATCTCGTGAACGTGACAAAACTGATTTGATTTCCACGGAAGCGTGGAAAAAGGGGTCAGTATAGACACTGCACACATTCACAAGCACGGCGCGTTTTCCATCTACAGTGAATCCGCGTTGTATGTCAGCAGCACGGACCTTGATGTCGCTTATTTTCCAGGATTCTTTGCCTCGCACCGAACGTAGGAAAGGAAAGCGATGCTTACCGCCGAGGAGTGTAAATAGTTTCGTCCTATATTTTATTGGTCAAAGTCACAGCTGCAAATTCTGCAGACGAGATCCTTCTATTCTTTGATGTAGTGCCGAACGTAGAAAAGCACAGCGAAGCTCGAGTGGCCTTGGTCGCCGAGAAGCGTAAACATAATACAAAAATAACAAAACTTCTTTATTTTTCATTATTTTTTATGGGACTTCCACGAACATATGCGTGGGGTACTTTTTTAAAATTAAAATTATACCAAATGTGATATAATTCCCATGACATTTACATGTATAATGAACGATGAAAGTCCACTAGGTTTAATACACTAATTTTCCGTCAATATAATTTTAATGGGAAGTAACTTTTATCGTTCATTACACAAGTAAATATCATCGGAATCATGTCATATTTGCTATCATTTCAATCAGAACAATTCCACAAATATTTTGGTGACAGTCCCGTAAGAAAATGAAAAATAAAAAAGTTGTGTTATTGGATTAGTAGTGGTCTCCTGGTCTCACACCAATATACCCGACCCCTATTATATTACACTCCTCGAGCTTCTTGGACCCTCACGGGTATACTCCGCGGTACTGGGGATAATTCCGCGACCTTTATTATTGAGGTCTCGGCGACATATATCGCGAATTCACTGTACTCTGATTAATCCCGTTCACGGTGAAGCAAAACTGTGATGTCCAAACTAATTACAATTTCTGGTGCTCGGGCACTTTCCCACTTCTTTCTTGAGCCACGAACAGACAATTGTTGCGAGTTTAAAGGGGGAAGGGGTATTCTGACTATCGACGCCGTTTCTGCACGAACATTTCGGAATTTTTTTCAGAGAATCTGTCAAACATTTTTGTAATTAGGATTTTGCACTCGCATTTACTGATCTTTGAAGTGCGCTTGCATGTTTTGAAAAACGCGGATCAACGGTTGACACTTACAATTTTTGCGTACCTGTAAAATGTTCAATTTCTTTCTGTCTCTATTGCGAGATGTATTTCTTTAAAATACGACGTTGTCGATGAAACCTAATTTGTTGATCTAAAGTGTAAATCAAGAACGGGTGATCCTAGAATATTGTGTGCAATTATTTCTGAGGAGGGTTAATAGCGATATTAATAAAGTTAGTAACGTAATTAAAAATGGCATGGAAAATATATTTTTACCAGTCTTCACAAAATTTTAGAAAATATGAGATATACTATCTTCTTCTCCCGGAGTATACACCGATGCCTTACTGTACTCACATTCAGCAAGCATTATGAGTTCTGACATGCGGAATCCCGGGAGGGAGGAGGAGCGTGATGGATAACCATCGTACCCAAGGAACGAAGGCCTTTCCTTGTTTCCGGGAGCTATACTTAAAATGATTCGCCAATCGAAAGTCAATAAAAGCCGGTCGAACAGAGAATAAACGCGTTCGCGGCCAATGGCACAGGAACAAGTGGCGAATCGAGGCCGCGATTAGCATCGCAAAATATTTCTGGTCCGGCGTGGCGCGCGCTGTTCGCGTCGCGTCGTTTGCACCGTGTGGTTCTAGTCGCGCATTTTATATTGCTTTCCTCTGATCTCTTGTCGAGTAGGCGGATGAGAGGAGAATGGCGAAAAGGCTGAGCGCGGCGCGGCAAGAGTGACGAACGGGACAGAGACAGAGACAGAGAGAGAGAGAGAGAGAGAGAGAGATTGGGAGAGAAAAAGAACGAAAACCATGGGAGGATGGGTAAAAAGGTTTGGTGGAAAGTTGCCGCGGGCGAGCTTTGTAGTTATGGGCAAGTTGCGCGGCTGGTGACGAGCAAAAGAGGCAATTTGTTAGAAGAGGAGACGATGCGCGTTCACCGCGTGCGATACATTTAGGAATCTCGCGCTCGGCTCTTCCTCTGTTCATCCTTCTCGCGCCCGTTTCGCCTCATCTGATCTCGCGAGGCTCGCAGGGGAAATGGGGCACGCTTCTTGCGGCCTTTCTCCTCCATCACCCCCCTCCCTTTCCACAGCTCCCCCCTCGCGTTCCATTCCTCGTGTACTCTTTCTTACCGGCGGTTTTGCTCACGAGCGACAATCAGTGTTAAAGTGCGTGAACGCACTCGAAGCACGCGAGCCGCTTGTACACGAGGAGCACGCACCCGCGTAGCCCTCTTGAAAACAAACGTCGTCTCCCACCAACCCCTCCCCTCGCCCGATCCGGTGCGTCGTGACTTAACTAATGAACGCCCGACGAGCGTCGACAAAGTCGCCTTTGTCGAGAAATTCGCGGGACTGGGTCAATAAAGACGCGAGGCCACCGGCTGCTTCGACTAATTGTCCCTGTCCATCAATCGCTCCATCGTCTGAACGATCCTCTTCACACAGGGTCCACGACCTTGCTGTCGTTTTTACAGATGTGCGAGAACTAGGGGTGTGCCGGCTACCCAAAAGGACGATTGTGAAAATTGGAAAATTTTTTACCTTGCTGACAACGAAAGTTTTTTACGGAGCGTGATCCTATATGTGTTAAGGAATGCAAAGTGCATAATTACATACCCGGGAGACGATGGGCAAGTTATAAGGAACAAGCGTGAACTATGAAACGCAACGTTAGGTGACATGGGTTTTTTTTATCGTCGCAGTAATTAAAACGTGTCGTATTAATTTTATTATCGGCATACTTCCCAGTAACGAAAACGAACGCCATCGTATGATAACAAACGTTAAACTCTTAGGTTACTCCAATGAAATAGGGGAGCCGCAACTTGAATCTTCACACTGATGAAATATCCTACAATTCAAAGTGTATTTTTTTTAGTCTTATAATTGATTTCCTTTTAAATATATATTTTATTCCAATATTGTCCGCCATCGTTGATTGCTAATTCCATATAAAACCAGTTTTATTGTACCTTGACTATCCAGCTGATTTCCTGAATGATTATTTTGTTAACGGATTGTCACCCGAAGAAGGTAATGTAATTTTCGCGCTTCTCGCACTACACGCTACCCTTAATCGATATGTCTCTTGACAGAAAAATGTCGTGATTGCCGGAGCACATTTTATGAATACAACCGCGAACAGAGATCGCTTAGTCTTTGCATATTAAACACTTTCAATTCGCAGCAGTATCCATTGACGATCATCTTGAAATTTCGAGAATCCCGATCCAATTAAGAGAATTCCCGAGCCGATCCGAGTACTTTGTATCCGATATTTTCAGTTTATCGCATATTTATACTTTTGAGAACCCGGCCCGACCCGACCCGACCCGATCCGATATTTTCGGGTTCTCGCACACTTCTAGTCGTTGTATTTGGACCTCCGTTTCAGCCGCGCAATTACGAGATCTTCCCCGCGATTTGATCTACAAATTGCATAAATTGCAGGGAAGTTGTTTTGAGCACGTGAACATCTGCGCAGCTACCTTTTACGCGTTGCAAATAGAAAAAAAAAATATATATATATTGCCACTATAAATCTTACTTCATTTATCACCCTCTGCCGTTTAATCTTGTTATTCGTATACATATATGCATATATATGTAGAGGGTGATAAATGAAGTAACATTTATAGTGGCAATTTTCCAATGTTCATTGAGCGTTTTTAAAATGACACACTGTGTTGCTTGTACGACAGACATAAATCGAGTGATTTTCTTGTCGCCATTAACACCGAGAACCTAGGATAACATTTCACTCATTTTTGCGTCGCACTTTAAATGAAGAGACTATGTTTCATTTATAATGTCACATTTTAAAGAAGTGCATCTTATAATACAGACGGAAAGAAATCAATCGTTTTACAGTAAATGAAAATAGTAATTGCATGCATCTTTATCCTGAGGAACGTACGAATGAACTTTTTGAACATGTTTGGAGACTTCGATTTATGGAATTTTCTCGTCAAGATGCACAGGATTATATAGAGAAACATTAAAAACTTTTGGTTTGCCAAGATGAAGTTAAGCCAATACTTGAAATTCTAATATTGGTAATAAAATTTTGTAGTAACAAGAATGTGGAAAATCAGACTTTTATCAAGTCATTGACGAAACGGATTTTCTATTCGAACATGTTCTTTTTTTATAAATAAAAGAAGCTGAGAATATAGATGAAAAATTATATACTTATATTCAAATAACTGTAATGTTGTTAAAAATTGATTTTTTTTTAATCATCTTCGACAAGAACTAGTATTTTTTGTCTAATTTAATGTAGAATTAAAAAACAGTATTTTGTAGAAATGGCTTTGGGAATATGGCTGCCACAAATTGTTGCCATAAATTTTATGAACTACAGAGGAACTTTTAACAAATGTTAGTAATACCTTTATTTTAATTTTACAATAACAAATCTTTTTGTCAATTAAACAAAGTTCTCCATCATTTTAGTTCACATAAAATGAACACGTTGAATGCCCCATAGCAGCACTATCTAATTCCTTCAAAATGATTCTTAACGAAATCATGCCACTGAATACAAATTTATTAATACTAAAATAAACTGAATCGTAGTTCAAAGTGGAAACTGTATTATCAAGTAACTAACTATTGTTATTAATAACGCTGATCGTTTTTGTGAATGAAATAGGTAAAACTTATGCGAAATGTACAAAATTCGCAGATTACTTACAAATACACATAACGATGCATATTATTTGAGGTATCTTCACTTTGGTTTTGGTCGCGTCTCTACTTTTCATTTTCCCAATCGTACATTAGTAATTCATAGACGGAGGATTTTATGGATTTCGTTCGAGCAACTAATGAAGAAGTAGTTGGTACGTCGTGAAGACTCGGAATAGGAAGAGAAGCTTTTGTTTTTATAGTATACAAGAATAGTATTTACATAATGTAATACAATAATATTTTTAAATGCTACAGTTGTGTTGATTATATGTAAACAAAAATACGTAAATTGCTTTAATTAGTTAACTCTGGTCATCGAATTACCGGAAACAGAAAATTGACACCGGTGTCATCGGACGAAGCCTAAACGAAGTTTCAAGGTATTCAAATGACGCCTTTTAAACATCATGATGGTGGTGTTGCTAAACTACGTTAGCTCGAACACGATGACTAAGTTATTACGCTAAATATTGTTTACTCCAGAACGAGTCATACACGGCTCTCTGTTTTTGCACAATCTCATCACTGTTGCCAAGGAAACTCACTTGGCGTTGCGTTATGTAAATCGTATAAAGAATAAAATGTGTTATGACTAATGGACGGTACCGTTCCATCATGCTCATGGAAAATGTTAAAGTTATGAAATCTTAACGACTCCCAGCCTTTCTAGAGAAGCGTATAACGGGTTATTAACTACAGCATAATTAGGGGTACACTAATTATTGCCTATTATATTACCATTTACTACTCGATTATGGAAATTAACGCGATGAGAAAAGAACACATTCTCTCCAATTACAACTCCTCGAGCTCCTAGCTTGCTCACACGAGACTTATCCGTACAAAGATATTTGAAGAAGCGTACGCGCAAATGATTTCCTCATCGTTTATTTCGTATAATTAACCGTTCGAGATAGATGCGTCAATATCTTCGCATAGTCCAAGATAAGGACAAAAATATTACGGCTCGGCTGCACCGTTGTGTCGTCCTTTCGTCTACGATCTACTATCGGGAGGTTTATCATTGACCCTTGAAAATAAATAGCTACCCACTAAATAAGCCCCTTTATCTGTCCCATAAATAGAAAATAGCCTGACTCGATAAGTCTCGTAGACGGTTCGTGCCGGTTCCAGACGCGCTACGACCGAACACATTTCTCGTTGGTTATCACCAGGATTTAATTAAATCGTTCCCCATAAAGATATCGCTAGCACAATAGCAGCTTGGATCTATAAAGAGACGAGCAACAACAGCCCTTTTCAAAATAATGTTCCGTCCGAGGTTTATTATAACGAGCGGTGGCGGGCCGCACTTTTTAATTAATTAGATCCATTTCTCGATTACCATTTCGCAGTTTCTTTTAACGTCTTCCCCGTGACACAGTTCATGGATTGCTGAAAGTTCGACGCTCGTCGTGATGTCCACTTTCGGAAGTTTCTTTTCAACAATGGACCGCGAACTTTCGAGCGGGCTTGTATCCGGACCGTTTCCGGCCAACAGAAGCAGCTTTGCAGGCCTCCGATGCAAGAACTTTATGTTAACCGGTCTTGTTCGATGAAAAGACACGTTTCTACGGCCGATTAACCCGGACCAGTCACTTGACACGATGAAAACTGTTTTCGATTTTGAATATTCTAGTTTCCACCGAACCAGTCGCTTGAGAACGAGTCTATACAATTTATTATGTTTGTCTTATGTGACATTTATAATTGGAACAAATAGAAATGTATGCAAATTCAAAGATTATTTCATAAATAGTTTCATTTAACCCATTTGTATCACAAGGAAATATGAAAAGAATGCCTTTATCACCAAACTTTTTTTTTTATTATATTTAAGCATAATAATGACTACAAGTAAACTTCATATTTCAGCATTATAAGAAAAAATAAATTGACCGTGTATATACGGTCCGGTGATAGTGACCAGGAAAACTGAGCGTGTATATACGTTAATGATGCAAATGTAAAAATACAAAGAATTAATGCTATGCGCGAATAAACTAAACAAACCAACAGCCAAATAAGATGTAAGACAACGTTCATCAAATAACATTCTTCAAGTATATTATTTTAATAATAAATTGAAAATAAGTAACTGGAGATACAAACAAATAAATTGTTTCGGAGAGAGCTACATTATTTCTAGAGATGCGTCCGACGATGCTGGAGAATTTTCTTTAAAATTTTTTTTGTCGACATTTCAAAATCGTCTGTACTTTTTTGAAATATCTATTCCGTGTCCCAAAAAATAGGTGTTTCGTTCCGCTGTGGAGCGTTCTCCTCTCGCGAGTAAAGATGGTTCGAAAAACTCTAATAATCGACAACGGCAAATCGTTGCGTGTTTGCCCGAATGCGTCTTCGTCCATCGTGCTTGAACGGGGTGATTCATGGTCACGGTGAAATCATGAATAATCACCGAACAATAACGCGCGAACACATACGGGCGCATTATTCTCGACAGATATTCAGAGCAAGCCCGATTATGCCGGGAAAATTACCTTCCGCCCGTTCATTTCCACCTAGGAATCGTATTAAACGTGTTACACGAAAATTCCCAATTATTAAGCGTCGCGCACGAGCGCGCGACGAGGACCCGCGAGCTCGCCCGAGCATGGTCCCAGTTTTCATAAAATACGCGCCGTAAATCCAATTACTGTCTAACAGCGCGCTACCCGCGAAAATCTCTCGCGTGATCGAAACGAAGAAAGAGAGAGAAAGAGAGGGCGCAGGAGAAGGGAGAAAGAGAAGAAATAGAAGAAAAAAAAACGAAAGACGTTAATTATAACGTTCAGTGGCCCAAACAAAAAAAAAATGTTCAAAAACATCCGCCCGCCCACGATTCATTTTAGAAACGTTCCCCGCGGTTTAATTGACGCGGCGACCATACGCGGCCACAATCGACGCGATTAAAAAAAAACAAGAACGACCGGCGCGGGAACCGCTCGGAAATAATCGGGATTAATTGGAAAAAATGCGGCGATCAATCGAGCGTAGGTAATTTCACTGAGACACGGATACCGGTACGCGTAATGACTCGTTTGATATGGTTTACATTCGGACACAGTTACCTGTGCCCGATTAACAGGCCGCTAAACACGGAACTAAACGCGTCGTGGGCGACAGGAAATAATTCAAAACGCCCGTCGATACAAAGCACAGCGTATGATACACAGTTTTGTCATTCGTGGCACAGAAAACGTCGCACGGGAGAAATTCATCAGAGATCGGTGACAGATAAACGGTGATCCGTGGACGCGATGACAGAGAGTCCGGCCCGTTTCGCAAGGTACCAATGGGAACGATCGAGTTTCGAGCGAACACGATCGTCAGATAGGTGAAACAGAGTGCTGGAAACGGCGAAACAAGCGAGGAAAAGCAAAGTATAGCACGGTGACACCCACCTTGCCAGTGGACCACTCCTCTTCGCTCGTTGACCCAAAATCTTCTCGACCACGGTGACATTTCCGCTTCTCGCTGCCTCGAGCAGCTCCTGATCCTTCCCCATGGTCCATTTACACCGTAATCAACGCCCGATGTTCACCTGCACACTTGTCAATTTCTGTTTTTACTACGATTACTCGCGTTTCATTGATCCAGCGTGGCCATCTTGGGCCGACTGCGTCGTCACCTCGCGGTCACTTCGCGAACGCAGCAGGACCGCGCGCACGACAAAGACAACGACAGGCCAGGCCCTCGATTATTGGCTGCTCGCGAGAGAGACGGAGCGACGCGACGCGACAGGAGGCTCGATGTGTACCGCGCTCGGGCATGTAGTCGACTGTAAGGTGCCAGCTGTTGCGCCATACTGATTTTCTGTAGCTTTACGCTAGCTCGGCGTACCAGCAATTTTATCGAATAAGTGTGTCGCGCGGCTCCTATCTCTGATCGACATGAGCGGCGGTCATCTCAGACAGCCACTGATCCTTCTATTGCTCGCCGGTAGCTGTTATGCCGTTGTAAAAAGTCCGATAACCGAGGCTCTCTACGGTAAGCACATAACCTCAAAGTTCAATACCCGGTACCTACTCCGGCCCTTTGTTGGTACCGATGCTCGATTCAAATGAATTTTGACGGATCTTGGCGAGAGATGTGGTGTATCTGACCACGGGAAATTTCAGCTTTGGTAATTCATGCGTTTCTAAGACACAGGAAATAGGTAATTTGTTACATAGAAGGTAGCATCTCGCCGAATTAGAGGATTTTTTAATATATTGTCAGGACATATTTTCAACAACTTTTCCGTATTTTTCCGAGATATTTGTGAAAAACTATAGCTACCGTGCGTGTATATGGTGTGGATAAAGCTATTCGTTAACTGTTTGTACAAATCACGACAGTTGATGGTCGAACTCGTTGAAAAAGACGGAAGGGCAAAACAATAACATCCCCAAGGACACGAAACAGAATGTAAACGCCTCAAATTTAGTTAAGGGTTGGTAGTGAGTTAGATTTTAGATTACTTTTGCATTAGATTTGGGTTAGGTTTCGCTAAAATATTATTTTACGCAAACGATGTCGAAAACCAACACATAAGTAAATCTGAGACTTTGACACCTAAACCTAACCTAATCCGAATTTTTATGATTTCGTTGTTGGATTACACCGGATCGAAAACTACTAGAAAATATTGGGAAAGTCTATAATTTTCAGTAAATTAAAATTCAGCTCGTAATTCTTTATATTTAAGAAACCAAACCTTCATCATTATTTGTTTTAAAAAGTTCGTGGGGTGTATACGAAGATAGTTTACACCTCGTCGTGATATATCTGTACACAGAAACGGTTGACGAGCGTCGCACCATGCTGACGCATACGCACGCCACGGACGTATACATACAGGCAAAATTCAGTTTTGTAGTAGCTGCAGTTTTTCGCGAACATCTCAGAAAGTAAGGCCAAGTGATGGTTATATGTGTAGGAAAAAGTTGCTCAGAATGTCGAGTTTTACAACATATTTAAATTTTATCAAAATCGGCGACCTGCAAATTATGCACAATTAAATACTAGATTATTACAACACGGCGACTACGCTGCTGTGTTGACTTTTCTCAGCGCACGGTGATGGCGAATTTTCCCGAATTTCTGGACACGATTGATATTTTCAATTCTCAGATTTGTCCAAAAAAAGCGTACTCATGGTATCTCTGGAAGTATTGATATATTTGTGTCAAATTGTATATGGACAGAAAGTACATACATCCAACAAACTAATAGGCCTTTACCTAACACTCTCATGACCATCTTTTTAGACCCAGAAATCAGTTTTTTCATGATTTTGTACAATAATTTTATTTACCTTTAGAGCGGTGATGCTATAGTGGCTAGGGATAAACTTAAGAATTTTACATAACATGTACAATAACATATACATATGTATGTACACATATGTACATATATGTGTATAAATTTTTTGTAAAAAAATTCTATTTTTCCCTGGAAAAATACCAGCTCTCTAAAGATTAACAGCATTCCTTAAGTGTTCTGTGATACAACATATACCATGAAAATATTTCATTTATTAGTTGGGTGTGACTGATAATATTAAATTATCTCTGCGTCATGTATACAACGTGTCTGGTAACATATATGTGTGCACATTTCTTACTCTTTTCGAACCCACTTTAGACATTATTGAGAAAATGTAACAACTGTATATATTATAGTATATATTACTGTATTTATTACTATGCATATATTCTAAAATAAATTAATTAAATAACCAGTTTTATGTAAATATTAATATAGAAATGTCTGGATCTGAATGAACCTACCGATGACCATCCGCGTAACAGTTTCACTGAGGGCTGTGCGAGTGTTAATAATGAATCCAACTTTCTACATTATCGATCATAGTTTGGCAGCGTTTTAGTGTGCTTACTGCTAACTCTATTTGTACAAAACCAGTAGTGACTTTTACATTTTTCAAATACAGTCAATCAAAATCAAAATTCTGTATTTTAGCATACATTTCTCTTCATGCTTGTGCTTCATAATAGACCAAACATTTTTTATGGATTTTGCATATGATGACTGGGATAGTCAGTCGATCACAATAATACATTCCCTATCGTGCACATTGTACATATGTGGCTTTGGTGTTTCAAGTACATTCTTTTACAAAATCCATTTATTTCTACTTTTATTTGCTTACAAGCATTTACTTATGCTGATGTGTACCACTCAATGTAATATGATCCAAGGCAGAATATAACTGTGTCAGACTTATATGACTGTTCCTTTCATATTAAAGCATTGCCAATATATTCATAAGATTTTGCTGATTAAAATTAAACATAACACAAAGGAATGTTGGTTACATCTGCTCACTCTGGAGCATTTAATTGTATAAAAACCTCTTGTATAAACGTTTAATTATACAAAAGCTTAACAGTATAATATTCTTGAATTAATTTATTGAATATTTTGTGTGTATAATTTTTGAAGAAATTGATCCAACTATACATATAACTAAAATTAGATATTAGTTGTGGCAACACTTTTATTTGTAACAAATTTGATGACAAACTTCACATCCAAGGTTAGTTCATTTGAGAAGGGAATATTATAGCTCTAAAAGTAAAATAATGCTGTTCATTAGAGCCATATAAATAATTTCAGCATATATTTGTTGAAATGAGTTAATTTGTTTCCTTGCAATAATAAGTTTATTTTGAATAATACCTTTTTGAAGTGAAAAATAAATTTTGTAATATTAAACATCGTAAACAAATTGTTACTTTATAAATTTCTTTTATAATATTTAAGATATTCCCTAAAATTCTATCTATAAAATGCATCTATAAATGCAGACAAAAATTATAATAACTTCCAAAGACGTGAAAGTCTGAACGAATAAACAAATGAACTATATTAAACAATATTAATAAAACTTGTAGGATTCATAGTAATTCCTAGTTTTAATTTAAAAAAGGCTGGACTGAAGGAAAGTGAAGGAAATTAATATTTATAGACATAAATAAAGGATGTATTTATATATTGTATTTTTATTTACCTCGGTATTAACTATTGATTTACATAATTGTAATCAATGTTAATATACTGTCATAACATTGTTATACACTATCAATGTCGGTAGACTATCGTGATCGTTTGAAAATAAATCAAAAGTCAGTATTTATGAAATCAACTTCAAACTGCCATATCTTCTAAATAAGCGTAACCTAAGTCTAAAAACGCAAAATATTATGTATATACATATGGTTTATAAACTGACTGTAATAAATGGATCCAAAGATCTCACACTTTTTTAATTTAATTATTGATCAACATTTCGGTAATTTTCGCCACTGTGCTACGAAGGAAAAAGAATTTATCAGTTCACCAAGAAAGTTAGCACCGCATCTAGTTTTTGCCATTATTAATATTTTGATTTAAAATACAAAAAGTTATTACATATATACAATATGAATGCAAAATTATATACAAAAACGGTATAAAATAGAAAGTGATTTATTTACTAGCGCAAAAATTCATTTCTCAAAATAATTCTGTCTCCCACAAATGGTGGTGAAGATGATAATTTTTAATATTTATTTCTTGATCTATATTATTTGGTTTAACTGGGCGACTATTTACAAAATCTGGGAAAGGAAGTTGAAACACTTTTTCATATTAAAAACAACACTTTTAAAAAATAGAATAATAATGGAAAATACAAGCCAAAGAAATTTTTTTAAATAAAATATTGTTTAGTTCGCTTTGTGTAGCACTCATCGAAACGGCGTGAATTTTCGTGATTAGCTATGCAATACATGACTTATCGTTTTGACTGGTAGTTGCAAATATGCTGATACACACGCGAAATGAATAGTCCATTACAATATTTCAAGCATATAAATCAATTATAAGTATATCATAAAAATGTGATGTTAATTTTGAAACATTCAAATTGATATGGAGTACATAAGTAGCAAACAAATAACTTGGAAACTGGTTCACACGTGAGAACTTGTATCTTTTGAACGGATGAATTACCGAAGGTAAGAATAAAATTTTATATTTGGGGCCTTTCACACAGGCTTGGTTATTATTCAAACAATGTATATCATATTTATTTATATCTAGTATCGTCTTATTTGACTAAATTTTATTCTGAAAGAGGTAGTTTATTTGAATATAAAAATGATTTTCTCTTAATTATTTTATTACATGGCTATCAAATAAAATTATTTAGGAAATAATTTTTGTGTATGAATAAATTCTTATTTCAATCATTTCTAAATTGTTTCTTAAAAACACTTTACCGCCATGATTTGTGTTCGTGGATATTTTAATTTGACGCAATTGTAGAATTGTCATAATATGGACGTAAAGTCGTTTAAATAAAGTAGCATATATTCTTATCACAATATTTTATGTCAAATTATTTGTTGTTTCATTTGAATGATTTGATGAACTCAAATAAAGAATTATTTGAAATTGATTTATTTAAATTTCACATAAGTTACCTCTGCTCTGTTATGTATGAAATAAACATAATAAATTAGTTGAAATAGTGAATTAATATATATTAATTAAATACTATGATAAATATATTATAGTGTATTTATATGTGTGACAATATGTAGGTATGAAGTATAGATACTAAAATCTATTTATTAAGTTACAGTGAAAATACATATTTTAAAAATCTGCGTTTATATTTATACATTCTATCTAGTTTTATCAATTTACACATTTATTTGACATTTCGTTCTCTTATGTAATAAATAAACTGTATTGAAAGACATTATATTGCGTGTATTTCATCAATATTTTTACAATATATATATCACATTTTTGAGATTTTTTTTAATGTCACCTCCATACATACTTGAATATATGTTGTATTAACCCTTTGACTGTTTATTGTGTAAAACGACACGAGAAATTCAATAACGCTTCACATTAATTAACGATCATAATAATTTATCATATCACCTTGCTATCGAATAATACGGATTTTTGCCTTGAACAATTTCAACGTTTATTTCAAATCGATTTATATAGTTAGGATACATTCAAAATTTTCTTTATCATGACGAGTAAGAGTGGTGAAGAAGAACAAATGCGAATTCGTTCGTGTGACCTAATTCCTCACAAACTGCCGCTACATTCAAAAGAAATGTAAACGACTAATGTATTCGCACGAGTGGTGTGTCTATAATTTAATTGTATGTGTGAATAATACAATTGCATAATATTTATGTGTAGAATCGCGAATAAATGTAAGGTACGGTGATACTTGATTAATTTTTTTAGGAATTACAATTGTAGAAAATATAAAATCCTAAAAGAAAATAATAAAATGTAGATTAGGAAACATTTTTATCGAAACAAAAGCATTGGCACACTCAAATTATTTTGATCTTGTCAGAATGAAATAAAATAAACATAGAAACAGTATCACACTTGGGAAATGTTAAACAGACCAATTCAATAATATTATACTATTAAATTGTAAATGTATCGATGCTTTTGTTAGTTTATTATCATTAATGCAATATATGTAGCTATGCATATACATACGTGCTATGTATATATAATACATAGTATTCTAAAACTATAGACATAATTATAATTTTTGGAAAAATTAACGGTATCTATTTTATTCCTTATTGTTACTAATGGTTTCACAAACAATTTTGCAGACATTACTATTAGTCGAAGCATATACATATGCAAATAGAGGTTTGAAAAATACCAATTTTTCACAAGAAATAAGAATCCCGTTGTATTTTTTGAGCAACATTATATATGTCTTTACTGCATGTATTTTTATACTGTACACTGTACAGAATAATAAATTCAATGATCTAATAACATATATCGTTTTAATAATCTAAAGTAACAATGTCAGTTGATATTTAAATTGATATCTACAACTTCGTCCATGATATTGACGTTTCCGAAACAAATGAATTTCTACGACTTTACAAATTATTAAAGTAATCAGAGTAAGAGTATGTTATTCATTCTTCAACGTCTCCTATGCCATTAATAATAATCAAGGTAACGAACGAAGAAGAAAGTTCGTTGCACTGTTTAAAAAAAAAGTACAAAATAACTCCCGTTTTTTACGGAAAAAATGATATGATTAAAAAATTATTTGACATCTGCAAATTCTTCGTTTAATATTAGAGTCCTTCCTATTCAAATATTTCTTTATCAAACTATTAAAAGCTGCTTAAATATTACGGCGTGACCCTTTGACAACATATTTCAAGGTCATTGAAATCTGCTAAGAGTCGCCATTTCTAGGGGACTTACATTTCTATGTAGGTTTTAGAACGGAATACATTTCTTCATTTGATGCCCCGCTTTCGAGAAATTAGAGTGAAATTAGTTATAAAATAGGACGGTTAAACGTGCTGGCGAATAGAAATCGTCTGACGCGTCTGATCATGACGAACCAATTCTACTTCTTGTGAATGCTAGGACACGCGAACCCGTCGAACTATGAGACACGACTTTCTCGAAAACGAAGGATCAACAGAACAAATAATATGCATCTTTTTTTTTGCACATTATGTGCATATGCAAGTTTTCGTGAGGTGTGGGGGATACTCGCAGTTATACGGATTTCTATGTATTTCAGACTGTGATTTCGATTTATACATTCCTTGTTATACAGCAACGAACGGCAAAAAATTTACGACAATTTACGTCATTAAAGAATAGGTATCTTTCAATCACTCATTCGTAGTTTCAATAAACACTTAAAGGGTTAAAGGACATAACGAAGGTGAAACTACATTATGTATAGTTGTCTATACGTTAAAATAGCAGAGAGTAGTGTAAAAATATTTGACTGGCACATTACTGAGGTCATCGTAGAACAGTAATGTTTACTAAATTTTACAGATGGGAGTACATTACACATGTCCGCAGCCCTTAGCAACTCGAATGATATATTCATTCAACAAATTACCATTGCCCCACATAGTAAAGTTATCATTAAGATAACAGATGTATCATCCTCCACCTCGTTTATCATAGCACAAATTCATGTATATCAATATAACGTCACATTGTCGTACGACGAGGACTCCCCAGATATCATGTCTAACAGAACAGTGTTCGGGTCAAATATCGGCCTTTACGTTAAACCAACCTCGACCATAACTCAGCTGTTCTTGAAAAACAATAATAAAGAACAGGTTCAGGCTATATCTGCTGCCATTGCTTACGACAACAAAGGTGAGTTAATCCATAATAATTTCTTGTTACAGTAGTGCAATACTAATCCAATATTATCTCCTTCCTTCCTACGTAGTATGTTGAAAATTGAATAATTAAAAATTAATTTTTGTAACATAATACCCCCAACTAACTTACCGAATAAATATGTGACTAACAATGTTACGTTTAAAAAGTTCCAAGACTGGTATACTAAAGAATTGAATCCTGTTTATTAAGAAATTTTTAATTTTCTACATACATCAATTCATAGTTACATACTCGGTACAACGTTCATACAGTGCTTTGAAAAAAAATTCCTTGGGAAATTCTTTTTTTGTTGTCAGTTTTAATTTCTCGGTTATTACCCAATTGTCTTGTCGCCCTCACCTCCAGCGTTACCAGACCGTTGTGTATTCCCCTCGAATTGCTTTCCCTCCCCCCCCCTCTACCATTATGGCTTGATTCACCTAGTGGTGGGAATAATGCAACGTGACATATACCCTCGTGGCATAATCTCCAGATCAAGACTTGTTCCCCCACTCTAACTTCCCCATCTACCGTGCTATTCCCCACACTTCCGCCGCGGCACAGTCACGTGACGCGTTTTATTTCTGTCGTGCACACTTCGGTACTGGCAGAGAGAGGATAACTTTTACCCCTCAATCCGTGAAGAGGGAAGCGTGCAAACTGTACGTTGCCAACGCTGCTCCCCTCTTCATATACGTAATACGTAGGTTCCGTTTATTGGCGGTTTGATTTTTGAGATTGAGAAAAATTCAGCAGGTACCAAATCTGGATAACATGGTGAGCACTTAATAACAGTTGCGCTGTTTTTTTTTTTTGCCAAAAATTGTGCAATGACCACTGACGAACGTGCGTTTGCGTTGCCGTGGAGCAGGCTCCATACTTGTAATCGTGAACACTACAATGTGTATCTTTATATACAATAAAAATTGTCTGCATCGACTACAAGAAGTTTATTCTTGTTAATTTTAATAGGTTGTAAAAACTAGCTAATGTTTCTTCTACTTTATGTTCCGCCTAGTGTAAGGGACCCAATTACTGTGGGGTGCAAATTACTGTACCTATATTAACTATACTTAGTTTTAAAGCATAATCAACAATAAAAAAAGAGATGTTAAATTCAGTTAAAATCAGTTAGTATGTATGTTATATATCTCTTTTTAATATTCATTGTGCTTTAAAAATAAGTATAATTAATATAAGCACAGTGATTGGCATCCGCACAGTAGTTGGGTCCCCTACCCTACTCATTTTTGTTGTAAATGAATACAATCCGCTGTCTAGTGGCGTGTAAAATCAAGAAATGTCTTACGACGCAATACTGAAGGACAAATGAACATCGCGAAACTACAAAATTGTGGGACACCGAGAGAGGTCAAAATTACACGGTAGCACTGTACCTAGGCAGTTGGGACTACACGTATGTCTGTAAAAAAATCAGTCTGCGAACCTTTTGAACATAACGTGTACATTGCCGGGCGCAAATAGTTAATAGCGAAACGACGATAGTGGGGCATGTTGTCTTTTCTCGGTGTAGCGTAAACTCAGGTGAGTGAGCGTCGTAAAAATGATCGTGGTAGGTAAGTGAGAAGGGATCAAACAAAGTAGAAGTTATTGTCATTTAATGTTGGAATCGGATGCGGGCTCGATAATAAAGCTTACAGCAGAAAACAAAATGACGATCCGGACCATCAGCTCTTTGTTCTCTTCGTAGCACCCGTACCGGGTGGATGCAACATGGAGTTCGAGCACGAAATCGCGCCGTACACGAAAGTACAGCTGCAGGACGCCATGGTAATGGTCGACGCGCAACCAGCGTCGATGCCATTTAGCAACAAATCGAATTGCGATAAAAATCCGGTGAACCACGAAATGTATCAGATGTACCTGTCCGAGCGGGACTTCAGCGCTGAGTCATACTTCCAGGGTATTATAAGTATGCTCACCGTAGATGATATCGTGGTCAATGGTTATCAGGTACTTCTGTATTTACGTGACTGTTGTTTATGTAACTTGATTAATTGAGCCTCTATGGTCTAATTTTCATTCTCCACCCAATTTCGGTTCTTCTGTACGAAAACACCTCTTGAACGTGGATACAGTATTTTCTCGGTATATGTCAACAACACGGTTCTTGCCAGAGACATATATCGTCCAACAGCGAAGCTCTAGAGGCCTCGGTCGCCAAGGAGTGTAAACATACCTGTCCTACACGATGCATGTCAATTCCATCTTTCCTATACGCTGTCCTTCTTTGCGTCCGAACCTTTCATCGTTCGTTACACGTGTAAATTGTCGTCAGAATTATGTCATATTTGGCATCATTTTTATTAGAAAAATGCCACAAATATGTTGGCGGAAGTCCCATAAAAATAATGAAAAATAAAGTAGTTTTCTTGTGGCCACCTAGTTTCACCGATATACCCGACCCGTATTATGTATACACTTCTCGGCGTCCGAGGCCTCTCACGGAGTACTTCCCGCGATACTGGGAATAGTTCTACGACTTTTATCAGCCTTGTAAATGCAACTTATATCGAGAAAATACTGTAGGTCTTTAAAGCTATAGTAGATATCAAAACAATGGTTAGAATGAGAATGGAATGTTTTTCGTACCTTATAAGATAATGCTATTACATTGACGGAATTTTTTTATTGAAGTAAAAATCCTCACACCACCATTATTGTAAAATGTAATGTAATATTAATAATAATATTTCATAAAAATATAATATAATATAATATAAATATTTCATAAAAACTTACGTTTCTCAGCACGAATGAACACTTTCCTCAACAAAATATGTACTTTCACGTTAATAAATTTGCTTGAAACAATCGTAACCTAACGCGATCTAAAAACAACTTTCAATGCGGAGTATTGTAAACTTTCAAATTTATCAAGCCTCCTTATGTATCAATCGTCTCCAGTCTCTCTTACTTCGTACGTGTAAAGTCGTAAATTTATCTGTTTTCGAAAAAATAGGCTACAGCGGACGAAATTTCTATAAGAATATTATCGTGTCCAATGAAAAATTTTAAGTAATTTTATAATACCAGTAATGGATGGTTAGAACATAATGGCGGGTGATTAGAAAAGAAGAAAATGTACTAAGAAATAATAGAACTGTTGTACATATATGTAATTGATAGCGGGTAATTCACCAAAGATAAATCATCTAAATAACTTCGACATTTTTCGTCGCAGGATAAAATGTTTGAGACAAAAACTGTATGGTTTCGATGAACCCATTACGTGGTAAAACTTAACTTTGTAACGGGACCAGGTACTTTTAAACACTTACAATTGTAGCCCCTCTGAAGGTAATTTTTTCGGTGATCATAGTCATGCAAGGTCATTCAATAGCGTACAAGGTCAAAAACGTAAAAAAAAATGAATGAAAAATAGAAATCTATTGTGAATATGTATGAAATGGAATACCCTCGGCTTTATAAATCAAATCAATTCAAAGTGTAAACAAAATGCTTGAATAATCTGCTACAAGGGATGTTTAAATTGACGACCAGTCACAGCAAGACAACGCCTGAAGCGTTACGACAATGATCACCGATTTTTCTTCTGTTCTATATATTTCTTTCTGTGTTTTATGTTACGGTGCAATTTGAGTACGTTCGCATTGGAAATGATCCGTACCGTGGTAACGCATTCGCAAGCGAAATATGTTCTTATAGACATTTCGTCCACAGTATGCAGGGTGTTGCATTTGAAATTCCTGGGGCAAATATCTCGAAAAATACGAACGACATGAAATCATGCTTTAGATAGAAGTTGTATGGTTCGGGGGTCATGCTGTTATTTATTCGACCTTGAGATGACCTTGGAACGACCTATAAAGACCAGCTTTGAATTTTTAAATCGGAACTCATACTTTTTGTGGTATATTATTAGTGTTAACACTGAAACGTTTCCGAAACACTACCTGAACGCAATTTTAACGTAACCGGTAATCGAGATGCCTCAAAGTTGATGGTCCGCCGGTTTTGGCTTTACCCGATGAAAATATATGCACCGCGAGGACGTTGCACGATCGTACATTGCACATCTTAGAGTAAGGAACCCAATTACTATATACAGGGTGTTTTACCTAACTCGAGCATCTAAAATATCTCGCTTGTTTATTATGATAGAAAAAAAATGTCAGAGGACAACATTAGTTGCTTCAAAGGGGCAAATATTACGATAGGCAAAAAAATTTGTTCAAGGTTATATTTTTTGAGATTTCAAGCTCATCGAAGTTTTTTTAAATGGAATGATATATTTTTATTATCAGTGTTTACAGTCAAGGTTCGAGAACATTTCCTGAAACCCTAGGGGGATCATGTCATCGTTATTTCACTATTTACATCAATTAGCCTACTTTTATGAATTTTTCATAATCAAGGTCACGTGAAGGTCATAATATTACAGGTCGATGGACTCGTCTTGACCTCGGCTATCATATAGCGATAATAAAAATATATCATTCCATTTAAAAAAACTTCGATGACCTTGTAATCTCAAAAAATATAACATTGAACAAATTTTTTTGCCTATCATAATATTTTCCCTCCTGAATCAACTACTGTTTTCCTCTGAAATTTTCTTGTATCATAAAAAACAAGCGAGATATTTTAGCTGCTCGAATTAGGTGAAACACTCTGTATAATATACTATACATAATATATAATATACACTAAACCTTAAAAGTAACTGATACATGTTATCTTATAAAAATGACGAGATTGAATCTACTTGGATTTTGTTCGGTTCGTATTATTATACATGCTTTACTAAATACATTTATTTAATCATTTCCCACGAAAGCATCCTTGTAATTTCACAATGATAGGTTTAGTGTTAACTGATTATAATGAAAAAAATTTAATAGCCCTTTTTTAATATTTCTTATGCTTGGAAAATAAGTATAATTACGATAGGCACACTAATAGGTACCCCCACAGTAATTGGGTCCCATAGCCTAGTAGCTCTGAAAACAGCCGACTATATTGGAATCCTTTGCCCTGAGAATTTCAAATGGAACACCCTATACACGAACTAAAGTTATAGACCAATACGTGGAAATTTTTCTTAATAGACCTCGCATTACAAACTAATTTCGCCGATGAGAAGAATCTACAGCGCTTACACCGGGATCGGATCTGTCTACGCTACAGTGGCCACTTACGGTGATAAATCGGCTGCGTACATACCCTCGTTCTCGTATGCCTGCCGTCCTGTGCAGGATCCAGACTCCTGCGAGATTTTAAGTACGTTCGATCACAACGGTTACTGCAATCATAATTATCATGACTAAGTCAACATTCCTCTTTTTTCTAGCCGATGTCTTTCCGAAGGTCGTCTGCGCTCTGTGCTTCTTTATGGGACTCATAACAATTTTATCCGGACAAGCTAGTTTCATGGTCGACCAATTTTCAGGCTTCTTGTTCGTTGGAACCATGATCGGCTACCTGATTACGGGTAAGTGTACCTGCAACTAAATGTTTTCGCACAAACCGTTAATGCGCCAAAATGTGAAATGTAGGAGCGTTAGTAGAAGGAAGATTAAAAATTCAGATATCTTAACACTAGAACAACTGAACACTAAAAGCCACAACGTCTCGATAGACGTTGCACGATTATTTCTACAAAATGTCAGCGAATAAATTTGAGTGCTGGGTAAGCGGACCCAGAAAAATCTCCATAATGTGAACAATTGTAAAATAAAGAATCTGAATCCGTCATTTTGACACGTCCGGTGGTTCTGGTGTTAATTGCTTCATTCGTGGCTGTTCCCTCAGGTAGCAAGTCAACTTGAGACATGCTACGTGTTAAAATTTCAACTTTTATTATAGCATATTAACATTCCGTCTGCACCCCTATTTCTATTACTGTCATCTGCATACTGGGTCGTTTAAATCTTTTGTCAGTTTTCGCTTTTTAAAAAGTCCCACAAACTTACCAAGTACTCTTTCCTATTTCCAAAACATCGTCAGGAAATTTTCATTGCAATTGTTTTCACAACTACTCAATAAATATTTGTATCTATTTTTTTAAATTTGTGCACTTCCAAGTACCATGTTAAAAGGAGAAAAAAAAACCTGAGAGCTTCAGAATAGTATAATTATATTAGCAATGGAAAATGATCAAAATTTTGATGTAGTATAGAACGAATATAAATTTTCTTTTAGAAAATTGTGAAAGACAAGTAGACAAGGAGTTAAACCGGTTCTAGTCTCGCTTTTGCGTGCTTGGCGGAACTGTGCAAGCGAAGACAGCCTGGGTCGAGAACGACCCGGTACGCGGATGAAGAGTTTATACGTGAACTTTCATAGAACCGTGCTATTTCGTTTGTTTCAGGAACCATCGGATTCGGTATATTAATAGGACTGGGCGCCGCTATGATATTGTGCTGGATTCCTTTGGGTACGAGTGTGAACGTGGGATGGTTTATCACGTGCATCCTCTTCTTCTTAACGCCAGGTAGAAAAGCGGCTATCGACGAAAACGAAGGAAAATGCGTGGAGCATTCCTGAACGTATCGTGAACGAAAGTATCCCGTGGCGAGAGGCTCGCGAGAGAGGTCGCGAGGGGTTGTAGCAAATTATAGGAAAATAATGAAAGCCGGCTTAAAAGCAGAGAGGAATAAAAGAAAAGAAGGGAGAACGGACTCGAGAGAGAGAGAGAGAGAGAGAGAGAGAGAGCTCGCCACCTCGAACCGAACCGAACCGAAGTTAGTTTGAGTTTGGCGAAGGGATGAAGCACAGTCAGAGAGTCCCCCCGTAGCTTTTATCAATGTTGTTCGCTCATGTGGAAACTTCGCCTGCCAAATCCCCCATGCAGCAACGCCGGGCATCCGCGTTGCCTCCTACCTTTCTCACCATAACGTGGCCCGAGCACCCTCGCACGCACACACGCCACAGGCGCGCGCGAAAAATTCGCCGCGTGCAGACAACCCTCCGCACCATCACCAGAACCATCCCACGACTCCCACGAACCGATCCTAACCAGCTTGAAAGATTCGCATTTACCTAATTGTGTCCCCGTATTTATTTTGCGCCGGGACCTATTCAGATTACACGGGCCGTGCTTGCGTAACTACGTCGTTCTGATCTATTCCCCATAGACAGATGATCAGCCTGGTCACCCTCCGGCTAGTCCCTTCTCCTTTTGTCTTTTATGCAACTCGATTGCGTTGTTGCGGCTCGTCTAACACCGGCGGCGAGGCTAAGCCTTTCTTCTTTGCGAATCCTTTAAGATTATCTTTTTCCTCCTGTCTGAACTGAGCTAACAGCCATACAAAATATTCGTTTTTTACCTCAATTGCAGCTGCAGCACAATTTATTTCCTTTCTTGGTAATAGATTGAAAATACTATCGCAGTATGTTTAACACTAGATTTAGGCAGTAGTAAAAGGGACTGTTCTATATTTATAAAAACGACCGGGGTGTGTTTAGCCAAATTTTAAGCGATCTTTATCGTGGATTTTTCCATCACATTGAATGAAAGTAATAAATAAAGTTCTATAATCTCAGTCATCTCAAAAGTAAACTGTAGTTCTACTTCTGATGTTTTTACTGCTATCTAGTTCACATACTCACTTTTCTCATAAATGCATCAAATCTAAAGTCTAGACTTAGTCCAATAACCTAGACCAATATACTTTAGTTTCCATTACAATTACATCATATTTCGACTTTCTTTCTTTTTTCAGAATCTCTGTCAATTCTTCATATCAATTGGGTCTTCCTGCTCTGTTTCATATTAACGGCGACCCTCTGTTCGATCTTGGTTGCACTTACAGGCACTTTTATTAGCGCTCTTATAACCGGTGCAATATATTCGTCGTTTATGATTGTGTTACCGTTAGATTATTGGTTTGGGTCCAGTTTGAAATACATACTGATAAATCCTATAAGAAGAGCAACCATTGAGGGCTTCTCTGATGCTATAATCATACAACCAGTTCAGGGAAAAGGTATCGTGTACAGATCGTTTTACTTAATATTGTATGTAGACAATGTCTCATTTAATTTGAATCTACTAAATGTTACCGTTCGTTCCTATTAGATTTCATTTCATGTATAGAATGTATAGGTATAGAAAAAAATAGTTTGAAAAAATAATCTGAACAGTGAAATAATTCTATCCATAATAACTTGAACCACGAACGTTTATATTGTGGTATTAGTTTTCGTAATCACAAGGTACATAAGTCGCAAATTGTGACCTTTCTCACAATAATAATTTGTGTGTAGTTCAAATTCTATGCGACTTCCAAGTTTTCCAAGTAATTTTTGTATTTTTCAACGATTACGATGCAATTTTTCACTGGTTAATCACGTTTCCTAATTTTCAACATATGAAGAATTTTTCAACAGTATTGTGTAAATATGAAACTAAAATCTGGTAATAGTTAAATTAAAATCGTAGTTCCCGTACTCACTACTTTACGTTTTTAATATATATTTTATACAGCACTGTACTATGTTATAAAAATAACATAACATTTTCAGATATTTTCTTGATCATCTTATGGCTGATTTTGGCGTTAATTCGGCTTTCGGGCTGCAGCCGCCTGGTCACAAACAATTATATACCGATATAATTATACTACGCTTTACTTTCGTTTATAAGAACAGTTAAGACTAAAGATTTTCACTACAATTCCTCGTAATGCAAGCGTTTCCACTACTTATACTTCCTTTTATAATAAAGATATATTATATTAAAAAGAAGCAATTACGATTTCCGCTTATTTATTATCCGTTTAAGTCACAATTTTGGAAACTTTGTATACCAGAGCTGCTCAACATGTCTATTAGCGGGCAATGGCGCCCGCCAATGTCCGTGGACATCGCCAGAGTCGCCAGGTGAGGGGAGAAAGCACGAATTGAAGGGAAAAAATGACCCTCTCTCTCTGCCAGCACCGAAGTATGCACGACAAAGTCGGAACGCATCGGTAACTTGGGGAATAGCGTGGTAGAAGAGGAAATTAGAGTGGGGGAAGAAGTCTTGATCTGGCGACTCTGGGTACAGCTACGGACAAGTGACTTAGCCGAGTGAGGTAGCACAGCCGTAGCTGGCCACGTAGCTATGAGAATGCGTGTGACAATTACAGTGAATTCTCGATTTATGTCAACAACACGGGTCAGCGTCGTGTACCGTCCAGGAGACATAACCGAGCCGCGTTATGTTTACACATGTCGGCGTTCGAAGCCACTCGAGCTTCGTGGCTCCTCGCAGGGTATACTCCGCGGTAGTGGGGATAATTCCGCGATGTTTATCATCCAGACCTTAGGGACATATATAGAGAAATCACTGTACACGCAGACCCGCTCGCAGGGGCGTGGCTTTGCGCCCGCCGTTCTGTGTATGCCCAGGGGAAGAAAATTACTGGTCGTACGGGCAGACGCTGAACAGTTCTGGTGTATACGATAAAATAATGTTGTTGTACCTTCGTCTTACAAAAGCGACCGATGTAACGTTTGAGATGTTGGCATGAGGCTAGGTATGGGTGGGAAAGGGGTAACTGAGTTGTAACAAATGAAAGCCAGACGACTTGCGTTGTCATTAAAATGAATTAACATTTATTGAATCGAGACAGTGACACCTAACAGTGGTTCTATATCCTACTACTTACAATCTTAAAGGTAATCACAGCAACAATATTATCTCCATTATTCACAACACTTACGTAGATTACTGTCGCAATAATATATTATTCTCGATAATAAATTTATTAATACTCATACACTATATTCGTTATTAAGAATTATCATTACAGATAATAAGAAAACTGCGTAACCACTTCCGCGTCACAGGTCGATCCACGAACGATTTACAGACGCGATCGTTTCGATGCAACCTATACTATTGACAATGTTTGTTAGTAAATTTCAATAGTGCCAACGAAACGGAAATTATTCATGCTTTATCGTTCGAAGCGTTGGTATGTACGTTTCAAAGGATCTAATGTCTTTGTCCTTCTTTTAAATAAAGAGCATTGTTCGCCAGACATCTTTTCCTCTTTCCCGAATTTCCACCGAAGACGCCATCTTACTTTCTAAGCGTCCGAACCGCTACGGCGGTAATATACTACGCTTGTGGTTGCCAAGGAAAGGAAGAGTATGGCAATATTTATCACGTATCACGCAGGTTACAAATTACGGAAAGGAAACGAATCAACGGAACTCGACAGGATTGTTCTGCAGGCGGAAGAATAGGAACTGAATAACGAAGCGAAGCTCCTGGACCTTTGGTTCTCGAGTTTCGTGTCAACGAGGAAGTGGTACATACGGATCGAAAACGAAGTGTATTTTGAATACGGAGGTTCTCGAACGGTTGAGTGGCCAACGTGTGTGCTCTACCGCCTGGAGATTCTCTTTTCTCTATCGCGGCTACTTTGTTTCAGTTTTCTTCCAAAAATATAAATTTACTAATGTACAGTCCCCGTTCATCGTGTACGTGTGTGCATTATGCGTGCGTTCCTCGCGTAGAAAAGACGTGTTTATACGGATTTTGTACATCTAAGTCGCCGGGTTGCCAGTATTCGCGGAACGCTGTCTCCCTGCGCAACCGTTTTCTGTACACATGTGGCGCGGAACGTATCTCGCCGTTTGTTCGCGTGTCCTTGTCTTTGTCAGTTCATTGTCATCGTCTTTGTCTTGCCATTTTGCCTCGACACCAATACACGAATCAACCCTATTTGACTGCTGATAAATCGTTACAGCTCGGTCTCGCCTACGACCGAGTTACACGCGACGTCCACGACGGACTCGTCCGGAAGTCCTCGACGGGGTTCGTTTCCCGCTGAAGCTGTCCGCGGAGATCGGGCCGCGAGAATCTACGAAACAATCGGCTTTACAGATGCTTGTTACATCCATTACACGTTTATGCTCGGAGATGCGCCGGCGGTATGGTTACTCACGGAGGTAAACGAATGCGGTGTCGGAGATAGAAAAAGTAGTCCTGGAACGGTCGAACGCAAGGTGGAACACGATCGGTGGCCGGGTGTCGTTGGAGTCTGATTGAACACCGTGTTTCCTCGCATCAGGTACGTACCGGCGACAAAGTTTAATCGACTAGCTAATCAGGACAAGGGAAAACCGGGGGACGAGGTCGGCAAAGTCGGCGCGTGCCGAAACGTCGCCGAGCGTGTTCAACGAGTCCTCGCGGTTGCAAATCAGTAGCAAAATTATTCAGCACGCTGCACAGTGCGTGCGAATCGCGTAAAAACACCGGTGCTAGACAAATCAACTTCTTTGTCAACAAAAAATGCACGCGTGATTGGAAATAGGTGTAGCAAAACGTTGTTTATGATCCCATCGATTACCTGAACCTAAAATGCAATTATTTATATTTCATTCCGTAGGACAGGCCTGTCCAACTTCTTCGTCGCTGGCAACACGGTTCCCACCAGCAATCTGTCCGTTCCCCCACAGGTTTCTTATGTTATAATATACGAGAGGAACAGTGTCGGCAGATGAGGGGAGGAAACACGAATCGAGGGGAAAAATTTACCCTCTCTTTGGCAGTACCGGAGTATACACGACAGAGACGGAACGCGTCTCGTGACCGGGTCACGGCGGGTGCGTGGGGGATAGCGAAGTGGAAGGGGAAATTAGAGTGGGGGAACAAGTCTTGACCTGGCGACAATGGATAGGAATAGGTCCCCGATAGAAACAGATGCCATGCGCTCTTGGCGATACGACCGTGTCAAATACTCACTTCCCAATAGATGGAGGGGGCACGAATTCAGGGGACAAATTACCCTCTCTCTGCCAATACCGAAGTATGCACGTCAGAGACAGAACACGTGATTAAACTTGGGGAAACTTGAGCAATAGCACGGTAGAAGGGGAAATTAGAGTGGCGGAACAAGTTTTGATCTGACGACACTACTCCCCACCTTAGCGTAATGAAGAAGTGGGGGAACGGTCCAACTGTGGCCTGCGGGTCGCGGGTTGGACAGGACCGCCGTAGGACATATTTACTTTCTTTTTTTACTCAAACTAGAGAAATATTTCTTATTGTTCGCTCATTCTGTTGACCGTGGATTCTACTGTTCCGAGTATGTGTACTTCAAAGCTGTACCTGACAGTTACTAGAAAATTTAATATCCGCGAGAATCACAGTCTCAACCGACTTTCAAACAAAATGCAAAAATATGAATCCAACCTTTTTTATATTTTACTCGTCCAACTGAATGGTTCGTGAACACATAGTTCTTTTCTGCTGCCACTTGCTAGTAATTAGAAAATAAATTTTATAGGAAGAGTCTTAGAAATCAAGTATTCTAAAATTCTTGAAAGAACTTTAGAGTAACATAACAAATTGAACTTTTTATGGTTTCTTATATTTAATTGTCGATTATATTTCATTGTTTATTATATTGTTTTCCATGTATTAATCTAATATTCAGTGACCATTCAAATTTTATGTAACTATAAAATGTAGCTTATCACGAACTTCTTATTTATTTATTTTAAATACAGAAATAAAGTGAAAACCCGTCAGTTGTTTATTTCCTTTCTAAACAAAAAAAAAGGTTATTATCTATTCGTATAAATGTTTCAACTAATTCTAACTTCAAATGTCGATCTGAATTAATTTTCTGTTGTGAGCAAATTAAGAATAAATGAAATATTATTTTTGTAAACACATCTGCCCATAACTCGCCGCACTGTGGCACCGATCGAAACAACAAGACGAGCTTCACGAAGCTGCTTTCCAGTTTTCTACGTGTCACCCGCAGCAAAACGTGATATTTCATGAAATTTCGAGAGAACGAGAAAGAAAGCTGCGCGGACATGAATCTGTTACGCGCCGTTACTCTGTCAGAATCGAATTGGAATTAGCTGTACAATGTAAAGATTGTTTTCACATTACGGACAGCGAACTGCTCGCGATTAATCGTACAACGAGAGATTTTTGTCGTGCCTCAATTACGTTGCTACTTCGGGGTTGAAGCGAATGGACGTATAACAGAGTATACCAGTTACCAAAGTAAATACACTAGCGTGGAAATGTAATCGCGGGATCTCATTTAACAATAAGTTGCGTTCCCCTACCCCCTCTTTTTCGAATTTACCATATCTAATTTAACAGTGAGAGTTATTTGTGTTCCTCGCTTAAATCGGCACGCAATTATTCACGAAATAATGCCCGAAGAGTGCTCGACAGACGAAAATTTCGCGGGTGACGCGGACGGGCGAAAGGTAAAAGTTAATAAACCTGTTTCCACACCGAAAATATAATTACCATGTATTGCGCCCGCGGCAGAAAGTTTCGAATAATTATCCACAGTGCTCGTGCACTTACGTCAATTGTACGAAAACCTCGAGTGGGTTGTCGCGCGTGCGCGTGCGTCCTCCCGTCACCAACGCGACGCGACGCGCATCGTTGTCGGCCTACTCCCCTGTTTTTCCCTTCCCTTTACCGCTAACGCAATTAATTACAAATTTTATATCGCGTAAAAAGCCTTGTCTGAGGTAGTGCATATATATCAAATTACCCTGTACCGTAATTTTCCCACTTTCGCAACGCTCCGCGCGCACCCCGGCCACCGGAAATTCACTTTTCCGCGGAAACTGGTCTCGCGGGTCTCGACTCCGTTCTCCGCGAAGGAAATTCTCCCTGCGAAATGCTTCTCGGTTGTGGGGAGAGAATTATCCGAAGCTTTACGCCGGATGTACGAGTTGTGATTGAAAAAGACACCGGACTCTTGTCAGTTTCCTCGCGGAGGTAAAGGGTGCACCAAATAGAGCTGACATTTTAAATTGCGCGCCATTTTTTCTTTTTTGTGGCGAACATAGAGTACTAATCTTTGACAAATGGCATCAGGAAGGATTGAGGTTTAGTCATGGAGAATCACACGATCCAGCAACGTATAGAAATTGTGAAAATTCACTACAAAAATGGTGAAAACTTTGCAGAGACGGCTCGAAAAGTCCGCACGGCTCGTGATTATTATAACGCACGATCTCGCAAAATCATTTTCAGCGATGAATGATGAATTTGGGGGACCAAAAATCCACGAGTAATTCAACAGCTTGTTCTGCATCCACCACGAGTCACTGTATGCTGCGGATTTTGGGTTGGAGGAGTGATTCCGCCGTACTTTTTTGAGAATACTGCTGGAAATGCGGTTACCGTCACTGGTGTTCGTTACATGATACCTAACTTTTTATGGAATCAATTGAACTGCATGGACTTGGAAGACATATTCTTCCAACAAGATGCCACACTGCGAGCGAAACTGCAGTTACTGCAGACGAACTTTCCTGGTCGTGTTATCTCGCGCCGCGGCGATTTGAATTGGTCATCAAGATCGTGCGATTTGACGCCATTGGACTTTTTTCTCTTTGGGGGTTTCTGAAAGGAAAAGTGTATGGTAATGATCCACAGATCATTCCGGAGCTCAAGGAAGCAATTGGACGCAGCATTGCAGAAATTAGTCCGCAATTATTCAAAAGAGTGAATGTTTGCAAACAGGGACGAGGCATTTGTCAGATACTGTCCTCATATACTGATACTGTGCACACATAACCTCCAGGTTTATACATTATAAGAACATAAAAACATTCATACTTAAAAAAAAAATACGTTTTATTAATAAATTAAAATGTCAGCTCATTTTCGGACATCCTTTATAAAGTTTGATGGGCTTTGCTGATCGCTCCTCTGTACTCCCGACATATCCGGTTTGTCAAATATCATGGAGCTGCGGATACCAGTCGTAAACAATTTAGTGAAACTGTGTTCGCGAGCCTCTGCGATTTGTCATTCAGCTGGAAAAAGAACTCAAAGCTCTGAATTCAAAGAGCCGTCACAGAGACATTCAATCTACATGATCGTTCCTTGTAACTCGCTCTTCCGTCCAGAAGTGAAATCGGACGTCCGACGCGAATAAATCGATGCGAAGAATCGAGGAAAATTTCAAGAACTAGTTAAGGGATCGCAAAACTGTTGTAACGATGCAGTAGGGAACTGGTACGATGGAAGCGGAAGTCAAATTTAGGTTGGCCGATTGATAGAAACTTAATGAATTTACTCTGACTTCTTTCCAGTTTTGGGCAGAGTGCCGAATCGCAGAGCAACGAGATCATACTTCTACTAAATTGGTGGTAAAGCGGTGGTCCACGAGACCGTTCGTCCTTCTTTGCTGCCACGTTGAACGACATCGTCAATGTCTATTAGAGTCCAATAATCTCAGGCCAACTCCATCATCTGGCATAGTACTGTCCCTACCTCGCAAGAAGTCCCTCGAGACAGCACAAGGGGCAAGAGGGGGTGGTCGCTCGCAGCCAATGATTAGGTTTCGACGTCAAAAACTTTAACCAATAATTCGAACGGTTTAAAGCCGCAGACTTCTTGTGAGACACGCAGACTACAGTGAATTCTCGATATATGTCAACAACACGGGTCTTGCCAGTGTCGTGTATCGTCCAGGAGAGATACTCGGAGCAGCGTTATGTTTACACTCATTCGTGGCTCCTCGCGGGCCTATCCCGCAGTAGTGGGGATAATTCTTAAATCCAGGCCTTGGCGACATATATAGAGAGATCACTGTACAAGTAGCACGTGCACGTATCAGTTTGTTTTCGTCCTAACGCTCCTAATACTTTTTTAAAGATGACAAGAAGGTGCATGGATTCATAAAAATTGAAGATACGATTCTGTTAAAAAGATGGATCGAATAAACATTCAGCAAATGGCAAGTGTTTCAGGAAATATATCGAGTTTTGTATTCGACTTTACGCTTCAGTGTGAACAATGAGTTCACATATTCGGTGAAAACTGTGCGTAGCATCGCAAACTGCATTATATTACTAATGTTTCACGAAAAAAATTTGCTTAGATTCCATACTTCCATTTTTTTGCATTGTCCCGAGAACGTGTTAACTCTTTGCACTCGAAGGTATTTGAACACCAAAACGGAACATATATTCCGACCTAGAATATCTCCCTTATGTATATTTTTTCTTCGTGTTATGAATACTAACACTCGTATGAATACTAATGAATACTAATACTAATACTCGTTCAGTACTGAAATTTTTATTAAATAGAAACAAGTCTTACAGTCGCCATTCGAGTGCTAAGAATTAAAACGCTCCGCAACGTTTGCATTCTGAAATCGGACATATGCAACAACCTAATACAGTGTTTACTCGATATATGTCCAAAACACGGGTCTAACCATGGACATATATCGGCCAGGAGATACTATTCTTTGATCCGCGCCGAACGTAGAACGTATGCCTCGCGGCAGTAGGGATAGTTCTAGGACTTTTGTCGTCTAGGTATTTGGGACATATACAGAGTAAACACAAAATGTTCTCCGCGGTTTCATTCAGGAGTTATTAACGAAAAACACTGCGATTTGGCGACAGGTGGCACGAAACGCGGCGTTGGTATTGGCCGAGCCGGAATCCGTCCGCTGTAGCTGCGCTCTGATTGGTCCGTGTTTTTCGCTAATAACTCCTTAACAAAGACGCGGAGAACATTTTCGGAAAGGGAAAAGTTACTTCAAATCACCTCAGGAATCGCCCCTTCCAAGGAAGTACAACATTTTTGGGACACCCTGTACAGAGTAAACACTGTATACAAATGCAGTGACGACTGGAGCAGGTGTAGTTGGTCGATCGTCAGATTCTAATTGACTCGCAGATGGTCGTTTAGGGTAGCAGCGTAACCAAGGGCATAGAGAAGTGACCGAAGCAAAGCCACCCATCCGACACCGTTGCAAGCAAACCGAGTCCGGTTTCTTTTTCTTTTTCTCGCACTAGATCGCGGCACCCGAACCGAGATTGAATTTCAAGCCGAGAGTTCGATAAAGCGATTCAGGTTTTCGCGGCATGTTATCGTTGACGTCGCAAGCGGAACGCGTCCGCTTCGTACGATGAAAAATCGTCGGAGATTTCTCGGTTCGGCGGCGTCGTCTTACCGCTTATCGCGTCACCTGGAGACCGATATGCTCCTCGGCGAAGGGGGAGGGGGATGGCGGCGTGCGCTAATCCGATCAATCGCAATCTTTCGTTGCGCCACATTCCCGTTGCGATCTCCGTTCCAAGACCTTGTCGTTGAAGCGTGAAACGTATACGTTCGGTTCTGCAGCAACTCCGGGGAAACAATAAGCGAATAAATGTAGGCTCGGGTCGCGGTGACAACGCCCCGCGCTAGCGGGAAGGGTAGCTTTTCGCTGCTCTCTTGTTCGCCGTCAGTAAAATCTGCGGTTCGCTTCCGGTTCAAGGGAGAACATCGAATATAGGGGTAAAAGAGCTGTGTTTGTATGTGTGTGTGTACGTTCTCGAGCGCATTCGCGCGAGCGCGCGCGCGCGCATGCCTCTGTGTGTATGATCTCTATGAAATGGTACGATCGAACGGGATTGGAATCACCGTTTCTCTTACCTACACGTATATACACCGTTATCGACGATCCTCCCTAATGTACATTATAGGCTAGGAAGAGAGTAACAAATGCTATTTTACAATCATCTTTATACAGAATTGTATAAGGGCGTTCCAGTCGCGAGCTACGGGCCATCGACGACACGGGGGAGGTAAACGGGACGACGGCCCATCGCAAGCGTCAGAAACGATCTCGGCTTGCGAGAGACGAAGCGATTGGACTCCGGGACAATCACGCTGAACCGTGGAAACGTCGTCTCATTCTCGGACGTGTCCGGCTAAGGACATCCTTCCGGTCTGTTATTACTTCCGGGCGACGTACTCTCTCGGTTCAAGTCGTTTCGGAACGTTAGCACGGCAATCGATGCTGGTAATCCATGGTTACCAGCTACAGATCGGATTGTCTTAATCTAGAATCGCGTTTACTTGCACCAAAGGGTGTAACAATCATCGTGCACTCGGGGAGAAATGTACAATGTGCGAAACGTGTTTGTCGGTATTCGGTGTTCGAGTACCGGGTACGCGTGTCGCGAGTACTTGACGTCCTGAGACAATGGCCATTCGAAGCTCCAACGCGTGAAACGCGATATAAGTACTCTGTTGGTCGAACACGTTTGCCACTTGAAACACCGGTGATCTGGAGTTGGCTACAGTGATTTCTCTATATATGTCGCCGAGGCCTGGATGATAAACGTCGGGAAATTATCCCCACCAACGCGAGATATACCCAGTGAGGGTCCACGAAGCTCGAGAAGCCTCGGTATGTCTCCTGGACGATACATGTCGCTGGCAAGACCCGTGACGTCGACATATATCGAGAATTCACTGTATTTGTCTCGCATAGTTGCCGACGAGGTTCGAATGCTCTGTATTCTCTGTACCCAAGTACTCGGAAATTCGGTATACGAATCGAATCGTTGCTCGTCGCGTTTTGAACACAAGTTCCGGGGGAAAAAGTCCTCGCTCAAATACAAAACGTCTCAATGGTTCGTGTTGTTTCTAGGATACAGTTCCTGGCACTTCCTGGACACGTGGTTCCAGCGAGAAAAAGAAGTTATCGAGAGGCTTTATTACACAGGAGGGACTGAAGCTATAGTTCGCTCGAGTTCTTGGTAAAGCGTGCAAGGAATAGTGTCGACCTTTAACGGAATTATGATACGTTAGCTCGAACAAATCTGTATCGTGAGTATTGGAATGCGACTGGTTCTGAGTATTATTCGTAGAACAGTCCACCAGACCGAGACTTGCGTACAGTTTATGCTACTCGAAAACTGAAGAAAAATTCTATATCTGCCGTTTTCAGATTATTTTCAGAGAAATAACGAACAAAAATAAAATGCTGTCACGTTTTCGAATCGGGATCTTTATGTTCTGGCAGTTTTCGATTTGGTTTTTTTCAACTGAAAAGGGTAAACATATCAGCGTTTGTTCGAAAAGCGGAAGTTCGACAGCAGTCGGTTTTCTGAAAGAAGCGAAGCGTTGTCAGCCGACGCCATAGCTGCGAGAAAGCATGATGGCCGTCCTCCGAAAAAAGCCACCCTCGAGGTAGCTATCAATCCCGGCGTCCCTTGTTCGCGAAGGCAGCCTGGCACGAGCAACATGCCTGTCTCGCAAAAATATTTCCCAGCGGCGGAACCCGCCCCGAATCTCTCTGCGGTAATATTGCTCGATAGGTGGAAATGGTAATTACAAAATTTCTACAGCAGTGAACATTTCAGAGGGGTTTTCGAATTTCCATTTATTTCGTCAAGTTTGCGAAGGCCGCATGATTTTCTCATGACATGGAGCCGTTGCACAATTTATTATGAGCAGATCGATATGCTGGATTCGAAGTTCGAGCTTGAAAGGTTTTGGAATCGACTTGGAGTTCCGCCACGGCGTTCGACATTTTCGGTTTCGAAAGTCTCTGAATCACGGTGGACCGTCCAAACACAATCAGTTTCGGCGTGACGAGGCTCCGTGCGCGTTCATTTATACAAATTGTCGTGAGTAGAAGGACAATATACCCTGCGTGACCCGGGCCATGCGTATACTCCTACGACCTCTAGATTAAACGTGAACCGAAGAGGAGACACGTCGATTTCTCTCGACTCCTCCTCGATATGCCGCGCGAGCGCAACAATCAACGGCTCCGACGACACTTTCGCTCTCGTACGCACGGAATATTGTTCACGCGAAGAGCTGCTGACCGATCCGAAAAAACTACAGGATCATCGACCAATTTCGGGCTCCTTCGAGCGCGATCGAAAATTTTCGTCATCGTCGTGTCTCGGCAACCGAAGCAACCTGAAGCAGCACCAACAGTGACCAGTCGTCGGCGAAATTTGGCAAGCTCCCAACCAGGCTAATTAATCGAATTAAAGCAGACTCGTTAACCTTTTTTTCGGCTCCTGTTGCGTCGTTCGTTGAGCAAGCCCCCGGACAGGATTTCTTTTTTAAACCTTTGTCTCGCGGTAGCGAGAACTCTGAATCGACTCGATCGTTGCAGCGATTTTTCTCGCGAATATTTCCTCGGTCTATCCCGGTCGAACTGCGAACGTGCTTTTCCTACGGCTGTACAATAAATACGATAAAAAGTTTAACAGACCTCTGGTCTGATCTCCGGTTACTCGCATGCCGAGAAATTCTTAAATAGAAGGAATTTCAGCGTTCCGTAAAAGTGTGATACAGTGATTTTTCCATATATGTCGCCAAGGCCCTGGATGCTAAACGTCGCGGAATTAGCCCCACTACCAAGGAGTATACTACCGCGACGCCAAGGAGTGTAAACAAAACACGACTCGGGTATGTTTCTTGGATGATACATGACGCCGGCAAGAGCCGTACTGTTGACATATATCGAAAATTCACTGTATTGATGATCGATAGATGCAAGACAAAAAGCTGAAAGTCTGCTTGAATTCGAGCAACGATTCTGGCCCATTGCTGAACTGATTCTGGTTGATCGGAAGAGTATTAAAATTCTAACGGCCGGGCATGTCATTTCCAAAGGAAATTACCGCTTCTTTTAATTCCATCACCATGCGAAAAGCAAATGGAATTGATTCTAGAAAGCTAACGTTGCCGGTCAGTAGAATTGACTCTCGACGAAATCGAGACACTGCCGTCACGGTGGTCAAAATGAGCTTGCTACGCTGGTAAATGAGCTGGTCAAAACTATTTTCATTTTATTTATGAAAGTGATTGGAGTGGTTCATACAGATTTGACTAAAATAGAATTCAACAAATGGAACCAGGGATAAATGGGCGACAGAAATCGAAATCGGTTTAATATTATGGAATGTATTTACATTAGGTTGTCCCGAAAGTTCTTTTCGCAAATAACGTGATTATGTTTTTGTTATTATGTTTTTGTTATAGAAACGAGTACGTGAAATTTTAAACAGCGTTACTTGCGACTCATTGAAATTATTAAATAAAGAATGACATTTTTATCTAGACTTGTGTTTGTCATAATAAAGAACGCTTTAATTTTGCAAAAAGAACAGCGGTCTACAGTGTTTACTCTATATGAGGAGTACTCTCTATGTGAGGAGACAAGAAGCTCGAGAAACCTCGGTCAAAGAATAGCATCTCCTAGCCAATATATGTCCGTGGCTAGAGCCATGTTTTGGACATATATCGAGTAAACACTATACTTGAAGTTTAAAAATTGTCACTTATTTCGCTATTCCAAATTCAAATCATTGGTTGGAAACGAAACGAATTTTTAAGACAACCTTCATGCAAATAATAAAGAACCGATGAATTCATTTACTAACAATAATGATCTGAAATTATACATTAAAAACTAAGCTAAATCTGGGGGAGGCCGAATGCTTGACTCTACGCTTATGTCTATCTTTCATTTACTGTAGCAAAAAATTTTAACGTTTCTGACTGTGTAGTATTACACAGTAGAAGCTCGGTTAGGCGAACTGATCCGGGACACATGGGTGTTCGAATAATAGAACGATTATTAGATTAATTTCCTATGGAATTATACAATGAACTGTGCTGTATATAGATCACCTTGCGTTGATAGGTTAATGTGAAACGCATTGGAATAATTTCGATATCGGAGGTTCGGATAACCGAGGTTCTCTTAGCGGTTAGTATTCAACTAAAAAGGCTTTGCACGCGATCAGATAAAGCGGTCAATTAACCCACTTGCATTATTAGCGTATATATACACAGAATCAATTTTCCTGGCCACTATCACTGGAGCGTATATATACGCGCAATTTATTTTTTCTTATAATTCTGAAATATGAAAGTCTTTTACTTGTAGTCGTTTTTGTACTTAAATATAATTAAAAAAAAGTTTGGTGACAAAGGCCTTCTTTTCATACTTCCTTATGATACAAATGGGTTAAAGAGGCCAATTGACCTCGCAAAGTCAATTTGTAGATTTTGTCCAGCCAGAGAGCCCATTTTGACCATTTCGTGTTCCACAATAGTGTATACCCGAGTCTCGAGTCAGGTCCCAAAAATTTGCAACGTGCGGTTACCCGAGAAGCTAAAATGCAAAATTAGATTGGAGGGTGATGAAGAAATTTTAGACTGGAGGGTGTGATTAGAAATTTGTTACGTCCTCGAACTCGACTGTATCCGACTGCAGCTTCGAGTACCCGAACGTAGCAAACTTTCGGGTCCTTGAATTTCCCGATCCGACCCGAATACGAAATTTCGGGTATCCGCACACGCCTCTAGCGTCGAAACCGTCGAAGCAAGCTTTCGGTACCGAGTTGCGCTCGATAGTCCTGTCTGGAGGCTGGGACAGGACGCTTCCAGTCTGCGATCCTCTGTTTTCTAGACGCGGCGCACCGGTATCTTGGTCACGTGACGTATCCTCCGCGATTCGAGTGATCGGGGTCAGCGATTCGTCGGACAGCCGGCGAGCCGTGATCGAGTGTCGCGCGCGCACGAGCAATCTCTTGGGAAGAGAACGTTCGGAGGAGGATTGATCGGTGCATTCACTCACTGGTGTCGGAGGTGTGCACGGGAGTGGTAGCCGGTGTGTTCGAGGGCTGATGTTGCGTCGGCTGCGTCGGTATGCCAAGGGACGCGAGTAGCGGCCGGGACACTGCACCAGGAGTGGCTGTCGGTGGTGGCGGGCTCTCCTGGCCCACGAGCAGGCTCGCAGGCGGGAACCCGAAAAGCTGGGATCACTGGAGCCTCGGCCAATAGTTACCGGTCAGGTCCGGAGTTTGCGACGGGATCTGCACCGGCACCGATACGCCCGCCGATATCACACCTGGAACAACCAAACGCGTTTCCTCCGTGCGATTAATCCGTACAGTAGAACAATCTTTATGTGAAATATAAATTTTCTACCTGAACTACAATAAACTGGACTGAAATAGACATTTATTTTCATTCTTAACCGATTTGCATCATTAGCGTATATATACGCTCAATTTTCCTGGTTACTATCACCGGAGCGTATATACAGGGTGAGTCCGAGGAAACGGAACACCTAAATATCTCTTACTTTTTGTTGTACAAAAAAACTTCTTAGGACAAAATTTCACTGAGTCAGGGGCCATATGTAACGGTGTAAAGGAACGAAATGTTCAAGGTCATGTTTTAATGAGATTTCAAGATCATCGATGTTTCTTTAAATGGAATGATATATCTTCGTTAACGTAATGCCGTAGCTGACAAAATAACGAATTCATCCATGTAACACAATATGACCTACAAATGACCTTCAACCCAGGAAAATGGAATAAATAAAATTCAACGTGTAGGATTCATTTGCTTTATTTCTGTTACGCACAATGTTCAAAAATATTCCCTTGAGCTGCTATACATTCAAATTTATCGCAGTACGCAACATAATAACAGATTCAGTGTTGACAGGAAGCCATTTATGATATACCTTCACCTATGCGTTCGTACAGAATCGTGTTTATCAACTACTAATTACTCTGAAGACCTTGCTATCAGATCCCACTTTTCCTAAGATTTCTAATCTATCAGTTTATTGATGAACGTTTCACAATGCGTTACTCGAAGGAAGATAAGATTGATATGATTTTCATTTATGGAGAAGTCGACAGTGTTTGTAATTGTCCATCAGTTTCCGTTTACACCAATTTGATAAATAAATTCCGTGAAACTGGTAGTGTTGAAAAGTAAAAAATGTACGAAGGTGAGGACTTCACGGCTAAATGAATGTATAGCAGCTTAAGGGAATATTTTTGAACATTTTGCCTAACAGAAATAAAGCAAATGAATCTTACACGTTGAATTTTATTTATTCCATTTTTCTGGGTTGAATATGGATGAATTCGTTATTTTGTCAGCTACAACATTACGTTAACGAAGATATATCATTGCATTTAAAAAAACATCGATGACCTTGAAAATTTTTTCCCTTACACCGTTACATGTGGCTCTTCAAACAGTGTAACTTTGTCCTAAGACGTATTTTTGTACAACGAAAAGTAACGGAGATATTTAGGTGTTCTGTTTCTTCGGACACACCCTGTAATACAGGGTTTTTACTTGTTGAGGTTCTTTTACTTGTAGTCATTTTTGTATTTAAATATAATAAAAAAAGCTTGGTGATAAAAGCTTTCTTTACACTTCCTTTCCTTTCTTTACATTTCCTTATGATGCAAATGGGTTAATATGTTTAATGGACTCAAAATAATGTAACAATATTTTTAAGTTCTTCTAATGTTTTTACTGTTTTAATTACACATACTCACTTTTGTCTGATTATGAAAATGGGGTATCTTCATTTCCATCACTATCGAGATATTAAAAATTTCGCATAGTATACCATTATAAAATGCTAAAAGGTTTAGTGACATTTTATAGTTTTACAAATGAGTAAATTTATCGTAACATGATTTATGTAAGAAAATATTAAGAAGCGTTTCTCCGAACATTAAATGGAATTACCACACTTTCATGATTAACAAATTCGACTCGTTTTCTGGTCTAGAACCAACCCCTCAATAGTTATACCATCAATATTGGAACGCCCTGTATATTACACAAATATGGTATAGGAATTAATGATATCCTAGGAAAATATTAATGATGGTTTTTTGTAGCAACTATAATATAATAGACTGTCTACAACCATGTGACAATTAAAAATAAATTTAAGTAGCACGACGAAGCACTAGATCACGTTTTAATATTTCTAACGATGAAGATGACAATAGACATTGCCGAAAAAGTGATTAATCCTTTCCTTGAAGCATTGTTTACAATGTGTTCGTTGTATACATTATGAAGAAATAAGCATGTTCATATTTATAGTATTATTTTACTTATATGTGCCGTTTACTATGAACGAGGGATAACTGCATTTTTTCATTATTCAGATATTAAAGGTTTCACGTGTTACAGTGAATTCTCGATATAGGTCAACAACACGGATCTTGTCAGCGTCATATATCGTCCAGGAGACATACCCGAGCCGTGTTATGTTTACACTTCTCGGCGTTCGAGGCCTCTCGAGCTACGTGACCTCACGCGAGGTATACCCCGCGGCAGTGGGGATAATTCCGCGACGTTTATCATCCAGGCCTTGACGACATATATAGAGAAATCACTGTACCTATGCATAGGTGGATGCTAATTTAGAGTGAGATTTTATAATTTTACGATGAGTAAATCTATCATACCACGATTTTTGTAAAAAACCATTAAGAAAGGTGGCACTTTGTGAAGAGAAATAAAAAAAGATTTGTATAGTTTGAAATATTTACTTAATTATCTGTCAACTAAATTAATTTCATAATAAAGAAAAATAAAATTTTCCTTTTTCCTTTAGAAGTGTTTTTTTTTTGGGAAAATTATTGAAATAGTTCGGAGTTATATAGGATAATAAATCCTGCATATCTTTATATTCTTGCAATGTAACAGGCAACGTTCTAATAAGATGGTATTATGCAATTCCACAGATTGTGTGGTAGAGGTTTCCGTTTAAACGAATGCAACAGCTACTGTAGCAATAGGGCCGAGAACGACTGTATCGCACAGCGTGCACGTCACTTTACACAATCTCGCGCGATCGTACCGCGAGCGATCGATGTAAAAGACGATGTGTTCTTCGGCGGGCGAACTTTCGCGAAACCGAAGCGCGCTAATCCCCCATTCATAACATTTTTACCGTCCATCGGCTGGTCCGACGATCGAGCGGGAACACGTATTTAAGGTCCGCTTCATGGAACAGAGTACCGGTATAAATCATGGTATAACGAGTGAGATCAGGCGGCGCGTTCTCCGTGAAAACGATACACGCCAAGGGTCGGCGGGCGGGTAGTTAGCAATGGAAACGACGACGGGACATCGCCGTTGGTGGTGATGGCAACGAGCGCGGTGAAAGTCCCCGGCGCTCATGCACGTAAAACGATTATGATGGATAAGTTGCGGCTCGTTCCGCACGTAAGAAGCGCGAGAAACGAGGAATAGAAGGGGGTTGAGTTAGAGCGAGAGAAGAGAGAGACTGAGAGAGATGAAGCAAGAGAACACGAGAGAAAGAGGCGGAGAGAACGGTAACGGAGGGAAAAGCGAAAGGAAGAGAGCCGAGCGGAGCTAGGCGAACGGGGCGGAAAGACAAAAGGAATGCGGCGCGTGTTCCGCAGTATTCCACCATTCTACGGCGTTCCACTCCATTCCTGTACGTACGCCGCGCACCCCCGTGTTTCCTCCCCTTTGGGTTCGCACGTTATTGAGCGCTCGCCCAGCCGAGGCGAGACCCAACCCATCCACATCCTCTGTTCGCCCCTGTATACCTTAAAGAGAGGAAGATACCGTGGGACAGAGACGGCGAAAACAAGCCCGGCCACGGCGAAACAGAGACACAGCTCGAGAAAGAAGGAACAGGGGCTCGAGGGTAGCAGGGGAGGGACAAGGTACCCGGTGTGGGTCGTCCCTCCACAGTTTTCGTTAAACGAGAGGGGTCGAAGGGACGTTGCGGGATGGAGAACCAGAAAGTTGAGAAAGAAAGAACCTCGGGAGCATCGCGCGCGCGCGACAGAGAAAGTGCGAATCGGAGAAAATGGAAAATTCACCGGCTACGTCTGCGGTCGGAGGGGACGCAGAACCACCGAACATCCCATTCTTCGATTCAAGCCTCGAGCGGCAGTGCCAAGCGAGATTTGTTTTAAAATCCTTTGACAATTCCGTGGACGAACGATCCACGTGCCGCCGCGACAATCGCTCGGTCTCTTCCCCCCCCCCCCGTACTTTTCGCTGGATACGAACCACCAACCTGCCGTGCCACCTTCCTGTCACGCGTCGCGGGGAACAACCCCGCTTGTACGTATAGATTGCATGCAAAAAGTTTCCCGGGTAATCCTTGACGATTTATTTCGCTCTCGGTGCTGCATCCGTTACTGTTCCCACGCAGGCAGAACCGGGACCGCTAAAGAATTTCGAGGATCGTTTCGATTAGCCAGTTTGCGGGCCTAGACTGTTCCGCTACGATCACGTAATAAAGCAGTTTGCATCGTTAGCGCGTGCACACTATTTATTTTCTTGATCGCAATCGGCATATACACTTGAATATCTTGGCTATTTCAAACAATACGAGACAGTGTTACGTACAGAAGTTGTAGGGTTTCGGAAACTACATAATATGGTATAAATGATATTCTTGCAAGTGGAGGCGTAGAGAAGACATAGAGGTCATCTTTGTTTGTTTAAATGTCCTTGTAATGTGTTTCTTTAAAAGTGTTTGTTTTATGCTCGATTTCGATAGATTGGCGTATTTTGAGTATAAAAGTACCAAAGTTTGTTTGTCCTAAAACTTATCGTTGCTGAGATATGTGACTGTTTTCATTCTATTACTTTCATTAAGGAAGGTATTCAAGGATATGCTTACTACGTCAAATGTGAACATTGGTAGGCTTTCGACGTCTCTCAGTGTCAGTCAGTTTCTCAGTTAGCGAACATAAGATAGTCAATATGAAATTTTCATTCGAAGAGCAGTTGGAGATGTTTCTAATTTATGAAGAAAGTAAGAAAAACGCAATTGTGCCCCGAAATTTGTACGGTGAAAGATATCCAAACCGCATATGCTCTTCACACGAGATTTTGAAAGAATGTATAAAAAATTAAAAGAAACTGGAAGTCTCGCTGTTCGTGAGATGAATCGTGAAAAGCCTGTATGTAGTGATGAAGATAATGAAATTAATGTTGTTGCAATGGTACATCACAATCCTCATATCAGTGTACGTCAGATTCAGCGCGAATCTGAATTCAGCAAAAGTATTGCACGAATTCTCACTTGTCACAAATATCATTCATACCACATCAGCCTTCACCAGAAATTACATGACACGAATTATGTAAATCGTGTTAGATTTACAAAACCAGTCCACTTTTTTTCTCTCTAATACTATTTACCGATGAGGCTACTTTTACCAGCACTGAGCGTGTTAATTTACATAAGACACATTATTGGTCAGTACAAAATCCTCACTGGCTACAAGAAATTGATCATCAAAGATGCTGGTCCATTAACCAATTAAGCGCGATTGACGTGTATACGACGTGTAAACGTGTATGAATTGTTAATTTCTTATCGAATAAAAATGTAATTCTTTCATTCCGCGTCGTCAGGGATTTTTAAAATTAAATTCCACAGTTAACTGGTTAATGTGTGGTGTGAAATCATAGGGCAACAAATAATCGGGCCTTATTTCATTGACGGCACTTTTACTGGTCAAAAATATGATACGTTCTTAAGAAATATATTGCCAAGTTTATTAGAAAACGTGCTATTAAGCGTTCGTCAGACAATACGGTATCAGCACGATGGATGTCCAACACACTATGCCCGAAAGGTGAGAAGTATAATTAAGTATTTCCAAATCGATGGATAGTTCAGATTTAGAAGTTCAGATTTAACACCCCTAGATCTTTTCTTGTGGGGAACTTTTCTCTCTGCGAAAATGTTCTTCGCAGACCTTACCTTACCTTACCTTATTAACAAAAAACACGGACCAATCAGAGCGCGGCTACAGTGGACGGATTCCGGCTCAGCCAATACCAACGTCACGCTCAGCAGGACCTGCCGCCGTGCTGGAGTCCGTCTGCTTTCGTCGCACCCTGATTGGTCCGTCTTTTGCGGTAATAACTTCTCAACGAAGCGACGGAGAATATTTTCGCAAAGGAAAAAGTTACTTCAATTTACTTCAGGAATCAATTTCAAGAAAATGCAACAATTTTGAGACACCCTGTATAATAAAACATATCAAACCCGAATAAGCACTAGGACGAAAATCGCGTGTCGCTTTCAAACTTCCTACAAAATACGTTCTATCATGCGTGAGAAATGCGATGAATGACCTGATTACGTGTTTATCCTGTACATTCTCGCAATTTGTCAGCAACATTTTACGTGATATTTATCCGAATCAATTTATCATTATTATTAATTAATTAAAACAAGATCAACGAAAGTAGGTCAGTCCGTATAATGAATTTCATCCCCGCAACGAGAAAGGGATGAACGAGAACGTTGTTACGAAGCCGCGGCGAAATTATTTGCGATTTTTCGCGTCGATCGTGAATTCCGAGCGTCGTTCGCTGCCGAAACAAACTTTCTTGCGGCCATTGTACGTATTTCCGGCGGCGTGGTTTGCTACGATAACTAGTTTTCGGGATGACGCGCCGCTGTTCTCCATTTTCATCGTCTGGCCGCAATTGCGCGGTTCGAATCCTCGAGTGTGTGTAATCAGCTGGGTGTTTCAATGGTACAGAATAAGTACGTTTGAGCGGGATCCGTCTGTCCTCTACAGAAGCACGCGTAGAGCGTCGACCGGCGCGAACACACGATACCCATCGTGGCATCGGTTTTCCGAACTCCGTGTCTTCCATTTAGACCGAATAGGTTCTTTAGGAGTGGAAGAGTCTCTTCAAAATTCCGAGAAAGTGTCACGATTCAAACATTACTTTACGGTGTTAGAGAAAATAATATCTAAGACACATAAATATGTATACAGGCTGATCGATAACTGGTAGTGGAGTAGTCTCTCCGTAAATGTCGAAAACATCTCTACCGTAACTGTCATAATTTTATCCCCACCATTGAAGGATGCCCCTTGGAACCAGTCATGCGATAAACGTATTCCCCTCTTTTTGTAATTAAAATGACACCAAACACGATATAGTTACGATCATAATTACTCGTGTAACGAGCGAGATTAAGAATTCCTGTACCTCTATCGTAAACGTCAAGTCCGAAACTTTAATCGCTTCTTAACTAGTAATTATGATCGTAATTATATCGTGTTTGGTGTTATTTTCATCAGAAGAACGAGACGAATACGATGGTAAATTTACAAAAAAGCAAAAGTAAGAAATTTTTTCTTTTTTTATTTAAAAGCCTAAGCTGACATCTTTGACGTTTGCCGGACACACCGAATAGACCAAGTGTATTATACCTTTTGTCAAATAATATTAGTTCATTTTTATAATTCTTTCTGTATTGTTACAAATCACAAAAGCTAAGATACTGTGTATTTACTCTAGAGATGCTAATCAAAATGTGCCTAAAGTATGCATTTCCTACCTAAACGTACAAAATATATGAACATGTAAAATGTCTTATTATTTTTTCCAGTACTGTGTCTTTCCGCAACCTGCTTCTGTCCCTGCTGAAGAGTTAAAGGCCCGCGCAGGAAGCATTAAATTTGAAATTATCATAGAAACAAATAAAAGAAAATTGGACGGAATCCTGCAACGATGAAACTATAAGCTTATGGTCCTGCTGTCGACCATAAAGACGCGGTTAACGAGCCAAGGAACAGCTTTCGTTCGCGTAAATCGGTTCCAATTGGCACGATTCTTCGAGACGACTTTGGATAGAGAGGATAATGCCTCTTTCGTGCTACGCGGTCTTCGATCAAATGGAATTTTCACATATGTACGAACTTTTTATGGTTACGCTAACGTTTTAACGAACAAATTAAGATAATTGATAAATATGCATCTGTATATACCTATTGTTTCGTTAGATTTTTTATTTGTTCTCTCTCAACAAAATTGGCTAAAAATACAGCGAATTCTCGATATATGTCACCAACACAGGTCTCGTCCCGGAGACATACTCGAGACTTTTTATACTTCTCGCCGTCCGAGGCCTCTCGAGCTCCGCGGTCTCTCGCGGGTATACCCCGCGGTAGTGGGGATAATTCCGCGACATTTATCATCCAGGTCTTGGCAACGTATATAGAGAAATCACTGTACTCCGTCATTTTAGCTCACTCTGTAATTTTCCCTACGCAAAATGCAAAATCGTGGTCACATTTTTTTTGCTATTTTTGGAGTATGCTGAAATATGTGGGATAAAAGACAAAGAAATATGGCACATTCTAAGAGAATGCGTGGAAACTAGAGGACCACGTCCATGGAGGTGGAGGAATTTTTACTTGGTGAAGGAACTGATCACTCATCTGGGAAGACAGTACAATCTTTACGCGATATATGTCTCAAGTATCTAGCTGATAGAAGTCCCAGTATTATCCTCCACTGCCGCGGTGTGTACCCCGTGAGTAGAGAAATAATATCTTCTAATATCATAATACCTTCTAGCCGATGTATGTCCCTGGGTGGACCAGTATTGATGACATATATCGAGAAAACACTGTAGCCTGTCCCCAGAGGAAAACGGCAGTACAATGTCAGCAACTAGAGATCCTTACATCGCGTGTATTTCATTCACACGTTTAAAACCATGATCTCTAGTCGTGACCTTGATTGACGGAGCTGGGAGAAGGCCGAGGGCCGAGCGGGTGCCGATAGACGGCTTCGAAGATTCAGCAGGAACAAACAAACAATCGTTAAACGAAAACTTACCAGTCGCGGTCGAGGTCGTCGGCTGGTAGGGCGCACCACCTGGTCCTGCAGGCTGTCCACCGGGTGTGGTGGGAGTTCCACCATGAGAAGTCGGGATGCCACGATGGGGTTGCGAGTGCGCAGCAGTGCTGTGTGCGTGGGAGTAAGACTGCGTCAACGAGTGGAGAGGCTCGTGGAACACGTACGCTGGATATCCCTCGGCGCGTTGCTGAAGACAGCTTCCACCCATTGACCCGCCCAAGCTGCTCGACATCGAGCTGCAAGGAGAAAACGGATCCCGCGTCAGGATACGGTAACCGGAGAGGGCCAATCTCTGCCGATTCCAAAGAGATTCCAGAAGGGCCTTTCGCGAAACGCGACTTGTCCACTCTTAAGTGTCCAATAACCGACTTCCACGGCAGACCCCTTTCGCTCGAGATCTTTCGCTCTTAGTAATTATCTTGTGCTAGAGGGGTTCTGCCGAGGATTCCAATGCTCTGTGTCCTGAGGTCCGAGGATCTCTTGTAGCTCCTCCCGTGATCTTTCGTTCGGGTACCTCCCTATTTTCAGTCTCCAATATTGCGAATCAAATTGAAAGGGTCTCCTCGACTTTTGCAAACGTTGCGACGAAAGTTTTCAAATTTCGGATTGCTAATCTTAACACGTTGGCTGCCGAATTATCATCTCCCAAAAATCCCACGAAATCAAAGTAATTTAATTGAACAATAATTCATGAAAACACTAGGTTTGTCCAAAATGAGGTGTCTGAAATCACCTTAGAAAAATAAAACAATCTTAGGTGTCCTCTAAAATATAATAACTTTTTAAAAATTGGACCAAACGACTCGAGTCTTTTTGAGACGATAGGAGTTTACTAGGTAATGTGTAAAAAACTTTTTTGAAATTGCTATTGCTCGAAATTTCGGGTCATGATTTTTAACTTTCTTGTCTGTGCCTATAATGTAAATTTAAAATATGCCTTTATCCAAGTAAGTTGGAAGTCCATGAGAAAGCTGTAGGCCTAGAAGGATGTCGGGATCTTTGAATTTTTTGCTTACGATTGATCTAATCACAGTTTCTTACAATTTTAGTATTTATGACTCATAGTGACCTTAATCGGTTTTTATGACAGTTAGCTGTCTTTGATAAGTATACTCGTCACAAAGAAATGGCAATATTTTGTGTAATGACGACTATATTCGTCATGCGTAAAAAGTAGTTACAATTTGCTGTTCAAGTTGCACTTTTAGCGAAAACTAAAATATATTCGTAAATTTCAAGATGTTTGAAATATTTGGAAGCCAAGACGAAATAAAAGGAACAAATAAAAATATATAAATAATTATTATAAAAAAACTGTATATGGTATGAATTCGTTTTTCTGAATGTATCGTTTTCTTTTGATAGTCATCACTGAAGCCATTACTGGTTCATATACAGGGTGTCCCAGTAATGTTGTAAAAAGTTGTAATGTTGTTCCCCTTCCTTGAAAGGGGTGATTCCTAGTGTCATTTGAAATAACTTTTTTCTTTGCAAAATATTGCAACTTAATTCCATACATGCTCTATGTTTGACGGGTAACAATGTTCGACAATTTAAGTACACATTTTTCAGAGAGGTCGCAACAGCTAACTGGTCAACTTGGTTAGACCTTCGAAAGCCATAATTTTTATTCTAGGCACACATAAAGAAATGTATTGTAAACCAATTAATTTTGTTATACATTACTCAGTAGACTAATCCTTCTAAGATCTCAAAAAAAAAAAAAAAAAATAAAATTGTCGTCCAACTAATTTTGTCGCCGACTATTCCCCAGAGTCGGTACGGGATGCAGGCGTCGTCCCCGAGGGGTGAATGCGGGAAATGTTTATTTTGCATAAAAATCCGCGGTCCAATAACAACGCGACCCAATGCACGAACAAAGAGACAAAAAAGGAAGAAACCGCGTACGGGAGCAAGAGGGTAAAATGGCGATAGCGGTTGCGAAAGTCGGAGTTCAGCAAACGATTGCGAGGTGGCACTGAACCGGGCTGTAAAAGGAAGATTAAGTGTATAATAAAACGGTTACCTGTAAGTGTCGGGCATTGTGGCGATCGGCTGCGGTATCGACGAGTACATGGCGTTGAATCCGGCGTTTAAGGGTAACCGTGGTGTAGCAGGGGTTGCAGCCGGTGGTGCCGTGCTGCCGCTGCCCCCGCTGCTTCCACCGCCGACTACCTGATCGACGGCTGCTCTCCTTTGGTTCCGTAATTTCTCCTCTCGACGCCACTTCGCCCTGCGATTACTGAACCACACCTGCAACCGACGCAACGACGGTGCTTTTGTCACGATAAGGGCGTCACTCCGCGCGATGTATTCGCATTATCCGCACCTATCCATCCTCGCTCTCTCGCCCGTTCATTCTTCTTTCCACTCGTGCACTCGTACTTTCATTCCTCACCTCCGTTCTCCCTCTCTCCGCACACATTTTTCTCCCCACCCTCATTCTCTCTTTCCCACCCTCCACCGCGCTCCTCCGTTCCTCTCCCGCCGTCTTCCTCGTTCGTTCGCTGCCTCCTCACCCTCACCTTCCCTCTCGTCACTGTTCAACCCACGCTACCTCTTTCTCCCCCCCCCCTACACCCATGCAACAGCGTGAAATTTAGATACTTTTTTCCTTTGGACGTCCGCGGAGGATACGCAGCCGAGTTTGCTCGAGACTCTCCCCGCAAGTTTGTTAATTGTGATCGATCAGTTGTCGGAACGGGATATTGAGTTACTATCACTGTATTGCCGCTGCTGTTCTCTCGTAGACATTTTCTATTTTCTTTTTTTTTTTTTTATTTAGTTGAAGCCTCGCAGGCTCGGCACGAATCCTGCAGACGGCCACTTGAATTGATTCGCGACGTTAGCCTCGATGGATGCGGTTCGCAAACGGGATTGTCAAACGTGTCCTTTGGCACCCGGTGAACCGAAAATTTCACTGATCTTTACTTCTGTTCTTCGTGAAGAAAGGAGCGCGGAATATTCGTCGATGCGAACATCGAGTCGTTATCCTCGGTTGTTTTACGCATTCTGGATCGCAATGATCCAACGAACGGGAAACCTTAGAAGCGGCGTTTATTTATCGCGTATTATATCGGCTGCCTCTGTTGGACATAGTGTTGCCAGATTAGGGGAGGGAGCACGAATTGAGGGGAAAAGGTTACCCTCTATCCTCCAGTACCGACAGAGACGAAAAGCGTCAGGTGACCGGGTCACAAGAGAAGCGTGGGGGAATAGCGCGGTAGAAGGGGAAAATAGAGTGGGGGAACACATCTTGATCTGGTGACTCTGGCAGTGTCGTCAAATGAGGGGAGGAAGCACGAATCGAGGAGAAAAAGTTACCCTCTCTCTACCGGTATCGAAGTAAGCACGACGTAACGCATCACGTGACCCAGCAACGGTGGAAACGTGGGGAGTAGCGCGGCAGAGGGGAAAATTAGTGTGGGGGAACGAGTCTTGATCTGGCGACACTGGTTGGAACTTCGTTTCACGTCGTACAAAGGTGAAGACCACAGCAGGATTAATCTTCTAATAAAGTATTTCGCAAAAATAACATTTTCATCTTTGTTAAGCAAAATATTTATAGTACCAACCCTCGAATGGTGACTATAACGCATCACTAAGAATTGCTATATCATTATTAGACTGCGGATTTTATGCATTTATAGCAAAAATGGGTGGGCGTCGTTTCAAACAATAAAAATATTACAAGAATTTAAGAATGCCAATACATTTCTTACAACTAAATGAAACTATTAGAATAAATTCTTACTTGGCTCCTATGTCTTGCAATTAATGCATTATTTTTTATTTTTGCATAAAAATCTGCAGTCTCATCATTATCCAAGATATTTTTTACATTATTAAATCTGTTAGTATTCAATAAATTACTAAACATTTCAATATTGTACGAGTAAATTCCACCATTTTCGTATGTATAGCATGAAAGATATATACAGTCAAACTTATTTTTGTGATCTATGCGATTTTTTTTTGTGCGATTTGTTTTGTGCGATTTTTTCTATGCGGTATATGAATTCCAACGGTGTTGGCATTATAACACCATTATAATGTTTTCTATCCATGATAGTGACGTAATCAATAACTTAGCAGATTATGAAGACGCACAAAAAGAACCGGATTCTATGACAGCGGATAAAATATATGCAGGGATCCAGCTTTGCAACAAATTGGAAAAGCATTTTCTTAAAATAGATAACTTAAATCTTTGACATATTTTGTAAGTGAGACTTTTTTTTAATATGTTGTAAAAAATTATTTGTTATAGCTATTTGTGAAGCTTTGGAATATTTTTTTTTGGTGCGGTTTCTTTTGTTCCGCCCCTATCCACCGCACAAAAACAGGTTTGACTGTACATGGAAGGGAAATATTCTAGGTCGGAAGAAATGTTTCGTTTTGAAGTTAAAGTAGCTTGGAGTGCAAAAGGTTAATCCCTTACACTGCGATTTATTTTACGGTTTCAGTGACTAGAACTTTTTTGTAATTCGTAATTTCCTTAAAAGAATGAGAAAATTTATATCTATTGTATGCCTATGTGATCTTCAATAGCTGTACATTAACAACGCCAAAATAGAATTTTACTTCGGTTTAAAGGAAATTAATAACATACATATTTAGTAGACTCTGCTCAGAATCTTCATCACGAGTATGACTCGATAGTGTTGGGCAAGGGGTTAAGAATGACTTAGAGTGACATAGAATGACTTCACAGGCACTGTTAGCTGAAATATAATCGATGTGTGCAAGTGCAAGGTAATGTTGCGATGTACGTTCGATCTGTAATCGATATATCGTTTATTGCGTATTGCTATTGCTCGTATAATTTTATTGTATTTCATGAAATATATTGCATTTATTTACTGCGCCAATTTGGTCCGATCCTGCACGAATCTCCCCCATATTCCAAATTAATACTTTGAATTATGACAGAATAGAAAACAGAGGAATAGAAAATTTAACAATCTCCAGTGTTAACAATTGCGATTAGTTTCTAACCGAAGAGTTTCTCGCACGGACACTCAAGAAAGTGCGGTGTGTTATAATAACCGGCAACCTCGAGCAGCAAATCGGAGCTTAAGTTCTTTGTCGCGCTGCTGCGGATTTCCTGATTTCGGAGATACCTCGTCGCGATAAGAGGATTCTCTCTCCCTTCGATATGTCGATTTCCCCCGATTCTCCCAAGCACTGTCGGCACAAACTCCAGATTACATTGTAATTTTTCCCCACCCTGTGCGTCCTTGCTCACCAAGATTCGTGTAGTCTCGTGCCGATCCTCGCAGGACACGTATTTCTGAGAAGAAAAAAAAAGAACAAAATGCGAGGACCGTTGGCGTGCCGTCACGCGGATTGTTGCATTCGTTTGCACGAAGAGGGGACAAAAAAAAAACAGCGCGGAGCGTTCCCGTTTTGCCAATTCATGCGCGGTAGCCGTGCTTCCGCGTGTACATGTATAATAGTCGACTATTGCTACGTCGGCCGTTTCGCTCGTAAACAACGACGAAACTGTCGCGCGATAATGAGAGCAACGATAGAAAAAATTCGATAACCAACAATGCCCGGAACTTTTTTAATTACCGTGCGCCGAGAAATCACGACCGGCAACAATGCGCGAGGGGTTCGCAGTCGGCGGCATTATTTCCCCTCGATTTTACCTCGAATGTCTGCGCATTCAGTCCCCAATCATTCCGCGCATTAATACGATTTCGATAAAAGGACGCGTTTCTTTTTCAATCAAGGACGCTATTACCGTCGAATTTTAGCCAATTCATCTTTCAAGCTTTTCCACCAATGGGAGGACGATCGCCGATGAAAGGAGGAGAACAGACTCGTGCAAACTCGTGAAGAAGAACAGTGCTTAATATGTACTTTCGATCATTTTGTTCTTTTCTTTTAACACGTTGGTCGCTCAGCGTAATTCGGCTAAGTTTCAAACCAAATCCGGGACGCAAATCCGACCGTCGGTACGCAGAACGTAAACAGAGCTATAAGCGGGAATTCATTACTTATCGCCTTCGATCTATTGTAATGAAAAGATGATTTAGTTCCGAAACCGAGAAAGCGATAAGCTTATGAAACGAAAAAAAATCTACAACATATTGTTCGAAGTGTCCAAAATCACCCCAAATGTGTTTAGAAAGTTTTAACGAATATCATGTGACATAGCATAATGTAATATTTTATCCAGAATATAAATTAATAAAAAGTATGGTATAGTGTTTATTAATATCTTTATGTTGTCCTATATTATATATATCCTATATTTAATTAACTCGAACAAGAAGAGCGTCACCCATATTTGGGTGACGGGGCTCACACGGAAGCATACCCAAACATGGATGACGTGGCGACCAACGTGTTAATAACAAATGTACGAGTAAATAAAATCCCAGCGAAACACGTAGTTCACTATTTCAGATCCTTAACCCTCCGTATGCTATGCCAGGGTCATTCGTGAGTGGTGAGGATGACCTCGAGTGGTCGTCAATACTACAGTCTTCTCTCGATATATGTCCCAAATATCTAGCCGATAAAAGTCCCAGAAATATCTCCACTATCTCCTTTTATTTCGAAATAATAAAATTGCTATCCTCTCTTTTTTCTCATCCGTAATACGACGAAAACCGGACCCGAGTCATCGCCTTATACCGAAAGAAAACGGTAGTGAAATATCGGCATGGGTCAGAAATTACACAGTCATAGGCAGGAGTCCGAGGATGAAATGTGAATATAAATTGTTGGATAAATGATTTTGATTCGTCTAAACAGGAAGTTTCTTTGACTACTTGACATCTATAACATTATTAGATATATAGAGGGAAAGATACTTCAATTATTTTTCCGTCTGTATACAGATAGCACGTGACGTCTTAAAGACGTCTTTTTTACGTCAATTTTACGTCTAAAAGTCTTACGTCTGGAAAAAACGTTGTTTTCAGGTCTGAAATAAGACGTCTTTTTGGAGACGTCGTTTTTACGTATGTAAAAAACGTTTTAAACACGTCTTTTTCGAGACGTTTTATTTCAGAGGTTTTAAGGATGTTGTTTTCGAGACTAAATAACTTGAATTTCTTGGAGAAGTTATGATAGTGGCTATTATACTGTACAATGACTAAACTACTGTGTCTTAGTTTTGGTAATGCTTGGAATGACAAAAAAAAATAAATTTCATTTATTAAAAACACGTGGATGAAGTACATATATATACGTGTGTGTGTGGGGGGGGGGGGTATGTATAGACGATTGCTCCAGATAATTGCTGGCAACGCGAAGTTGTTCCAAGAACCTACGGGCGCATTCGTTGACTCCTGCTTCGAAGGTTAGGAATCTTTTTTATGGCCTATACCTAAGGTTGTGCCGCTCTCAGAAGAATAAGGACCACATGTTCTTAAGGGACCTGGTGACAGAGTGGGGGAAGAATTCTCGTCAGTTACCTTAGAACCGTTCAGGGCCGTGTTTCGTTTAACTTTCGAGCGATTTCGTTAGGTCTAGTTCAGACGCAACGGAAACTGCGCGGATCAAACGCGCGGTGCTTATTTACATTAACATCTTCATATTCGTTCAACTGCGCTGTTTCTGCCGTGTCTGAACTATCCTTTAGTGTTGTGATTCTTCGAGCGTTGTAAACTGGGGACTTTGGACAGCATTATTCCAGATCGTTATTGCACGTCGATATTTACATATTATTTTGACAAGTAAGTATTTTCTTTGTTATTATTTGTACCGTTGTTATTTTTGCTTGTGCCCTTCTGCTATATTTATTTCAGTGTTTTCGTTCAATTTTTTTAGGATACAGTTTGCCTAATTGCTACTCGGAGTGTTGCAGTATAAAGTGCCTAAAGTTCACAAGAGGCGAATATATGCTTGGAAGCCAAAAGGACACCTAGGCAACTATACAGATGTAGCTGAAGAGGGCGGCCGATTGTATTACTTATTATTAATTATTATTTGTTAACATGTCTTAGGATTATTAACAACATTGCATTAATATTTACATACGTACCCATAGTTATGATAGAATAGCAAAATTATAACAAATAAACATGGAACATTTTTTGTTTATCAAAAGCAATATCGATGGTACTGTGCTGCTTGTGTTAAAAGAATCACAAATTTTAATTTTAATGTTCAATGTCTAATTTTAATTTAAATGTTTAATAGTTAATTTGAATGTTTAATGTCTAATTTTAATTTTAATGTTTAATTTTAATGTTTAATTTTAATGTTTAATGTCTAATTTTAATGTTTAATGTCTAAGTTTAATGTTTAGTTTTAATTTTAATGTTTAATTTTAATTTTAATATATACTTTCATTTAAATTTATTTTATTTTAATTAACATGTATGAACATCTCTAAGTTGTCTAACAGACGTTTTAAAGACATCTTTAAGACGTCTGTGTGCTATCAGGGTATATCTTTCTTTCTTTAACTCTGCAAATTTTTAACTCGTCTAGTACCATTTCCAATAAATATATCACCCTTCAAAGCAACGATATCTTCATGCTTTTTTATTTTATTCGTAAAAATTGTTATTCATAAATTAAATTGTATTTCATTAATTGTTTAAACAATTGTTGTATTTAAATGTTGACATTCTATTAAAAACGTCGAAATACCGGCAAAAGCAAAATCGGTTTCTCAGCTTTTGGGTACTCAAAGAGTTAAATATATACAAGGTTACTGGAGTCTTGTAACAATTTCTCCTATAGAATTCGTTCCTGCGTAGAAAAAGAATACACGGGTGACAAAATCAGAGTACCTTATCTCGTTTACGTGAAGGTACTTATAATTTAAAAAATAGTATTATGAAATATTTCGCGTTCGACAATAAATAGCTTTGTAATAATAATAGTAAAAAATATAATGCACGTAATAAATCCATGAAAGAAATGAAAATCGAAAGATATTTACGCAAAATCCACAAATACGCGAGCGTGCGGATTTTCAGTAGCTATCATTAACTCTTGAATGGCGCAGTTTGGGACCATTCTGACCATGAAGATAAAAACCTCAGTTTCTGGTCAATCATTGAAATTGGACATTGGAGTGTCCAGAAAAATATTGAATATACAGGGTGTCTCACGTAACACTTTTTACGATTTTTCAAGTACTTGCGATTATCTGACAAACTAATATTTTAAACAAAAGTTAATCAGTTTCCGATTAGCATTCAAGCAAACTGTCATTTTTGTTGAAATTTGCATTTCTTTGCTTTCAGGGTCATCCAAAAGTCATATTAGGTCGTTGAATGCATCTTGATATAGGCTATAATACTGTTAAGTCAAAAATACAAAGTGCCATTTAAAAAAATGAAGGTGACAATGACAATATTTAAAAAATTTACTTTTATACTTAACTTTTTTTATTGCAATGTATAGCTAATCGAAGACTGACCAACTGTTGTTGAAAATATTTGTTTGGCAGATTATCGCAAGTACTTGAAAAATCGTGAAAAGTGTGCGAACACTGTATAATATAAAAATATGTCTTGAAAAATATGTTTTAAAAATTCGAAAACGCTGTAAATGGTCTGGAGGAATAACAATTGCGCAGTTACGACCACTGTCCGAGGGTTAACGTCGTGTTAGCTAACGATAGAAAAGAAAATCTAATGTATTGGGTTGTGCGGAAAGTTTGTGCCGTTTTTCTATAGGTGGCATTAATATGGAATATGGAATATGTCAAAATGATTGAAAACAAATGGTATGTGTACATGGTATAAAGGTGATATTTCAGGCTTTTTTTAGAAAAAAGTTTGGTTAGGATACATTAATTTTCGTTAATTTTATACACTCTTAAATATGAAAAGAAACAGAGTGAATTATAGGCATTTGATGTTTTTTTTTTCAAAAACTGCTGGAGCTTAGTTGGATCCAATTCACCCTATTAACAAGACATTACACACTCAGATTTTCATCTCCTTAGGTCAATACAAAATTCCCAGAATGACATAAACTTGAACTCTTTGGCCGACATAAAAAATCATATTTAAAAGTGTTTGCTGAGAAACGCAAATTGCGTGAAAGATGGAGAAAGATTATGGAACAAAATAGCACTTATAATAATTCAATAAATGTATATCGAAATTTATATGTACTGCGTTTGAGTTGCCCTTAAAAATCGGCACGAACTTTCCGGACAATCCAATAAAAGCAAATTCGAAAAAGATAGAAAAACGAGTATACATACATATCACTGATATTTTACGCGAGGAGTGCAAAGAAGAGGGACGACTAAAGATTTAGGACGCGGGGGCCCGTAGTCGATCAAGGAAATTCGAGATTATTTTACGGCGGCGTCGGGGCAACTTGATCTTGAACAGCGCACACCCGACGGCCTTCAAATCGAATCAAAAAATAAATTTCATCTCGCCGGCGACGTGGCAAATCGCGTTCTAGCACCCCCACCGGCGAATATCCACCATTCGCCTGCAGCAAGCTCCTTTCGCCCAATACCGTCGTTCCTCGTAAACTCGTCCTACCGCGTCCCCGAAAACTCGTTTGAATCGATCCATTCCGAATTCCACGAACCGGCTACACGCCCGTCCCTCTACACTGGACGTACCTTCCACTTTGATTGGCAATGTTTAGAAGATGGCGTGGCACGCGAATTTTAAGAAGATCCCACGGAACTTTTGCGCCCAGCCACAAACTCGTGGAACGCGCACGCCTTCAACTTCAAGCGGCACGAACTTTTCTAATTTTCTTGCGTTCCACGGGTTTCTGGCTATCGATCCCGTCGTTTCGGAATTTAAAAATGAAATGATCGGGATTTCCCAGCTGGGGTCCAGGCTTCGGAGTTCGTCTGATCGAGAGTACGTCGCAGAATTATATTCAATTTTAGAACACCCTCTCTACGATACCTCTTCTTTTTACGTATAGTTCAGGGAATTCAGGATTTAACACGTTGACTGCCATGTCACCCATATGTGGGTGATGGAATTATTTGTCCAGGTTTTAAAATGGATTTTTATGTTAATATATTGATTGCACCAAAGATTAGGATCTGTGAAATGCAAGAAAGTTGGAGGACTACTCAATATCATACATTTTTTTAAATTTTTATATCATTAAATAACTTACTTTAATTTTATGGATTTTCGAGGTTTCTAGTTTGGAAGTCAAACTGTTAAAACATAATGTTCTGGAATTTAAAGAAGACAAGGTGAGGAGAGTATTTGTTCACATCAGTAGTATATTCACAGAATATCTATGCACATTAGGGGTGTGCGAGAACCCGATGGTCGGGGCGAGTCGGGAAGAGGTTGGGTCGGGTTCCCCAAAATTTCAAGATTCCCCAAAAGAATCGTGTTTCCCAAAAATTTCGGGAATATAACATATAACACCCTTGAAAATAATTCGTGATGGACAGCATCCCGACACTTTCGAGAATCTCGAAATTTTCGGGTACCCGTCCCGACCCGATATTTCGGGTTCTCGCACACCATTAGTGCACATGATTCGTGTTTGATTTCTATGTCAGTTTGACCAGAGATTACTCTGTGAACAATGGGTATTTATAATCTGCTCGTTGGAAGTACTTCCGCTGTGTCAGAAGACGTTCGCAACCCAGAAGTTTTTCATTTTCTCCTTAACCCTTTGACTACTGTTGGCTCCTAAAGACGCATAGTAAAGTGCTTGTGATACTGTATGCGCTAAAAATTGCTTTTATGGTACTATAGGCGGTGAAACGGTAGGCCGAACAAATTTCGATGGTACGTCTCAACATCCGCCGTAGTCAAGGGGTTAAGGGTCGTTTTATATATCCCGGGGAACCGGTCCGGTGAGTGTGTAAGCGCCAGATACAGAAACAGGGTAACCGGCGGTTTTGTCGAGAAACATTTGGTTCCCCTCTTTTTGTATCTAACGCTTGCACACTGACTCCGGGATACATAAAACGATCCTAATTCAACGAGTATGACTTCCCTCGTGCGTATTCGTGCAGACTTACGTCCGGGCTTCGCAAGCGTTCTAATTGAAGGGTTTAGCCAGCTGAGAGGTTCAGAAACAGGGAATCTGTTTACAGCGGACAGGACAAATTGAAAAGTACCTGAGACCAGAGCAAATTCTCGAAACTTCGGACATGATTTCGCGAGTTCGTTGGCCAGGAGGAAGCGTGTCGGATTGGAAGCACGAGCGTCGCGACGTTCCAGGGAACGCGTTAATGTTCGGGCATATTGGGAGTAGACCGGCCATCGCGAACATGGTTGATTCGTCCATTGCCATAGATGATAATCGGGCCGGCGTTGTTGCGCGGCGTGGCGAAACTCGTGCGAGAATATTCAAGGTATAGGTGGAAAAGCGAGGAACAACCAATCAGAGGGCAACCTCCCTGGGGACGCGACGTTGCCATGGTTGCGTTCGAACCCTCTTAGGCCGTCTGCTGGATCCCTCACGGCTCGGTCGGGATATGTCGGTTCTGTGGCGTTTCGTAGCGTGCCGCGGTGGTGAAGTCCACGCCACGCCACGCCACGCCGCGCCATGCCATGCCATGCCACGCCACGCCACGTCCTGCCATGCCGCGCTCCGCTTCGCTTCGTTTTCGTCCATTGCTCCTGCGTCTGTCTACCCGTTCGTTCCCGTTCCTCCTTGATTCGTTGTTCGTTAATCGGACGACGAACGGGTCCGGCAATGGAATCATAACTTTCACCCCATTCACGCCCTTTTTCTCTTTCTATTCGCTTCCCCCTCCTCTCTTGTCTGTCTCTCTTTTCCCTCCTCTTGCTCGAGCTTTTTCTTGTTTCCCCTCTCTTTCTCTTCTCCTCTCTCTCTCTCACTCTCTCTCTATCTCTCTCCCCCCTTTCTCTCCGGTTCTCCCCATTTCCCTCCTCCTCCTTTCTGTCTCCCCGTTTCTCTTGCGCGCACTTCGGCGTCTCTCTTCTTCCTTCGTCTCTCGCACCGGCACTCCCGGTTTCCTGCACTTAGCAAGATCAATACCAGCCAACGAGGCTTGAAAACATGCGTCAACATGGTCTTGCACTGTTTGTATGTCCACATAACGCTCACCGCCCGGTTACTACCACCGACGCGAAAGCCCGCCGGCCACTTCACCACCCCCTATCCTCGAACCAGGTGAGGGAGGCCGGTCGGATAGCAAGAGGGTCCAACAGGGTGAGCTAGCGGCACCGCGCGGCCAAACATTGTTCGATAAGGCTGCGTACATATTAGCTCATATAACCGTACCGTCACCCCCACGACTCGAGCAATCATGTTATATTAATTAATTGCGATACACCGAGCGCGCAAGTGGCTCGGACGCGACGCTAGATGCGCCAGTCGTCGAACACCGTCCGAAGGAATGGCGGCCCCGGTTACTTTGTTTTCCTTTTTGTTTCACTCTCGGTTTTCAAGAAAGCACAATTCGATCAGAGTCACGAACAAACGTGTAGATACAGCTAGCATTTAACCCACTTGTATCATAAGGAAATATGAAAAGAAGGTCTTTATCACCAAAATTTTGTTTGTTTTTTGTTATATTTACGCACTAAACTGATTCCAAGTAAAAGAACTTCATATTTCAGCATTATAAGGAATAATCAGAATTACTACTTTCATCTCCAACAATACCCTCCATTTCTATTTTTTACCATCTATTTTTTTGTAACCAACAAAGTTGAGCGTGTGCATACGGCTCCGGTGATAGTGGGCAGTAAAATTGAGCGTGTATATACACTAATGATGCAAATGGGTTAATTACATGACTGGTTGTAGTATTAGATTGCGCATATGAAGTATACGATTTTTCATGTCAGCCAATCACAAATTTCTTGGTCGTATTAGAACTAAGATTGAATTTTTTTGGAGTTTGTAGAATCTCCATTCTGAAGATTTATTCTGTCATCGAACTATAGTTCACTTACCACGAAATTTTGATAAAATGTCGCATAATGTTATCGTTAAAATGTCTATTTCATGAAAAAACTGTGCAGTACAATCACACTGATCGACATTGAAATAAACTTTCCTTGAAAGTAAAATTTGACATGGAAATACAAAATGGAGATAGGACATCAAAGATCAGCTTTTGCAACGGAATGATAATAAACCTGCAGGCGGCTGCAATAGTATTTTTTGCATTCTAAAATTGGACATCTCGTATGCAACAACTCAATACAGTGTGTACTCTATATATGTCCCAAATGCCTAGCCGATAAATGCCGCGGAATTATCCCCACTACTGCGGCTTATACGCCGTGAGGGGCGAAGAAGCTCGAGAAACCTCGGTCAAATAATATCTCCTGGCCGATATATGTCCATGCCTAGACTCGTGTTTTACGCTTTCTTTTATGCAAAAACACAGGTTTCACTGCATAAGAAAGTTAAAACAGTAGTGACTATAATAAATCTTTACTTATCACGAATCCTATTAACCATTCAGGGACACCGATGGACTATCAGTTTGCTTCTGTATGGTCAACGGGGTGTAGTTGTTGCACATCCTTGAAATATGTCACTCCTGAGGTCATTTGAAGTAACTTTTTCCTTTGCGAAAATATTCTCCGCGATTTCGTTCGAAAGTTATTAACGAAAAACACGGACCAATCAGAGCGCGGCTATAGCAGGCGGATTGTGTCTCGGTGAGAGGAGCCGCTGATCGTGACGTCGGCACTGGTCGAGCCGGAATCCGTCCACTGTAGCCGCGCCCTGATTGGTCCGTGTTTTTCGTTAATAATTCTTTAACAAAGCCACAGAGGACATTTTCATAAAGGAAAAAGTTACTTCAAATGGCCCAGGGAATCACTCTTTTCAAGGAAATACATAATTTTTGGGACATCCCGTATAATTTAGACTTATAAATTCTAGAATGCGAACTGCATAAAAACACATGGAATCTAATAATCCCGTAAACAATTTTAATCCTCAGAGTTAGTCCATCATACCGATGTCGGGTCCGAGGGGTTAAAAAATTGATTCCAGTTCCTGGACGTTTGGCACGTGCTGGCGTGGCAAATAACTTGTCAACATTGTTTTCCGTCGTTCGCAAGATCGTCGACGAAAAAACAAAGTTGAATCGTGAAACGACTAAAAACGAGTAGTTAACGACGGTTAACATTAATTGGGAGCGGTCTTTGTAAGACACGGTGTAATAAAGAAAAGAATCTGAGCTCCTCCTTTCTGTATCACATCTTTCAAAAGCGGAGTCCGTCTTAATCAAGCCTAGGATGCATCAAGATCTCGCCGCGGAAATTAAGTCGCGTAAAGAAGCAGCGGATAAAAAGAGAGAGAGAGAGAGAGAGAGAGAGAGAGAGAGAGAGCCCAAGAAGATAAAATCCCGAGGTAACCCGCGGATTCGTCGGTGGTGTTTAATATCCCGGTTGCAGGATGGTCGCACGTTTAGGGTGCTTAATGAAAGGGCGTCGTCGTCGCGCGCTCGCCTCGCCTCGCCGGTAGCCCTCCACGAGATATAAAGAAGAGGCGGTGGAGAAGACGTCGTGGAAAATGGAGAAAGACCATCGTGGGGGTGGTGGGGGTGAGGCTCAGCACCGTGGAAGGAAAGGGAAGAGATGAAGCGAAAGGAAAAAAAGAAAGACCGGCGCGGAGGGTAGCGCAGGGACGGTGGAGGGGTGGCCCGGGGGAGAAAAAGGGGTGTGGGTGGAGCGAACGAGAAAGAGGAAGCACACGCCGCATTCGCACATTCACACTCACCTGGATACGTGCCTCAGGCAATCCAATCTTCTCGGCGAGACGTTCCCGTGCAAACACGTCCGGGTAATGTGTCCGCTCGAATTCTAAAACGAAACCAGTTTGCAACAAGTGCTCGTTATTAAACGTGCCTCCTTCCCGCGAATCTGTTCGCGACACACGATCTCGCCCTTTCCACGCAACCTCCCTATTCCACAAGCGCGCGCGCACGCACGGACACGCCTGTCTCCTCTTGTATATATTATTAATCGCACATAATTTCGAATCACTACGAGACAGGATTAAATGGATAATTATCGACGATCCTCGAAAGCCCCGGACCGACTTGAATGGCCGCGGATCCAATTAAACCTGTTATAAAGCGCGCTCGCGTTTCAAATGCTTGAGAAAACTCGATATCCGTGGAAAGCAGTAATTTACTCGCACGAGAACGCGCTAGATCGACAGATATTTATGCCCGTAACTGTTACCCCCGCCGAATGGAATCCATTTTACTTCGGGAATGAAAGTTTATTGCGTCAAGATGGCTCGCGTCGCGTCGTTCGCGCGCGCGTGGCGATTCGAACTAAACGTGGATAAACGTGAGCGACGAATCGATGATCAAATATAGAGAAGCGTGTACAATTGTTTCTCTAAATGTTTGCACACTTTGTTACTACGCTGCGTGTGTTTATGCAATTTTCAATTTCTGTAGTCAAATTTTAAGGAAGCGGAATCAAATAAAATCTTATTTTGAGCGGTATAGCCTTTGTAGTTCTGAAAATAAAAATAAAAATCGTACTGAATTCTGCCGAATTTTATGGTCTAGCATTTTCCGAAAATTTTCAGAAGCCATAAATGCATAAAGATTCGCAGTCTATTTATTACGTTTTTTAAATGTATTGTTTTAACGTATTTAAAAATATCAGATAATATTTCTGCGTGAATGGCTGCTCCACTTCCTGATCTCGTTTTGTTTAATTATCTAAAAACGCGAGATCATTGCACACTTTTTATTTTTGACCAATAGATTTAAGACTTTGATACACGATCTAGAGTGAAATAATTGTACACCCAAAAATTGTAAATTTGTAAATTTGTAATTGTAAACCAAAAGGATTACAGGTGTGCAATGTAATGTTCAATTTCTAACCTTTCTCGAGGCTGTCGATTTGTTCGTTCGAGAAGGACGTCCGGTTACGCTGCAACTTCCTCTTTAACCTCAATCGTACTTGCGAGTCTTCGTCGCCGGAAGAATTGTGTTCCGAATTGCCGTCCGACGTCGTTTCCTGCTGATGCGACAACAACGAGCCGGTGTCTGAAAGTAAATTTAAACAATCTCGAATTATTCCATCTGTTCCTGTATGTCCCCAGAATGCAGTACCGCCCTTTAGCACCGGGGAAACGGGACACTTGGCCGAAGCCCCGCACTTATTGTTACTGTTACTTTCACGTTTGACAACAAATACAGAGTGTCGAAAAAATGTATACACTGTTTATTGTAGATTCTTTTGCAATTTAAAGATTAATTATATGTGGATAAAAACTGAAATTATAATCAATCAAACTGTGTATATATTTTTTGGGACACCCTGTATTATGTGATATATAATAAATTAATGGAATTTGCAATAGCCGAAGCATCCAATTTTTTACTTTTTTTACTGTACTATAAATATTGTTACGCGGACACCCGCGTAGCTTCGACGTTGCTAACATGAAAAAAGACACCGATCTAGAAAGTCGTATTCCCTTTATTTCTAGGGGAGGAACATTTATCTGTCACGACCGTCCCCTGTTACGTCCGTTAACCGACTCACTCCCTTGTCCTTGTTGCATCGTCGTTTCCCTAACGATCACAATTTCCCTATCGTCACAATCGACCCATAACAGTATATTGTCCAGATGGGAGAAATCTAATGCGTTTTAGAATATCACTTTACTATCTATTTTATTTTACATATAACCCACCGGTAAATGATCGCTTCCTCCTTATCTCGCACGACTCATTAATCTCCATTAATCTTCACCCGGCGCATGGCGCTAATCGTCGCGACCTTCGAAAATATGACACTATGTACCTATGCAGGTGTAACCATGCGATAAGTAATACGTCTGAGACAAAATCGATACCCCCCCCCCCCACACACACACACGATGCGCCGATAAGAACTGGTATGCGGTAGAGCTAAACTCTTGCGCCTCACAAGAAAACACCTGACACGAATTCGCCATGTATGCGGCTGTATGCCGTCCGATCAGGTCATTCTACAGGAACTTTCGGTTCTACACGAATTACAGTGATTTCTCTATATATGTCGCTAAGGCCTGGATGACAAACGTCGCGAAAATATCCCCATTACCGCGTGGTATAGCCCGTGAGGGGCCACGAAACTCGAGAGACCTTGGACGCCGAGGAGTGTAAACATAACAGGGCTCGGGTCTGTCACCTGGACGATACATGACGCTGGCAAGACGTCTAGTATTGGGTCAAGTATCGGGATGTTGACTCGAGTAATATTCATGTTATCTCGAGACGCAACCGAGTACTGGAGTACCCGGCTATCTGATGAGATAATAAATAGATAAAATCAGTCTACCATTGTCTTTAATCGACAAGATTTCATCGACCTTACGACCTTACCTCCTAGTATTATAGCCATAGAACATATGAACCGTTTTTTTTAAGTGGTGTAAATCTATTTTTTTTTTATGAAATATCACGTAATTTGTATACTTGTATTTGATATTTGCATTTTTTTTATTAAAAAAATGGAGGCATCTTCTCTATTAATCATTTCACGCAAAAGTGCGAGTGCAAATGAATTTAGTGTTCGACGACTATACATATTTTTAGGTCACGTTAAGCGTGGCGTTGGCATTGGACGAGCTGGTATCCTGTAGCCGCGCCATTATTGGTCTCCGTTTTTCGCTAACCCTTTCATGTCCGGTGACACCAACGTGGTGCCATTGGCAAGCCGGTCATTATTTGCCGGTGACACCAACGTGGTGCCATTTGCATCCCGTATCCCGTTACACGTGTCATTTAATAAAAAGCAGCTAAGTTTATTATTATGTTGCAATGAAATTTATATTTTATATTTATACATTTTAATGAACAACTTTGCAATAAGTTCCGGCGACCGAGAAGAAAATTTTTGTGAACCGTGCGGACGTGAAAGTGTGAATAACTCTTTAACGAATTTTCGCAAAGGAAAAAGTTACTTCAAATGACCTCGCAAATCGCCCTTTTCAAGGTAGCACAACAATTTTGGGCTCACCCTGTACTTACATAGGTAACGTAGTCAACCGTCATTTTTAATACTTGGACTATCGGCTTTTGGTGGTTATATGTAGCGTTCAGTGAAGCGTCTTGCGCGACAACCATTCGCAAATGCGTGGTTTCGGTGAACGACTGAAATAAGCAGGACGCGAACTCGAAGAGAATTTTGGCCGATCCCGCAGCGTTCGAACTTTCCGCCCGGCCGTGTCCAGAAGACCGATCCAATTAAGAACCGTCTAGTCCGTGGTATCGACCCAGTGATTTCGCGACGAGCGCCGCGCGGACTAACTCCTCAGGATTCCTCGACACTGAAATGTTCACGGTGGCCTGGACTAGGTTCGCATAGTCCTCGCGGTTCGTGTTGGTGCGTAGATACGACGGGGGAGGGACGAAGAAGAGAACGAAAGGGAGATATAGAAAAAGAGAGACAGAGGAAAAAGGGAAAGATGAGAGAGAAAGAGCGGGTGGGGGGAGGGAGAATCGCGGTGGCCGTCGTCAGTTCCCGGTGAGCCGCGATTACTTTCCGCCTCCGCGCACCGAACCCTCGCCTCTTTCCATCCCTCCCGATACCTTCCTGCCATTTCCCTTTCCCTCTGTCCGTGTCCGTCCCACCGTACTCTACGCGTACCTATATATTCGCCCTTACGGTATATATGTAGTCTCTATGTGTACCTATACATCGTCCGCTCGTCAGCTGCTCGCTTTCTCGTTCGCTCATCTCTCGCGCATCCCACACCCTCCTCCTCAACCCTACGAAATCTCTCGCTCAGCCCCCTCCCCTCCCTCTCTCTATCTTTCTCTCTTTCTCCCTCTTCCCAGCCTTGGTGCCCTTCTGCGGATTCGAAATACCGCCACCCTCAAACATACACTACCCGCCGGCACCGTTTCGTCCCTCACGACCGAAAACCATCCCCTCGGAATATCTCTTTCTCCTACTCCTCCTCCTCCTCCTCCTCCTCCTCCCCGCCCTCTTTTCGCTCCTCGCGAACATCCCCACTGGCGTGTAACGACCGACGATTTCGGGATAGTCCGCTCCAGGCCCGCCGATCGTTGGCTTTAATTTTCTAGGTGACAACGCATCGCCGCACAGGCCAAGAAATGGTATCCGCACGCCTCGACGGCGTCGTTTCCGTCGGAAAACTGGTCCGAACCGTTTTCGAAAACCGACAACGGCTGTTTGTCAACACCTTACCGCGTCGCGACGCCGCCGGTATTCGAGAGCCAACTCCTCCTCGAATTCGTTTTCATCCCTCATAGGTAGGGGAGATGGGGGATCGAAAGTAACGATCTCACTTTGGAGTACGATTGCCCAAAAACTATTACATTAGCAACAACAATTTATTCTTCCACATCCGGTGGTTCGACTGCCAATGAATAATCAATCAGACAAGCAATTATAACGAAAATTCGATGATGTCAAGTGAGAAGAAAACATAGAAATAAGATATTAAAATAAGCATCATAATATAAGCAAACATCGATCATTATATAAATAAATATATATATATATATATATATATATATATATATATATATAAAGAATATATAAAATACAAAGAATATATTTCAAGATACCAATCCCTAAGACTTATATTCTATAAATTCCAGATTCAAGAAAACAAGATCTATCCAAATTAAAACATTGATAAAGAAATAATGAGAAAATACCTGCAAAATTACTTCTTAACCGTTGAAAACAAAACACGAGGTCCGCGAGGTTGTCCGCGGAATACGTTTAACAATGTTTTAACTCCGGAAACTACTGCTATGGACCACTCGTTATATATATTTAAAGACTTTAACTACGCAGTAAATTAGCGCGGAAAACGATGAATAGATAAGGACAAGACTCGAACTTATCTTGCTGCAAGACACGCAGATGAAGATCGGTTTACACCCCGAGAACCAACAGGAAAGGTGTCAAATTATGCCAAATTATAAGAAAAGACGCTCACTTCATAGTAAAAGGATCCTGTCAGCATACAGTTGACCAGTCAGGAGACATCAAGAAGACAAAAAGATGCAAGGTAAAGACTCCTGAGCCAGCATCTTTGAAAAACAAAAGACTGGCCATCTTATAAAAGGGGGGAGGGGGCAATTCCTCAACATCATTAATTTTAAAAAATTATATTGTACATCGCAAATAATAGAAAATACGTATGCAAAACCTCGATACAAAACAGTCGACTGATTTCTTTAAGAAAAATTTCCAGCTGAAGGTAGCAAAGAGGAAGAAGAAAGAAAAGAAATCGCTAGAAGAGGGGAGGGAGCACGAATCGAGGAGGAAAAGTTACCCCCACTCTGTCAGTATCGGAAAGCGCGGTAGAAGGAGAAGTTAGAGTGGGGACACACGTTTTGATCCACATGATCATATGTTGATCGACACTGGATATACTCCTTCAAGGACCTAGAAACTCAATCGCCGAAATGTGCAACAATGTCAACAATCTTATGCTTTTAGTGATTTCTCTATAAAACTTTTGCCAACATATTTATGACACTTTTCTGATTAAAATGAGACCAAACGGGACATACTTAGAAGCATATTTGCTTGCTCAGTTGACGATTCAGCAGAAGCTCGATTGCGTGAGCCAATGATAAAGCGATCATAGGCGATATATTGTATAAATCAGTCAAGATTCAATCTAGCACTGCGGCTAAAGATAACTGTACTGTTCTGTTATTGACACACTCAGGTTCCATTAGCTCTTATGTCAATAACAAAGCATACGATTATGCCTCACATGCAAATTAATCTGTGATTATATAAGAACATAAAAATCTACAATAATTTTACTATTTGTCAACAAAAATATTAAAGAAGTTTTCAAAAGTAATTAAAAGCGAGTTATCCACCCAATAGATTTCATATCAGTATAATGTCAGTACTTCGTCCGACGATGCTTCATTCCATATTTGATTACGTAACGTAAGGAATCCAATTACAGTGCGGGTACCAATTATTGTGTCTATATTAACAATACTTATTTTTAAAGCATAATGAATATTAAAAAAGAGATATTAAATTTTTTCACGAAAATCAGTTAATATATATGTTATATATCTACTTTTCTAATATTCATTGTGCGTTAAAAATAAGTATAATTTATATAAGCACAGTAATTGGGTCACTTACGCTAGTATTTTCTATTTTTTATACACATAAATCATCGCTTAACACTTTAAAATCGTATCTTAATATTCATTATTTGTACACCGAAATAAAACAAAAAGTATGTGAACTTTACCGTTTAAACTGCAATAATATCGTTAGAAAAAAATAGCACAGCAACAAATCTCGACTCATTTTAAAGCTTGAAGACTCTACTTCCGTAAAAAATTCATTTTTGACCCTGATACAGTCGAGAAACTTGTAATTCATTGACAGAATACGTTTCTTCCAACGGAGGTGATGTTGACCAATAAGTTTATTCAGAAAACAGTTGTTCGACGTTACTGTGGAGAATCGGACATACGCGACAACTTAATGCGCGTAATAGCCGAAACACCCATTCGCGTTGTTCCCCCTGAAAGATCCAAGTTTGTCGTCCATGAAATGGGCACGATGCACATTAGTCGCATCGGTTGTCGCTAAAAGATTTTACCGGAGGTACAATATCACTGTATCCACAAAAAAAAAAAAGAACGAATTTTCCGGAACGTGTCGAGGAACCGTAGTTTATCATTCGTGAGCTCCATTAAAAGAATTGTTGCCGTTCGTGGGCACGTACTCGAGGGGGGCGCCCGTTCGCTTTCACGCGTTCGAGGAGCTATACAATCAGACAAACGCTATAGAGGAATCCGGTCTCAATAGTTGATCCACTTCTTCTCGTGCAGCTACGGGCGGCGGCGACGGCACAATGCCCGAAAGAAGGTAGAAGTCAAGGGAGCACCCTCGAGAGGTATTATAATCTGTCCGTACGCGGCATCATTCTCGCCGCGTTCTTACACGAGCCTTCGGCGAAACCACGGCATTGTGACGGTTTAATTCTACCACGGTGTGCAACCATTCGACCCCAGCCAGTTTATAGCCGAAGAAAGGAATACCTGGCGGACGCGGTTCGGATAGTCTCTTCTAATAGGATCACGTTAACTGGTCGGGCTGCGGTCCAGATCCTGCCTCGAAATTGCTACGCGGATGACAATTCCGTACGTGACCGCGGTCGATAAGCAGATTACGAAAATTATGGGCAGACGGACGCGGCGAGGTTATTTTCGTGAATGGGACCTCCTGAATCAATAGGATTTTCATCGCGAGAAAATACTAGATTGTCGGCCCATTGTAAAGTACTACCATGGACGCAGTCTTCGGAGTTAACGCGATCGAGGGTGCGCATACACCCCCCCCCCCTCCCCCATTTAAAACATCGACGAAATCGATGCAAGATCTGTTCAAACTCGCTTAACGTATTTGCATCATATGAAAAGAAGGCCTTTATCACCAAACTTTTTCAAATTATATTTAAGTATGACTACAAGTAAAAGAACTTCATATTTCAGCATTATAAGAAAAAATAAATTGAGCGTATATATACGCAAATGGGTTAACCATTAGAGGGGCCTTCCTAGCGTTGCGTGTCAAAAAAAGAGAATTCTCGATATATGTCAACAACACGGGTCTTGCCAGTGTCATGTATCGTCCAGGAGCTATGTTTACACTCCTATCCGTATGAGACCTCTCGAGCTTCTACCCCGCAGTAGTGGGGATAATTCCGCGACGTTTATCATCCAGACCTAGGCGACATACATATACAGGGTGTCCCACGTAACACTTTTCACGATTTTTCAAGTACTTGCGATAATCTGACAAACAAATATTTTCAACAAAAGTTGATCAGATTTCGATTGGCTACGCATTGTAATAAAAAGAAATTTGAAAAAATTTTTTTAGTATTGTCAAGGTCACCTTCATTTTTTTAAATGGCACTTTGCATTTTTGACTTAACAATATTATAGCCTGTATCAAGACGAATTGAACGACCTGGTATACCATGACCTTCGGATGACTTTGATGGCAAAGAAATGAAAATTTCAACAATAATCTTTTATCGAAGTACAACATTTTTGGAACACCCTGTATAGTAAAACCTGACTGCTGTCGTTATATAGCCCAAATTTGATTAGAATTTTTAGGATACAAAATGTTTAAAGTAGCATCCACTACGATAAGTTTTAACTTTTCAGTTTCGGTTCCTTTAATTAAATTACGTTAATTTTCCAGGAACTTGAGTGAATGTTTTATATTTGGCACTTAACGCATTGAATCTTCACTAGTAATAAGTGATTCTGCATATATACCCCTTTATATGAAGTGTTTATTCCCGGTTCGGATAATCGAGGTTTTACCGAATGGACAATCGAAGAAGCGAACATGCTCCCAATTATATCGTGTTTGGTGTCATTTTAATCAGAAAACAGTCACGAACACGATGGCAAAATCTACGCAAGAAAATAACCGAAAACAAAAAGATTTTGTCGTTAGACCAGTACTGTCTCTCCAACGTATCTACCTATCATGTTGCGAAATTTGTACGCAAGTATCGTGTACATCTGTAACGCGTGTGTCGAGGCATTACTGTACAACGTAACCGGGATAAAAATGTCGTCGCGAGCCGTAAGATTTATACGTTTGAAACTTACCGCTTCGTTTGAGCAACGAGTCGTCGCGACCATGAAGTTGGCTGCCGGGTAGCAGAGACTGGCCAGAGCCAGGGGTTGCCGCTGTTGGAATTCCGGTGGCCAAAGGATGATGAGAGGGCGTAGCGGAATACCACGCCGGTGGCCAACCTGCAGCCTGGCCATTGAACATCCGGAGCTTATCGTAGACACTCTCGGCACCCTGATGTGCCTGCACCGCTGCCGCCTGTTGCTCTTTCTGCGAGGCCAGGTTCCTCAGCACCCTGTTGATGGACGATACCTGTGGACAGAGGAGCGACGAGCATGATGGATGAATGTTAAATAGACTGCGTTATTACAGTGTCGAGAAACTTTTACGCTTCTGACGATAACGTCCGATTGCGTCGATCATTAATCTTCGCTGGATCGTCGAAACGAAGATTTTACACGACTGTCCGCTACCCAGAAGCCCGCGAGAAACCGCAACGGTGAAAGAGATATCATTCTGGGTATGGAAACCCCTAGGGTACGGGACCCAATTACTGTGACGGTACCAAATTAGTGTACCAATTACTTATATTAATTTTACTTATTTTTAAAGGATAATGAATATTAGAAAAGGAGATATATGAAGTATATATTAACTGATTTTCATGAGAAATATTTAATATCTGTCTTTTATTATTGTCCTTTAAAAATAAGTACAATTGACACCAGGTGTACAGAACCCGTTAAAATGACAGGTTCTAATATTTTTAATTCATAATTATTAAGATTCTAAAGACACATCCATGAGGAATTATTCAACAAATTTATTTCTTTGGGTATATGTTATAAAAAAAATGGCTAAAAATGAAGGCAGCACATTCTTGTTATTTTTATAAAGTAATGTAAAGTCACTTTTAGTGCTCCGTAGACCTAGTGTCAATGTAGGCACAGTAACTGGTACCACCACAATAATTGAGTCCCGCACCTTATTATTGTATAAAAATTCAGTGACTATTAGACTGTGGATTTCATGCATTTATAATCAAAGAATTAAAAAGCTTCAATGTATTTATTCTGATTAGCTCCTGTTCATTGTTATCTATACAGACAAGTTTTATTTTGCATAAAAATTCACGGTCTAGTGATTGTTGTTAACATAACATGAAAAGTAAAGCTCTCGTAGGGTTACCTGTCCAATGAATGGACACTTCTCAGCGATGAGTATAATTCGCAATAAAGGAAAAAACAACATTTAACTACAACGATCAAATAATGTTAGAATTGTGTTCTGGAACGTGTTTACTCGATATATGTCCACAACACTGGTCTACTTTAGTATATATGTCGGCTAGAAGAGATTCTATTCTTTGATACACTGTCGAACGTAGAAATTTAGATAATTCCGCGATGTTTATCATCCAGGCCTTGGTGACATATATAAAGAAATCAATGTATATCGCGCGGCAGTGGGGATAGTTCTGGGATTTTTGTCGGCTAGATATTTGGGACATATATCGAGTAAAGACTGTACCAATTTCAACAGACAAGCAGCACAAGTGTTCATTCGTGGGGACAGGACAGGCTATAATTGATAAAAATTCATAAAAATATGTTCTCGATTCGCACAACGATCGCTGAACGGTCAATCGATCCTCACGAATTCCAAACATCACGCCCGCTTAATTAAGAACAGAAGAGCGATGTGAAACGATCAATCGTGAACACGGGGCGGGGCGGTTCTTTGAAAAGTTTTGCGAATTCTTTGGCCACCGGCTGACAATCGTTTCTATCGTTACATCGGTTTGTCTCTGGCTCGCCAGCCCCGACCACCGAGAGCTTCTTCCTTTCGTTCTCTTCCGACGTTCTCGTTCACCGGGAAAGAGAGAGAGACAGAGAAAGAGAAAGAGAAAGAGAGAGAGGGAGGGAGTACGAGATGAAAGGACACCGCCATTCAATTATTATTACATAAAACGGTTTCCATGGCTCTTCGCTCCCCTAACCAACGAGAGCGCGGTCTTCTTCACCTTGTACCGCGACTGAACCACTGGCTAACTCTAAAGTTATAACGAGCCACGAGGGCGAGCCTTGTGCTCTCGAGTCGCGCACATAATAGTCTCGGTGTTCTACGTGGCCTCCACCCCTCGTACACCCCTCTAACATCGACGTAGACGGTGCACCAAGTCGAACATAGCTGAACGCGGCGCTCCCATGGAGGCAAACCAGCAAGCGGATGGAGGATATCGAGCGGAGCTTCTTAATTACGGGCTTCGTTGAAAGGTTCGACGAGAGAGAGAGAGAGAGAGAGAGAGAGAGAGAGAGAGAGAGAGAGAAAGAGGCACACGAACGAGTGCAAAGCCGATCCATCTCGCGTGGTTCGACTTAAGACCGGTGAAATAATGGCTGTACCCTGTCGGGTGCCAACGACGTTGTTGGTTCGAGTGGCTGCGTGCGCCGCGCCGTGGCGGGTCAAGAACGCTCGAGAGGGGTCCGCGTTATTACGCCGAATGAAAGCCGATAAATTCAATCGCGCTCTCTGTTTTCGCCTGCTCTTGATGGGGGTGGGGGAGGGGGGATCCGAGTGCTCGAGAGGCTCGAGTAACGCTTTATAATAAGCGAAACAACGCTTTGCGATCAGTGGCAACAGAATCGTGTTGCGTAACGCGATGTGAACGATGGGGGGGGGGGGGGGGGGGTGAGGTAGGAGCGATGGTTATCAACGGACACGAGGATAATCAGTTGGAATCGAAGGGGAACAAATCTCGAATTTTCCGTCCGATCGAAGCCGGATTCTCTCTGCAACGACGACGACGACGACGACGACGCCAGGGCAGTTTCTTAGGAAATTGCCGCCGCGGCAGTTACGCGGAACAGTTCCAAACAAATGCAACCCCCGACGACGAGGACGACGACGACGAAGCTGCGTACCTTAACTGGAATCAATTCGAAGAGAATGGTCGACCGAGACGAGAAGGGAAGTCCCGGACGAGGGCGGACGACGCTGACGTCGGGAGGAGGGGTGTGGGGGTTGAAACACCGGAAAGTTCAGTATCGCGAAATTCGTCTCAATCCTGGGAAATAATGGCGACGGTAGACCGGAAAGGACGTTTCCAGACTAACTGCGGCACAGGCTAGCCAGCCTCGAGCCAGCCTAGCCTCTGGTTTCCATCATCAAACCAAGCAACCTGGTCTGTTCTACGCTCCGCTCCACTCGGCTCTCGCCGCACAACAGCCGCAGCACCGATGCAGACCATTACACGCGCGACCGGACACGAATAATTGTGCAACACGCTTAACTGATCCCATTCACCCTGATTCTACCCGCTCCCATCCGCTCGTCGGCGACTAACCCCGTCGCACCCCATTGCCGCACGATATGTACCCACCGCAACAGCCCCGACACGCTACCTACCACCGCCATCATCGTCATTGCTATCATTACCGTTAACGTCGTTCCCATCCCGGAGACAATCGTCGTCATCGCCGGACCGATCGAAGATACCGGGAACAACGATCGATCCGCGACCAGACCCGAGAACACCCCTCGCCCGCCGCTCTCGGAAACCCGTGTCCGAGGAAATTAACCCCCGGAAAAGACCAGAGGGCGGAGCCGACGACGCGTAGTTTTTACCCACGACCAAATTTCGCCCGACCAGCTTTCGGCTAATCTGCCAGAAGACCGGGCTGCTCCTCCGGCGGAATCTTTATGCAAATCGCCATTTTCATACAGCCTCTTGTAAAATACCGAAATCAACTCTTCGCGGTTGAAACCCGGGCTTCGCTCGCCGACGCTGTGTTTACTGTTGGATAATAATTGAAGGGCTCGAAAGCCAATTAGTGTGAGTCCGGTTTTCTCATATCAATTTGCTTGAACCAGGCGCTTTTATTTTCTCTTTTTTTTTTGTTCCGTTTATTTTTACTTAATCCTTTGCGGTTCAACTTGTTCTATCTCCCTCTTTCTCTCCTTAACTTCAGAACTCTTGCTATGGTATGGTTGTAAGTCAATTACATTCTCATAGGTTAGGGTTAGGTGAACCCTTAGCGCTACTTTGTCGCCGCTGAGGCGACATTTAATAGATGTTTACAAAATTCCGGAGTGCAAAGGGTTCACCCTTTGTCGAGAAGACCTGGTCGAGAACTGTATATATTTCTCGTTAGGTCGAATATATTGTTTGTATAAAACGAGATTATGTGCTAAAAAGTTAAGTAAAAATATTAAGTAAAACGTATTGTGTTCAATGAAATTATTTTATTATTTCAGAGAATATGAACGCGGTGTAGTTTTTGTTTTTGATCGCGTTGCATATACTGGTACCGAATACTGCGTGCAATTAATGTGAGAGAGGATGCGAAGAAGTAACGGTTAATATAATTTGTGTTGTGTGCCGACTTGCAAATATTTGTTAGTATTGCTACAGTTTCAATTTCATAAACAGTTGTACAGAAAATATATTTCACACTGATATAGATATCGAAAATATGTTCGAAAATATGTATCGAAAATTGGTTCTATAAATATTGTAACTGCTATGCAAAAATTAATAAATCATTTGACTCTTGACATTAACGTGAAATCGTTTCCGGTACGAGCATTTTGTAGCAAAACTTATTGCTATTTCAACTGTTAAAATCGGATCTCTAATTTTGGTAGGTCTAGAAATGAACAGACCATCTTATTTTCTTTAATTTGAGAAGGTTTAAATTTCAACGATGTAATATATTTGTGGAAGCACAGTGATTTCTCGATATATGTCGAGGTGACATACCCGAGCCGTATTATATTTACACTCCTCGGTGTCCGAGACCTATCGAGCTTCGGGGTATACTCCGCGGTAATGGGGATCATTCCCCGACGTTTATCATCCAGGCCTCCTCGACATATATAGAGAAATCACTGTATACGTACAGTACTGCATATTTTATATATGGAGAAATAATAGCTTGAAAGGTAGTATTAATATCACCTTATTTAATTATGCAATAAGACCTATTTCTTTATCTATTTTATCCCGCATAGAAATGTCTCTTATTTCCTGTGTTACTCTGCACAAGCCATAAATACACAATTTTACACATACATTGATTGAAAACCGTTCAGTGTTTGTGATCTTCCATTCGTTTCTAGGTATCCATCAGTTTCCGTAGATTTGATTGAAACTAAGCGACAAAAAGAATCAAAGAACATGGAAAATCCATATGTATAGTGGGATCAGTAGGGGCCAGAATCCGAACGAATTTTCCGATAGCTGAGAAAAGTACGGTAACGGGTTCCAAAGTTAGCGTCACGTTCAAAGAAGCCTGCAAATAACCATCAGTGACGGAACTGCAATAGAAGCTAAAACAAAAATCGGTTGTACCCCCACCTCTCCGCCGGTTCTGTATAACTAGTAACGCAACAGATACGTCGAGCTCTGGAAACAGAGAACATTTTCATCGCGGGGCTCAAAAGACCGCAAAAACCGATCGACCGATCAAGACCGTGTCGGCGCTACAATCGAGCTCTGTCGGCCCGGCCCGGACCATCCCCGGCCCGGTGCACCTCTCCTCCAGCTCCCTCGTCAACATCGAATCCAGCCGACAACAGACAATCCTATCACGATCCTCTTTGCTGTTACCAGTCCCTGGTACGCGTACACCGGGCCACGGTGATCATTATAACGATTTCGAGTTAAAAGCTGAAACGTTTCGATCGGCGTTTCTTTTCGAACGGCGGATGCTATCGATAGAGGGATGAAACTGTGTGCGTACCACCGGCTGATTGATCACCCTCCCTACTTCTGTTCCGAACACCAACAGAGAGGGATAGAGAGGGAGAGAGAGAGAGAGGGAGAGAGAGAGAGAGAGAGAGAGAGAGAGAGAGAGGGAGAGAGAGAGAACCGGCAAAGCGAGTGTTTCCTCGACCAGCCGACGGATAACGACTCGTGCGCGTGCCATCCTCTTCGGTATTCCTGACAGACACGATCGGAGGGGCTGATGCTGGCGGCACCAGAGACAGAGTGTTTTCGATAGAACCAAACCTGAAGACCTTTCGGACGTGATACGCTCTGCTACATTCGATATAGCAGAACATTATCAGATTGCTAAGAATCCTCTCCTGATGGAAGAACTGGCTTCGCTTCAGAAACAACTGCGACGATTTTATCGGGAATCCCGTTTTGATACAGCAACGCGATATCGAACATTTCATCATTAGGCATACGAATTAACCCTTAGCACTCGAATGGCGACTGTAGGGCGCCACTAAAAATTGCTGTATCATTGTTCAAAATATTTTTTACATTATTAAAATTTGTTTGCAATTCAATAAACTACTAAACATTTCAGTGTTGTATGAGTTTATTGCCATTTTCTTATGTGTAATATGGAAAAAATATATCGAAAAAACATGTAGAGAAAACAT